>CM034155.1:390450328-390736461 GCA_019776745.2 Taxus chinensis
ACATGGACGGATGGTGCGCCATTGGGGCGCAGTTTCAGCACTTGTAGCACGTGGAAAAGGCGCGCCTTGAGGGCGCATGAGCTCATGATGCAGCAGGCCGAAAGGGTGCGCCATTGGCGCGGATTTTGCTTTTGTAACAGGGCGGGTAGATGCGCCATGGGGGCGCAACTGTTCTTAGTGTTGCAGGGGTGACAGACGCGCCAAGGAGAAAAACAGAAAACCAAACTCTTAAAGGGGGTTTTTTACATGATTCTTAGATTTCTTCTCCTCTCTTTTTTAACATGCTCAGTGGGCAAACGAAACGGTTAAAACAAAGAGGATTACAACCACGGTTTCAAGAAAATGATCTTCTCCAGCAGATCTGGAAAGAGGAAGGATAGCATGGGGGGCAGACAGCAAATGGAGGAGGCTAGGCCAACACATTTATATATAAACAACTACCCAACAAGCAAGAACCAAACCAGGAACACGACCAGGAACTGAAAGCACAAAACGCACAAGAGAGAAATAACACCTCTTACCTGGATATATAGCAAAAGTTGCAACGGGTCCACAGGACGATGAAAACGACGGAGCAGAGGCTGACAAGTTCAGAACGATCACGTGCTCAACAAAAGTGAAAATGACATTTGGGAGCGCACTCACATATATATAGAAAAACTGGTCATAAATGCGCCAACCACTTTTTCAAAGGCGCATGAGATTTGTTGTCGACAGGAGAAAGCGTGCGCCCTTTGGCGCATGAGAGTATTTGACAACAGGAGACGAAGTGCGCCTTTGCGTGCCAAAAGCATTGTCGACATGAAGTTATGTGCGCCCTTTGGCGCACCAAAAAGCGGAGCAACAAAAGTTGTGTCAACAATAAGGCGCATGCGCCTTGGCGCACGCAAAAGAGACTCAACATCCTTTGGCACACCGAAAGATGTGTTAACATGGAAAACCATGCGCCAAAGGCTTTTAAGGGGGCGCATCAAAGGCTAGTGTTACAAGGATATTTCATGCGCCCAGCCAAAAAAGGCTCAGAAAGACTAAGTTCGAAAACTAGATTTCCCGGGAAGGGATTTTACAACGTTTCGAACGCGAGGGATCCCTAACGAGGGATCGGAACAAAATTTTCGGTATGGTTATCGGTAAAATTGCCCTTGTCAATTTTACGGGATAACAGCTGGCTCTTTCTGGGGACTATCCTTGAGCGAACTCGGGGGTAGAGAATCCCAGATCACTTGTGCCTATCCATTGGGTAACAGAGTCAAAAACAAGGGGGACCGGAGGGAGAACAAAGAAAACACACAACAAACCAAAAGCAAACACACGACGGAAAGCAAACACACAACAAAAAGAAAACTGTACAAAGCAGAGAGCAAGCTCTACTTCCTGAAGATCTTCAGATGCTGCCCGCTATAAGGAAGCGGGAGCTCGGTTCCATCCAGATATGAGAGATAGAAACTATTCTCTCCGTTGAGCTGCTTGATCTTGAAGGGCCCTCTCCACAGGGAATCAAACTTTCCATGCATGCCCTTTGGCTCTCTTCGCTTGTCCCATAAAAGGACGAGATCTCCCACTTGAAAATCCCTTTGCTTGGCTTTCTTATCGAAAAAGCCTCTTAACTTGATTCTGATGTTCAGTGATCCTATCGACCACCTTCACTCTCTTTTCTTCAAGTTCTGCCAGATACATGATTCTCTTTTCAAGAGAACTTCTGGAAAGTTTCATCTTCAATGGCTCGTGCCAAGCGCAGAGCAGGAAGTTCTGCGGAAATGGGAAGTTTGGCATCAGTGCCATATAATACTTGAAAAGGTGACATGCCGAGAGACCTCTTAGGAGTAATGCGGTCCGCCCACAAAGCGTCGTACAAAGACTTGTGCCACATTCGCTGATTCTCATCTACTAACTTCCGTATGATGGTCACCAAGTTCTTGTTACTGGATTCTGCCTGACCATTTCCCTTGAGGGTAATAATCTGAGGCATGAGCCAAAGTTATCCCATATTCATAGCAAAAACTAATAACTTCTCGAGAGGAGAAGTTAGAAGCATTATCAGCAACGATTTTGTTTGGAACGCCGAACCTGACAATGATATTTTCTTTAATGAAATTGCAAACCACCTCAGAAGTGGCATGCTTGACAGGTATGGCTTCCACCCACTTGGTGAAGTAATCCATTGCTGTAAGGACATAGCTATGTCCGGCACTTGATTGAGGATTGAGTGCGCCAATAAAATCAATTCCCCATTGCCTGAATGGTTCATTGATAATGACCGGCCTTAGGGGAAAGGCAGCCAACTTGGGCTTGCCGACGAATTGCTGACAGGGTTCACACTTTGCCACCCAGGTGGCTGTATCTTGAAAGAGCGTTGGCCAATAGTACCTGGCCCGAATGATCTTGTGTGCAGTTACGGATGAAGAGAAATGCCCTCCACAAGCTGAATTGTGAAAACTTTCCAGTAGTTTTACTTGCTGGGGCTTGTCGACACATCGCAGGAAGATGCCATCTATCCCGCACTTATATAAGCCGTCATCCCAGATGACATATTTAGCCGACCTGAGCTTTATAGTGCGCTTCTCCTTTGCAGTTAGGTGCATGGGGCATTCGCCGTAGGTAAGGAAGAAAGTGATGTCGGAGTACCACTCATCACTAGTTGCAACAAATAGAACCAGAGGCAGAGAATCAGGCTCTTCCTGCCGGTCCCGTGTTTCATCGGTATAGTCACCCCTTTCACCAGGGTTTTCTGAATCTTTATTTTCAGCCATTAGCTGACACAGGCCCTTGCCCCTTACCAGCTTGGTTGGTTTAATATCCAGGTCATACTCCTGGACCTTTGCGATCCAATTTCCCCGCAAACTTCCTAACTCCTGCTGAGTTAGAATTGATTTCACCGCTGTGTCAGGGACCAGCACCACCGTATGCGAGTTTAGAATGTAATACCTGAAATTCTTCACTGCTTTGACAATGGCAAAGGCATGCTTTTCCAGCTGAGTCATCTTCAGTTCGTGAGGCTTGAGGGGAGAACTCATGAACCCGCAATCGGAGATTCAATGTCCTCTGAGTTCTTTTGCATTAAGATTGCGGACACGGTATGCTCAGATGCATAACTATACATGATGAAGTCCTTGGAGAAGTCGGGACATACCAGGACTGGTGCATGAGCAACAGAAGCTTTTATTTCTTCAAATGACCTTTTCCCCTCCTCACTCCATCTGAAAGTTGGTGACCCCTTCATCATGTTTAATATGTGACGGGTCTTTTCGGCAAAGTCAGGAACAAAACGCCTGAGAAAGTTCACCTTTCCAAAGAAAGAATGAACACCAGTCTTGCTTATAGGTAGAGTAAGGCTTTGAATTGCCTTAACTCTTTCAGTATCTATCTTTGTTCCTTCTTTGCTGACCACATGGCCTAGCAACTTCCCTTCCGTGACTCCAAAGACAAACTTTTTTGGGTTTAGGGAAATCCCATGTTCTCGGCACCTGGCCAAAACTTGCTCCAAGTGATCACAGTGATCACTTCATTGTTTGGAGAACATAGTTAGGTCATCTAAATAAACCACAATGACCTTCCCCATCATACCTTTGAATGCAAAGTCCATGGCCTGCTGAAAAGTGGCACCAGCATTAGTTAGGCCGAAAGGCATCTTGTTGTAGGCAAATGTACCCCAGGGAGTAGTGAATGCTGTTTTGAATTGATCTTCAGGTGAAACCTCAATCTGATTGTAACCTGAAAAACCGTCAAGCATGGACAGCATCTCTGATCTAGTTACTGCTTACAGAACTTGATCCATTATCGGAAGAGGGTAGTTGTCTTTCAGCGAAGCTTGATTCAAGTTTCGAAAGTCTACGCAGATGCGTATTTCACCGTTTTTCTTGCGCACCGGCACAATATTTGCTACCCAAGTACTGTGATGGATAGGGAAGATGATTCTTGCGTCTAGCATCTTCTGAATATTGGCCTGGATGGTACCCGAAATCTTGGGATTATAGTGCCTCTGCTTCTGGCGGAAGGCTTTGGCATCGTCTTTCAACGGAATATTGTGCTGAACGTCCTTTGGCTTGAAGGACTTTAAATCGGCATAAGACCATGCCAATACATCCATATATTTTTTCAGAAACTTGACAAATTTTCACTTTTCTTCTGGCGTGCAACATTTCCCGATGTTCACAAATTGCGGATGTGCCTCCGAACCTAAATTGACTGGTTCGGTCTCTGGGGATGAGTCAGGATCATCCCGCCTCTTCTTTCTTACAAAATGGTCATGCCTATCGAACAGGCGTTCTAGAGAAACCAGGCCCTTTGGAATTTTATTTCCCTTGAGCTGACATATGCCATCGATACCTTCAGATTCATTGCCTTGGCCGGTGACTGACTCACAGCAAGTGGAAGTAGACCCTTCAAAGTGCAATTCTTTAAAATTTTCTGCCTTCTCCAGAAAGGCAATGAGTTGATTATCATCATTGAACACCTGCTAATGCTGAGAGTTGTCCGGCACGCTCGGGTAGAAAACCACCTCAATGGTGTACTTGTTTGTTTTCAAACCTGGGTGTGGGAGCATGAGAGACGCTGAAATGGCCAATGAATCGGCCATGTCATTTTGAGCCCTTGGAATTGCCCCTATTGAAAAGGCATCAAATTCTTCGATGCTGTCCCATACTGCATTACGGTAGTGCCTGAGCCTTTCATTTTTCACTTGGTAAATTCTTTTGACCTGATTTACAACTAGCTTAGCATCACCTTGTACTTTTAGATTTTTTATTCCTCTTTCTTTTGCGGCTTGCATACCGAGTAAGAGAGATTCATACTCAGCAGTATTGTTGGTGTTAAAAAACTGCAATTTGAAAGAGAGAGGAATGACTTCTTCCTCAGGAGATATTAACACAACCCCAGCACCACATCCACTAGTTGCACAGCTCCCATCGAATTGCAATGTCCAGATCTTATTAAGATCTCCTTCCTGAACGAGAACAGCCCCTGTTTTATCTGTCTCAGTAGATAAGAAGTAATTCCCCATCCCTGATGATTCAAAAAGGATTTGAGCTTTGGGGTCTTCAGAGTTGGTAACCAAGTATTTCTTTTGTGATTCCGACTCCAAAGTCTGCGTTACACCTTTGAATGGAATTCTAGCTTTGGACCAGTCCATATGAATTTCTCCACCAACTTCGCTGCAAAAACTTCTTCCCAGCAATATTCCATATGCTGCCGGAATGTCAGCAATGAGGACTGTCATTTTTACTCTTTTATCTGGGAAAGCCGCAAATGCAAATTGCACGTCTTTGATTTTGCCAATCAACGGAACTTGCTTAGTTTCCAAAGAATAACATCGACCGAAAGGCTTGGTAAGAGTGAAGCCCAAAGCATGGGTGACTTTTGCCGGCATGACATTATCAGAAGCCCCGGAATCAATTATGCAGTTACTCAGCTTGTGTCCATTGATCAGAAGAGAGAGATAGAAAGGCTCTATCTTGCCTGACGTAGATGTTGAAGCAACATTTATATGGGATTCAGGGGGAGTGGAAAGGATTCCTTTTGGGGAAACTTGATTAGATATAACAGCTTGACTTTGGATATACTTAGTTAATCTTACAAGTTGTTCGGGGTTTGACTGAAGATACTCAGCTTCAGACATTTGAATCTTGGTCTTTTTTGCATGATCTATAATATCAAATGTGGCCAAGGGTTACATTGGTAAAGGAATGAGTCCCTCACCTCGCGATGATGGAATAGGATTGGTGGTCTTAGTAGGAATGTGAGAGGACTGATTTGGAGGAGAGATAGGGGGAAAAGATTTCTTTGTAAAAGATTTGCCAGGGAGTTGAGTAGGAAGAGGATTACCTCTTTTAGCAATGATTGGAGGTGCGTTTGATACGGCCTTCTCCTGCTGGACATGGGCAGCAACTTCCACTTCTTTTCCTTGCGAGTGAGTAAAAACAACGTATGACTGTCCGCTTGCATAGCCTTGAGTACTCTCCTCGTCATCAGATTTTTCCTCATCAAATTCCATGTATCCAATAGTAGAGTCACCAGTCGGTTCACCGACATCTTGATCATCTTCACCTTGAGACGAAGGTTCTTCATAGTACTGCTCTTCTTCTTCAATTTTGGCCAGAGCATTGACCAGAGGAGCTTTAAGCGCCAACCGTGGAGCATTTGTAGGTAGACGCGGCCTTTGTGAAACATTGTTAGGAATGAAATTCCTCCGCGGAATATCCCGGTATGAGGAACTGGGAGAGGCCTGGGCCAACTGCTTCTTCAATGCAAGAAAATCGTTCGCCATCTTTTGGAATGCTGGATCAGACGAAGTGGTGGGCGAAGGGCCCAAAGATTTAGTCTTGGCTTATTCCTTTTTTAATTCACCGGATATTATCAGATTATCTTCTATGCGAATGACAGCGGCTTGGATGAGAACTAAGGTGGCAACTCGTTCTTGAAGGAGCAAGAAACTAACTTTCGAGCTCATAGCGTTTACGAAGAAACACTTTTGATTTTCCAGCGTTGGAAGCATGGCAACAGGGACACGGTTGATTAGTGCATTGAACCGGGTGACAAAATCGCGCATGGTCTCATTCGCCTCCTTTTTTAGGTGAGTGATTCGTGATAATAATGCAAACGCATCCTCTGAAGGCTTGTATCTGTCTTCGAAAGCATCCCGTAAGGTTGCCCAACTGGTGATAGATCTTGCCGGCAAATGCTGAAACCATTCCGCCGCAGGCCCTTGTAGGGTTTCCAGAAAAAGGTGAACTGACACATCTTCGTGGGTCACATCCAAAATACTGCATGACATGATGAATGCAGATATGTGGGAATCCGTGCTTTGATTTCTACTCCCGTCGAATCTAGGAAAGTTCTTTCAATTTCTGTGAGGGAGCGCGTGAACTGGATGTGGTAAAGCCAAAGGACCCATCGCGTTTCCCCATGGTACCGCCATCTGAAAAGTTGGAAAGAGAAAACGAGCTAAGGAATTGTAGTTCCGCTAAGTAGCAAGGCACTACAAAGGGATATGGATGCCCCCTGCAAAAGACTTTTTCTTCGTGAAGGTGAGACACTCCTGGATGACCGGCTAGCCGAGCTTAGTGCTGAAAAATGCACCGGTGTTACACTGAAATTGTGCCTTTGAAGCAGATCGAAAGTAGGATCAGCTTCTCCATGGGCTCGCCTGCTGCACGTAAAAGGTTCACTCGCCAGTGTTCCTTCAAGATCTGCAATGTTATGGCACAGATTTAAACTTTCTTTTTGGTTGTACTTGCTGATTTTCTGGTTTTTCTGTCAAAAACCAGTAGCAAGCACTCTTCTAGATATTTAAAAACTATCCTCTTCAGAAAACCGATTGCGGTTAAATGACAAATTACAATGAGGATAAGATGGCAGGGAAGATTAGTAGGCTGATTTTCTGATCTGATTTTAACTTTTTTAGAGGGTTTCAAACTATTTTGCAAACAGTCAAAAACTCAGATCTATGGCAAAATACTGATTTTTTTTAAAAACTCAGTGAACTAAAGATCTTTAACTGGACCAGATCTAAGACTCTCAGAAGAAAATTTTTCAATTTGAGCACTTTTTCAAATTTTTGGATTTTTAACAAAAGGTTCAGATTTGCAAACAGGCAGCAATCTGCTGATTTCTCTAATTTTTTATATCTTACTACCCTCATAGATCTGACAGATCTATTCGATCCCCAGCGGAGTCTCCAAAAACTGTTGGTCCGAAAATCTGTCGCCTGGACAGATCTATGGATAGACAAGCCAACAGTGTGCAGGGCTTAGCCCCTCTTTGAGTCAGCAAAGCGAAACTGGTTTATTGCTATTCTACCAGCAGGAATCTATGCAAGTCTCACAGATTCTACCTTCGGGGGTTTGGGATCTCATCCTAGTAGAGTGTTTCAGGCTGCGAAAAGAAAAGAAAGAAAGAGGGAAAAGAGAAAGAACAGATCCGAACGAAGAAAAGAAATGAATTCCAAAGCAGAAAGGTCAGAAGATTTATGTTTTTGGGTTGGTAGTAAACAGAGCCAAACCTACTTGCATAAATAAACAAAGCAATACTGATGAGCAAATGACAGAAAGGTAGATGTGAATCCAACAGATTAAACACACACAGATCTAACGTAAGGAAGATCTAATGCATAACACAGCTATTGAGCACAAAGTCTTAATATTTGTATTACTGTTTTCTTCTGTTACAAGAAAGCTCAAAGTCTTTCTCTCCTCACTTCTATTTTCATCTAAAAAATGTTCACCTCCCTTGAATACAACAAGTATTCCAGTATTTATAGAAGAGAGGAGGAGGAAAGAAGGAAAAATGGAGCCAACCACCTATTTACAAAGATATTTACAAAATATCTAAAAGTCATGTTGACTTTTGACAACTTGATGGATGACATCATCCCATGATGCAACATGGATGATGTCATCGTTTGTGCCAACACACTTTAGACATTTCAACAAGAAAGTCGGAGAATAGAGAGAAGAAGAAGAAGAAGAAGAAGAAGAAACAGCTACTCATCATCGTCATCCTGCGGCCGAAAGGGGGTTACCTGCTTCTGATGCTGCTCAGGAGATGATATGTGGAACTGAGCGCGGTATTCTAAAAACTTGTTGATCATGGGCCCAAATTGATCGTGTGATGGATCCTTGTGCCGTTCGCTGATTGCTTCGCAAGTCTCCCACTCGTCTATGAGCTTTTCTAGGAGTTTAGAATAATCTTTCTCTGCCTCGATGAGGAACCCAATGAAGTCTTTACAGGCCAGTAGGTTGTTGATAGATTCAGTGTCAAAGGTGACCTCTGGCCCCGTTCCTTGAGAAGCAATCTCCTTGAAGATCCGGATAGTTTCATCAGCTGATCTCATGGCAAAGGAAGGAGTGAGCAGCCCTAGAGACATGTTAAGAATAATTCGCTCCATTTGATGCATCGCATCCAGGGCCTCTTCCTTCACCTTGTCTATTTTTTCCAGAACAAATTCCAGGTGATCTATCCGATAGTCCAAAGTGGACATGGTTTTGTTGAGGGCCCTTGGATGGCCGAAAACTCCGAACTTGACCAGATCTTCGACTGAACAGTTGAACATTTGTTGAAAGGTCTCGTGTTGGAGTCTAGCATGTTCTAACTCTTCGGATATGGGACCCGCTAATACTTGCAGTTCCTTGTTCACCTTTCTGATGTTTAGATATGAATTGACATATTCGGCGATCACTCTCTCACTGTCCTTGAGGATCTGGCTCCTCCAAGCAGAAACAGCCATACCCTGCTCACCGATCTTTGAATATTCATTGATTTTCTCCTGGCTGAGAATCTCAGAAGTCTCAGCGGTAGTCATGGGAGGTGCACTACCCATCTTCTGTAAGGCTTGAAGCAGATATTTGTTCTGCTCCTTCAATAGCCTTTTCTCTTCTTTTGTTTCCTGAAGCTTTTGACAAAGGGCATTGACCGCGGAAAGAGCTTCCCCCTGGAGACTTTCAGAAGATGTCCCCATTATGACTTGGGTCACGGTAAAATCTTCTGAAGACAGATCCTTTTTCTCTTTGAGGGGTTCGGGGTATGCAATTTCCATGATCCTCTCACCTGCAACAATTTTAGAGAAGCGTGCAACAGGCTTCAGCTTCTTCGCCCCTTTGGATGGGATCACTAAAAAGTCCATCGGAGCGATGGGAACTTTCCTCTTTTGCTGGCTCAGCTGCTGAGAGATCCAGGCTGGTCCTATGGAAGAAGGACCAGAAACGGAGGAGGGGGCGGCTGCAGTAGAAGAGGGGAAAAACATGGAGACACGTGGCGGCGGCATTGAGAGAATAGCCAAAGAAGTGTCCACGGGAGGAAGGGAAACTGCAGCTGCAGAAGACATAGGAAGGGAAGGGAGCCCGGAAATGAGGGAAGAAATGGAGGAGGAAAGATCAGAGAGGGAAGAGAAGATAGACGAAGAAGCAGGGGAAAGAGTAGGAGAAGGGGCGGAGGACACGACCAAAGGGATGGTCGCTTGAGTCACTCGAGGAGGGGAAGGAAGAGAAGAAAAAGGGATAGAAGGGACTTCTGTGGTTGTAGCAATGCCGACATCCTGAGTGGATGGGCGTATGGGACTATCCCCTGCTGCTTCTTTCTCTGGTGAAACCAGAGTTATTACCTGTTCTGGCGCTATGGAAAGAGGACTCTCGGGGGCTTCTTCTTGAATGATGCTGGATTCACCTTTTGCACCTTTGCCTTTTAGCTGCTTTTTGGACCTTGGAGGCGCGCTGCCTAATGGGGAAGTTGTGAAATCTACCCTGAGGTAGATTAGCCCGTTCATGCGGCACCAGTGCTCTATTCTCCACATAGTCTCCTTGACCCTTTCTTCAATTATTTGAGGAGCCTTGCTTCTGTCAATGGCCGGGAAGGGCCAATCATCCCCTTCCGTGTCATTATACACCTTGTCTACTTCATCTTCCGTAGTTTGGAAGCCTTTGGGGATAATGGCCACTCTGTATTGGATAATTTCTGCTAATGCTAAGCAAGAATGATCCTTTCTTCTGAGTTCCACCTCGTGGATGACGTCAATGTAAATATCCTCAATTTGAGGGACATGAATCAGATCAAGCTTAGCTCTAGACAGGAAGCCCCTTGGGTCAAAGGTAGGCCTGGCTGGGAAGTCATGTTTCAAATTGAGCAGCTCCAGCTCTGCGAACATTTCCCTCGCCTTGTGATGGGTGGAGCATGTGTATCGGCCCACTGTGAGGGGGAAAGGAGTTCCGCCCTTCTTTCTTTTGAGGCATTTCTCATGGTATGTGACCAGTTGCCTTGATAGTTCTTGTAGACACTTAAAATTGGTTACTCAATTTAGTGTCCCTCTCATCCATTTACTTGTTTAGATAACCTGGGGCACGTTTTACGTCACCAACTATCCCCTTGGGATATTATCCAATTTTTGATTTAATCACTTACTCCAAATTTAGTTCATCCCATCACATCTTACCCATGAGTGATTAAATATTAAATATTTAATTACGCTTCTTCCCATGCATCTTAATCACTTATCCTCCCCAAATTTATTCTATCTATGTATCACATCCATATTTTCTCTTCCCTAAGCGGGATATTTCCCATAGTCAGAATAAGTCTTATCTTTCTCGAAATCGATCATTTTTGGCCACCTCGGGAGTCTTTTCCGCGATCAGCGCCGACCCATATGGTTGGCGCCGATTTTCTAGGAGCGGCGCCGATTATAAAAGCAAGCCCAGAGCTCAGTTCTAGGGACCGAAAAAGAGACCACAAATGAGTGAAAAGTGAACAGACGAAAAAAGGAAGCACTTACACACGAACAAATAGCGAGAGAGATACAGGTTGTGAGAAAGAGAGATCTTTTAGCATCAATTATATCAAATTAGAGCAGATCCTGTCTGAATCAATCCCTGAGAGGAGCACCGTTACTCTGTCCCTGTCACATCAGCATCGCACACCACCATCTATCATCTGGTGACTCTGTTCCAGTGTCTCGCCAACTTCGGCACATCCAGCAGACCACATTCACCTTCCAATTCCCGAATCTTATCGCACAGTCCCTGATTGATCGATATGCCTCCAGTCGACGCCGATTCTACCCAGTCGACGCCGATTCTACCCAGTCGACGTCGATCCGTCTCAATCGATGCCAATCTTAGTCAGTCGACGCCGATCAATCTCAATCGACGCCGATTCTACCCAGTCGACACCGATTTCCCTGCAGATAGGTAAAAGGACACAGGTAACACAAATCCTGCATTATTTCATAGTTCCCTTTTTTCTGTACTTTCTGTCTGCTGTTTAGATTCTGTCTTATCACTGCAATCAGAAAATCTAGCTTTTTACTTACATCTTTTATCATGCATGCTTCTTTTCTTAATTGAAAACGTGGATTGACATCCGCCGAGGAATATTATCGCTTCCCGGACCCGCTTCTCAGGCAGTCCACCTAAATACCTTTTAACGTGGTCTTTTTCTGTCAAGCAATCGGTGTCTTGCAGGTTACTCGGATCCATTTTGCGAATTGCTCGTGTGCGCCCGTCTTATCTACATCGATTTCCTCATCCATCTACATCTTCATCAGGTATCGATTTTATTGGAGTTTTTCAGGGTTTTTGTGTTTAGTTCGGTGCATTAACTTGGACAGGTAACAAGCACGAAATTCTTGATCTACATTCTGGCACGCCCGGTGGGACAATAACATTCCTCAACATTCCCTATTTTCTTTCTCTCAATTGGCCCAAATGTTTGTTCAAAACTTTTCAATAAATATCGCGCATAAGATCTCGATTACAGATATTTATAACATTCACCAATTCGATGATGAGTCTATTGCAGACTTTGTCACTCGTTGGAGAGGGATAATCAACCAATTGTCTTTCTCCCTTCCTCAATCCCAACAGATCGAGTTGTTTACTTGATCTTGTGCTAATCACATTTCTTCTACTTTAAGGATCCAAACTTTTCATACCTTTGAAGAAGCCTTCACGATGGCACGCAAACTTGAATCTCGCGCCATTGAGCAAGGGAAGCTAAAACTTCGCTCTAAATCTAAACCAGATTTTTCTCGGTTTACCAAACCAAATTCTTCCCCTTCTAAAGACAAAAATCAAGGATCCACCAACGCTATCATACTAAAAGCATCACGAGCCGACAATACTTCTAATCAAACACCACGAAGATACCCCTCATCTTCTCGAAAAGGGACTTCATCATCTCGATCCTTCGCTCCATTGGGGGAATCATATACCTCTATCTTAGAAAAAATGTTGGAAGTTCGCATGATCGAACTTCCCCCCATTAGGGATGTTGATGAAAGCCGAGAGCATCCATTCTGGTATAGGGAAAATGATTTCTATCCTTATCATAGAACCAAGGGTCATGACATAGAACGATGTCAGACTTTCAAAAATATTGTCCAAAAATTCATTGATAAAGGTGAGCTCATTCTGGATAACCCAAATGCTCCCCCAAATCAGGAACTCGATGTTTTTAAAAAACCTTTTCCCAATCATGCCCCGAACCATAATGCTTCAGAGTCTCAAAAACCAAACACTCATACCATCAACTTCATCTCTACCGAAGAATCTTCTTCTGAAACCCAGCCATCTGCAAACGCATCAATCGAATCAGAACCTCCTTCCACTTCATCAATCACTGGAGTTCCACCATCTTCAGATAGCCCGTCTTTGAATATTCCTACATTACTAAGCACGGAATCTTCTTTTTCCACTCCTTTGTCTGACCTACCATCCATACCCGAGACAGTGTCATCCTCATCTGTCTCATCTTCAGACATTCTTTCAATACTCGAGGCGATTACGTCCCTTCGAGTTTCCACTACAGGCACATCCACTTTTGTTTCTCCCATTCCCGCTGCAACTATGTCACCTCGAGTATTCCACAACCTACTTCTGAGAAGTCTTCTGCCCTGGCTATAATGAATGCGTCTGCACACCCGCATATTGCTGTTAATTCATCTATGCCCTCCATCGTGTCCCAAGTTCAATACCTCTTCATGAGCCAACCCCCTCCGAATAGTCAGTTGGCTCCTACTTCTCGTCCTCTAGGGGTTATTTCTTCCAATTTTCCAGCAACTGTGACCTTTGCCCATCCTCTAACATCGGCACCCTTAATACCTAATCCGGCAGTAGAAGGCCCCTTTCCGGTCTTGTTCCCCAACATGTCCAATCCAACCAACACCCATGTTCCTCAATCTGTCCCGATCCAATAAACAAACATCGGAGTCCACCAATCACAGGCTCCATCCGTCACTCAACCTTTATTTTCTCAACCACTTATTATCTCACAGCCTACCTATACGCAAGCTGTCTCACAGCAAATACCCCACCCTGTGTCACCCAAAACACCTGGTTATTCCTCTTATCATCCTATCCAACAACAGATGAATCCCCCATTGACACCTCAACAACATCTCACCAGTCTACTTCTTATGTAGGAAATACTAATGTACCTTTGCCTCAATCTGATGTGATTCAGGTGTCTCTTCTTCTACACACTTATCAAAGCCATCATCTTCTTCTACAACACATTCTTCACCAATACCTCAGAAAATAGACTTACCTACTAAAAAGACGTCACCTCTTCTATCAGGATCATCATCTTCATTACCAAAAACCAAGGCACCCTATCTTCCTCCAATTTCACCTACTTTGGGAGCTTCTTCCTCTTCTAAACCGACATTATCTAAATCATCAGTACATTCGACCAAGCAACCCCCTTTGTCTCCAAAGACCGCAAAATTTGTCACATCTCCATCATCTTCAAAATCTATTTTAGGGGCTCCTCCTCCACCAAAGTCAATCATGTCTCACTTACTCCCATCTCAAGTGCCCAAGACTGCTCCTCCAAATGTCCAAACAAATAAGAGGATTCCTAAAAAGACTGTTAAACCTAACATGCAAGTTCTTTTACCTCGGCAGTCGGTTAATGTAAAAGAACCACCTTCATCATCTCTATCCTCCTCTTCGTCTACCGGATTCTATACCGAAATCCTTCATCAACTTATCCAATCTTCATCCATAACCCTTCCTCCGATTAAACCTTATAACCCTAAAGGAGTTAAACCTACCTGGTTTAACTCTGATCTGATTTGTGCTTACCACCGTACCCCGGGTCATGATACTGAGGGATGTAAAGCACTTCAAGCTGTTGTCAAGAACCTTCTGGAAGATAGTGACCTTTTGCTGGAGGAGGAGGAACGAGTACCTCCTGTCATCTTAGCCCCATCTGAGCCTCAACCATCCATTCAGACCTCTGGTGATTCCGCTCCACTTGATCTTCCTCCTTCTCAAATTGACACAATCCATATCACCACCAGAACCCAACACTATGATAACCCATCTTCATCCTCAGCATCTCGACCATGGGTTGTCATTTCTGCAGCCCCTGAAGGCGTGTCTCCTTCCTCATCAGCCCCACGACCTAAGGTCTCTATTCGTGCTGCACCTCGGGCTCAAGTTCCCGTGTCTGTTGAGGAGAGTGTTATGAAACAACTCACCCAGGCTCCGGTCAAAATGTCTCTTTTTGACCTCATCCAATCCTCTCCACAACATCGCCAGGCTCTAATCGATAATCTGCGTCGCATCACAGTGAATTCAGATGAGCCCCAGCCCTACGAGTTGGTTGTTGGATTGAATAGACTATCAACCACCATTTCTTTTGAAGATTCAGAAATTCCTTCTCTTTCTTCCGAGGATTTGGAGGCTCCCCTCTTCATCACAGTCCAAATCAATAACACTACCTTAAAACGTGTTATGATCGATAGTGGAGCTGCACTCAACGTCATCTCCTCGCACACATTCGAACAACTTAAGTTACCAAAGAATGTGGTGTCACCCCCACCTTTCGCCCTTCGATCATTTAACGATCAGCTAGCAGTTACTTTAGGAACTGTGGTCTTACCCATTCGAGTAGGTAAGAAGCTGCTTCACGAACTTTTCTACATTGTCGAAGGAAAATTTCACTATAATATGATCCTCGGACGCTCCTGGATTCGCGCAATGCATTGTGTCCCATCCACCCTCCATCGATGCTTAAAATATCAATATGAGGGCAAAATATATACCCATCCAGGAGATCCTTTTCCTTCCGCACAGTGCGACATGACCACAAGATCTGCCCCTTTAAAAGAAAATGCATGTTCTCCTGACGGGGCCTCATCTTCTTCCATACCTGCAACTAAACTACCGGATTTACAAAATCTAGAAGAGACATTGCAGCGTTTCTCACTAGGAGAGCTTCCTCTCTTTTCTTTCGATGCCCATCTCAAACCTAATGAGTATGGTAGACCAGACAAACAACCTGAATATCAACCAGGTCTCGGTCGCATCGTCACCATTGGTCTGCCTAATCAACAGACTAATTTCATCTACGGTGGTCTTGATACGCCTCACTATCACCCAGATTCTCCTCCTAAGACCAAACCTTACTTAACAGGGTTTGATTATCTACAGAATCCCACGTTTGCAAAAACTTATCTATATCGATGCGCGTGGAAAGGTTTTGGCCTGGGAAAATATGAACAAGGTATACATGACCTCAAGTCCATTCCTACTCTCATGCCACATCAGAAATTTGGTTTAGGGTTTAAACCCCTTTCAAAAGCCACCGTCACTATTCTTGATGAGCCTCTTCCTACGGAAGAACCATCTTCCCCCACTAAATCAGAAGCATCACTTGATGTGGACGATGACATTTCCATCCCACCTAACTTTTTTTTTTTTATCAATACCATTTCCTTAGGGCCGTTAGTCTATGAGACTAACAATCGGTCCGCTTCTATACCATTAATCTTCCCTGAAATAGTTGGAGACGATTCTCCCACTATCAACACTATCCACTGTGCGGATGATGATTCTGTCCTCACCTATCTGGGGGCAGAGGATTCATATCTCCCCAAAACTATTCCTTCTGACACGTCTACCCTTCTCAACGAAGCCACTATCGACCTTAATATAGGGACTTCTGAAGACCCTCGTATCATTAAGGTCGGCCAATCCCTTAATCCACAGGAATTAGGGGACTTTACCACTTTTCTTTCCAAACATCGTCAAGCCTTTGCTTGGTCATATGAGGATATGCCAGGACTCGATCCCGATATTGTGGTCCACAATATCGTTACCCTTCCCAATATCAAACCAGTTAAGCAAAAATTGCGTAAAATGCACCCTAGAGTAGCCCTTCTTGTCAAAGAAGAGTTACAGCGCTTGCTCTCGGCTAACTTCATCCAACCCATCGATTATCCACAATGGGTCTCCAATATAGTACCAGTAACTAAGGCTACTGGGAAAATTCGAATTTGTACCGACTTCCGGGATCTTAATCTTGCCTGTCCAAAAGATGATTTTCCTCTACCTAATATCGACCAACTCGTAGATTTAACTGCGGGTCATGAGATGCTTTCTCTTATGGATGGTTTCTCTGGGTATAATCAAATCCTCATCGCACCAGAAGACCAACATAAGACTTCCTTCATAACTCCTTGGGGGACCTTTTGCTATCGTGTCATGCCTTTTGGTCTTAAGAACGCAGGAGCAACCTATCAACGAGCAATGACCTACATCTTCCATGATCTCTTGCACAAAACTGTGGAGGATTATGTTGACGATCTCCTCGGCAAGTCCAAGCGTCGTCAGGATCATCTTTTCATCCTTGCACCTCTCTTTGAGAGGCTTATCCGCTTCTGTCTTCGTCTAAATCCAGCTAAGTGCGTGTTTGGCGTTCTCACTGGTAAACTTTTAGGTTTTATCATTTCCATTAGGGGTATTGAAGTGGACCCCGCAAAAATAAAAGCCATCCTTGAGATGCCTCCCCCGTCTAACTTGAAGCAACTCCGCAGTCTCCAAGGACGTCTTCAATCAGTGCGCCGTTTTATCTCCCAATTGTCGGACCGTTGTCAGCCTTTTCATCATTTCCTCCGTAAGAATGTTCATTTTGAATGGGATGAGCATTGCCAAAAGGCCTTTGATGATCTCAAAGCTTATCTTCTTTCTCCACCCGTGCTTACACCTCCACGCGAGGGGGAGCCTTTCTATCTTTATATCTCTGTGACTGACCATGCTCTGGGAGCCATGATCTCGCATCGGGACACTTGTGGTAAAGAACAAGCTGTCTATTACATCAGTCGCACCCTCCATGAGTATGAGACACGTTACTCCGAAGCTGAAAAACTATGTTGCGCTCTCTTCTTCGCAACTTCTAAGCTTCGTCATTATCTCCTTAATCACAAAACTTATATTGTCACAAGTGTCAATCCACTTAAGACAATTCATGCAAAGCCTTATCACAATGATCGTATCACTCGTTGGCTCATGCTTATGACAGAATTTGACCTCGAGTTTATCCCGCAAAAGGCTATCAAGGGTCAGGTTATTGCAGATCAATTAGCTGATGCTCCTCTTCCGGACACTCAAGACCCCCTTGCTCAATTCCCCGATGAATATATCCAACAAATTGATTTTGGTCTATCTCCATTTAAAGTAAAGCTCTTCTTTGATGGATCCAAATGCCAGCAAGGGGGAGGTGCGGGTTTCGTGATGATTCCTCCTTGGGGTACGCCTATCCCAGTTGCACACAAATTAAACTTTGAGTGCACCAATAATGTGGCTGAGTATGAAGCTCTTGTCTTAGGTCTTCAAAATGCCATTAATCTCGGCGCTCGTCATATTGACATCTTCGGTGATTCTGAACTCATCGTTAATCAGGTCACGGGTGTCTATCAATGCAAGAATGATATCCTTCAAAAATATCGTGATATCGTTCTCGCTCAACTCCAATCTTTTGATAAGTTCACCATCCAAGCCATTCCTCGCACTGCAAATCGATTCGCGGATACCATGGCCTCATTAGCCTCACTTATCCCACCTTTTACCGAAGACTCGCGTCTTTATGTGGCTGTGCAACGATTAGATCAACCATCTTATCTTCAACAACTAACTTCGATCAATGCTGTCACAACCCATGCTCAGGATGAGTGGTATCAACAGATTGTTGATTATCTATCTCATTCGATCCTTCCTCCAGATCTGACTTCCAATGGTAGAAGGTCTTTTGTCCAACGCGCCAATCGCTATACTATCCTAGGCGGGATTCTTTACAAACGCGGCTTTGATGGTATTTTGCTTCGATGCCTCAAAACCCATGAATCATCTAAAGCTATTCAGGAGGTCCATGACGGTATCTGTGGTGGACATTTTAGTGGCTTAGCTGTAGCCAAGCGCATTTTACGTTTGGGATATTATTGGCCTTCTCTTAATCAAGATTGTTGTGAATACACTAAGAAGTGCGTCAAGTGTCAGCAACATTCCAATCTCACGCACATCCCTAGTCAGGCTTTGCAACCTGCGGCGGATTTGTGGCCTTTTTCGCAGTGGGGTCTTGATCTTATTGGTCTCATCAATCCCCGTTCTTCACAGCGTCATCATTCTATCATTACTGCCACTGAGTACTTTACTAAGTGGGTAGAAGCTATCCCTCTTTCTTCAACAAAGGCTAAACCCATAGTTGATTTCGTCTATCAACACATCATTTGTCGCTTTGGCGTTCCACACAAGCTAATCACAGATAATGGTAAGTCTTTCAAGAACGCTGATTTGCAGAATCTCTGCAACGCTTTCAATATCAAGCTCAGTTTTTCTTCTCCATACTATCCTCAAGCTAATGGTCAAGCCGAAGCTTCCAATAAAACTTTGCGTAGTATCCTCGCAAAGGTAACTAGTCGAGCCGGTAGGGATTGGCATTTACATATCCCTTTCGCTCTCTGGGCTTATCGGACTAGCATTCGTACTCCTACTGGTGCTACTCCCTTCTCTCTCGTCTATGGGTCTGAGGCTGTCCTTCCTTTGGAAGTCCAGATCCCATCTCTCCGTGTTTCTCTCAGAGAATTTGTCTCCGATGAGGATTATCGTCAAAATCGTCTAGCACAACTTGAATTATTAGATGAGCGGCGTCTCAACGCTCTTGAGCATCATCAGGTCTATCTTGAGCGTGTCAAACGTGCTTACAACAAGCACTTGCAACACCGTGACTTCAAAATTGGTGACCTTGTTCTTAAGGAAAATCAAAATGTCACTACACTCGAAAGAAGTCAACGTGGTAAGTTTGCTCCCAACTGGATGGGCCCCTACATTATCACTCATAAATATGGGTCTGGGGCTTATCGTTTATCCTCCATGGATGGTGTACCTGAGGCGGAACCTCTTAATGCCTTGCATCTACGGCCCTTCTATTGTTAAAATCTATCTTACACAAATCTAGTCGCAACTCAGATCTTCCATCCGTCCTAATAACCAGTCATCTACTTTTGTGGTGATTTGAAATTGTGTGGTTCTCCGCCTATTGCCTCGTTTACCTTAAATATGAGTATCGCGGCTCTACTCATTGCACGTTTCTTTTGGATATGTTCCTCCTCATGGTAGGAATACCTTAATCACCACTTCATCTGTCCCAAGTACTTATCTTAATTGGATCTACTCGGGGTATGAGTACATGTTCTTCTATGCCCTCTTCCCCTCCATCTGATCTATCTAGGTCTAACCTCAGCTTCTTCCAAAGAGTTTCAAAAAAAAAAAAAAAAAAAAAAGAAGATGCTATCCAAAAGATAGACTGATCCCTTGAAGGACAGCTATCCATACATTATCAAGTGAATCAAAAAGAAAATAGACCATACCCTCGAAGGATGGCTATCATTAAAATTCAAAATACAGACCGCTCCCTTGAAGGACGGCTGTTTCTCAAAGAAAAATTCAAGGCTTCTTGTAATTAGTCAGCCTTCCAGTCAGTTTATACACTCTTTAGCATCACTGAAAGACTTCCCGCATCGATCAGTCTTTCCATATCAAGCAAACTTCCCGCATTGATCAGTTTGCTTTTCTGTCAAAGTCATGAAGCTGAGATTTAAGACCTTTTGTCGATCATATGGAGAATCCTATTTTCCTATCATGGACATGTATCCTGTCCCTTGTAAATTCCGACAAGATACTTACTTTTCTTTCCATTTCTATCCTAGATCTGGTTTGCGACTAGTTAGTGTCAGGTTTATTTTAATCTTATATAGGGCCTTGTATGCTTGGTCTTTCGGTTTCTTATCTGGATTTTATCTATGGTCGGTTGGAAGTCCGACTTATCATTTCCCTTCTTTTCCGAGTGTCTTCTCTTCTAAGTCACGGTTGTTTCCACTTACATCTTTGGCTCTTGCAAGGAGTATTCCCCATTTCTTTGTCTTGCATCCTGTTAAATTGACATTTCATATGTTAATTCAATCAAAATTTATCTTCTATCAAAATTCCTCTTATCTATCAAAACATCTATCTTTATTCATTTCTCATTAAAATTACATCTATCTATACATCAAACACATCTATCTATTTATCCATCAAAATATTTAAAATATGTACATCTAAGGTACATTATATCTAATCTATATATCAATCACATCCATCAATCTATCCACCAAAATGTACATCCAAGGTACATTATATCTATCCATATCTAATCCAAACATCAAACACATGTACATCCAAGTTACATCACATCCGTCTATCAAAGTTATATCCACATATCAATCTATCTAATCACATCTATTTCTATCATCTTTCAGTCTATACCTATCCAATCACATCTATTTTATCCTCTATCAGTCTATATCTATATCCATCTATCCATGTATATCCAAAATTAAAAGCATGAGTACAATTATATGACAAATAATGAATCTATATCTATATATACATGTGTGTCTGTACAAAAATGGATGGCTTCTAATCAAGCCATCTATACAATGCCTTCCAATCGAGGCTACATCACTATACAGATACAAAATCTATCAAATCTCTATATAGTAAAATCTGAAGCATGGAGGACACTATCCCCTCCACCCTCCTCTGCACCTGGCTGTCTCTCCTGGCCGCCGCCTATCGAGCTCGATGCACCTGCTGCTGGAGGTCTCGGCCCACCTCGATCTCTCCCAGTACTCCCTCCACCTGAGGCTCCGCTCGCCGTAGCCGTCGCTGCTCTCCTCCTCGCCCCGTATCGAGGCACATCTGGGGCATGCTGCGCTAAGGCATCCTCGTAGTATCTCACCTCAGTGAGGAGAGACTGGTATGTGCTCAGGCTCACAGTACCTGGTGCTCGTAACGATGCTGCCGGTGCTGCTGGGGCTGCTGCCGCTGCTGGTGGTGCCCCTCCTAGGGTTGTACCCTGTGTACCAGAATCTGATGAGGCACCTGTCTCCCCATATTTGGCCCTGAGGGCCTCCCTGTGTCGAAAGTAGCGGTCCCTCTGCTGGATCGCTGTATCTCGCTCCTGGCGAGCGGTGTCTCTCTCCACAATCAGGGCATCCCTCTCCTCCGTCAAAGCCCTGATCTCCTCCAGAGCTACCTGATGTGTCTGTGTGAGGGTGGCATGCTCTCCCTCTAATCTGTCCAGCGTAGCAGCTATATCCTCCTCATCAGCATCTATAGAGGGCGGGAGATGTCGTGGAAGCTCTGTGTCGTACCATGCTGCGTAGCCCTCATCCACCCCCGCGTCATCATCACTGTCTGTGGAGGGTGGGGCCTCTCTCAATGGGTCTGCCGGGATCAAAATCGGCAAATCCGTCTCTCTGCTATCCCGCCTATATGGCGTGTAGGTGGCCGGTACTGTCTGTACTAGGCCAAACTGTCTCAGTATCCGCATAAACGGGACTCGCTCCCACATATCCGGCCTACGGCCCCTGACCACCCGGCTCCGTCTCAGTGCTACCAAGTGGGCATCCTGACCAACCCATGTCGGGAATGCCCGATATGGTCTCCAGATGACCTGATCTGGTGTCAGCGTCCTGAAACGCTCAGAGTACCACTCGGCTGATCTACCTGTATCTCCTGCGGCCATGTCAGCCCGCCATCTCCGAAATCCATAGTCAACACCTCCCACTGCTGCTGGCATCCAAGGAAGCCCGGATGGCCTGATCACCGCTATGTGCTCATATGCCCAGCAATGGAGCACAAAGCTGACGTCAATCCCTGTCCTCCGGCCAGTGGTGTACATCCATAGCTCATGGTAAATCTGAGCTATCAGGGCATCGGCGAAGGCAAAAACCTGTCTGTACTGCAAGATGTCGCACACACAGTCTAATAGTAACAATGGGAATCTCCCACCTCCTGAGTCTGGCAGGGCAAAGTAGGAGATAGCCATCTGAATCAAGGCTATCCGCCTGCTCCGAGGGCTATCCTGCCTGTACTGTGAGGCTATCCTCACTGCCCCAGATACTATCTCCGAGTCATCTGCTCTATCTCTGTATAATCGCACCAGGGCCCTCTGCTGCTGCTCCCGGGGTGTGATCTCGATCGGGTCCCCAGTAATCGGTAATCTGAGGATCCTGAATACATCCTCATGGGTGATCGTCATCTCACCCGTCCTGAACCAAAATGTGCACGTGTGGCTGTCCCACCGTCGCACTAGTGCCCGCATGAGCTCTACATCTCGTGGCACTCGTCTATAATATCGGAAGCCCCCGAGCCCGGCTAGCTCTAAATGCTGCCAGTCTGCATCTGTCACATCAGGGAGAATCGTCTCTAATAGCTCAGGAATGGCATCCCTCATATGAAGAGCCTCTCGTGCCTGCATCCACGACATCAAAAGCATAATTAGTCTCTTATTTTCATAAATCACATCCTCCAAAACAATAACATCAAAAATAAAAAAGCAATGTTGAACATCTATCAGTCGGCGTCGATTTGTTAAAATCGGCGTCGTTCATTTCAGTCGGCGCCGATTAATACCAATCGACGCCGATCCAAAAACAATCGACGCCGATTAAACCAATCGGCGCCGACTGCCTGGCCAGACGTAAACCAGACCCTGGCCTCCCATGCACAAAAAATCAAACAAAAAAAAACAAAAAAACAAAAAAATAATAAGAAAAGTGGGTTCAAGAATGACCACTTACCCCAGGTCGTGTCCTCCTGCGCTTCTGTCCGCTCCCAGAGGCTTCCATAGTGTTCAAAATCAAATTCTGACTTTCTCTGAATCAATCGTCACGTTGAAAATAAATCGTTTACGTTTTCCGTTCGCATATTTATATGTGCCTGGATTGGTCGGCGCCGATTTTTTGGGTCGACGCCGTTTGTTTTAGTCGTCGCCGATTGTTTTGGTCGCCGCCGATTTTTCATGTCTGTTTGCCATAGTGTTGATGCTTGGCTTACTTATCTATCTGATCATTGTTGTGTGCTGAATCTTGCCTTTTGGCACATATTTTCGATATCACCATCTATTTCGGGTTTGTTCCCTTTGCGTGGAGCACTCGCTTTGTTTGGCAGCTTAGAGTTAAACGGGTCTGTAGGAACTAACGTCGTCTGCTTTGTAGACCGTCTAGTTGTCCCTACCAATGTGTCTCTCTTTAGATGCTGACTATTTTGCAGTTCTCCTTACACTCATGGGTCTGTAGGCACTAACGTCGTCTCATGAGGAGACCGGCTAGTTTTCCCTACCAATGTGAGTTCCTTAGGTTGCTGCCTTTTTGTTTATTTTTAATGCGTCATCAATGATCAGATCTACTCCAGACACCCGACTGGGGCATCCTGCATTTTTCATCTACCTCTTTCAAACTCGGGATCGTCTGTTCTATCATCCATCCCATCCCTAGTTTGAGGGGGATCACATCACCACAAATTCTTCTCTTCTTCCATTTCCTTGTTTTTGTCTCATAACCTTGCTTATCGCAAGTTACTTGACAAAAAGGGGCAAAATGTAGACACTTAAAATTGGTTACTCAATTTAGTGTCCCTCTCATCCATTTACTTGCTTAGGTAACCTGGGGCAAGTTTTACGTCACCAACTATCCCCTTGGGATATTATCCAATTTGTGATTTAATCACTTACTCCAAATTTAGTTCATCCCATCACATCTTACCCATGAGTGATTAAATATTAAATATTTAATTACGCTTCTTCCCATGCATCTTAATCACTTATCCACCCCAAATTTATTCTATCTATGTATCACATCCATATTTGCTCTTCCCTAAGCGGGATATTTCCCGTAGTCGGAATAAGTCTTATCTTTCTCGAAATCGATCATTTTTGGCCACCTCGGGAGTCTATTCCGCGATCGGCGCCGACCCATATGGTCGGCGCCGATTTTCTAGGAGCGGCGCCGATTATAAAAGCAAGCCCAGAGCTCAGTTCTAGGGACCGAAAAAGAGACCACGAACGAGTGAAAAAGTGAACAGACGAAAAAAGGAAGCACTTACGCACGAACAGAGAGCGAGAAAGATACAGGTTGTGAGAAAGAGAGATCTTTTTAGCATCAATTGTATCAAATTAGGGCAGATCCTGTCCGAATCAATCCCTGAGAGGAGCACCGTTACTCTGTCCCTGTCACATCAGCATCGCACACCACCATCTATCATCTGGTGACTCTGTTCCAGTGTCTCGCCAACTTCGGCACATCCAGCAGACCACATTCACCTTCCAATTCCCGAATCTTATCGCACAGTCCCTGATTGATCGATCTGCCTCCAGTCGACGCCGATTCTACCCAGTCGACGCCGATCCGTCTCAATCGACGCCGATCTTAGTCAGTCGACGCCGATCAATCTCAATCGACGCCGATTCTACCCAGTCGACGCCGATTTCCCTGCAGATAGGTAAAAGGACACAGGTAACACAAATCCTGCATTATTTCATAGTTCCCTATTTTCTGTACTTTCTGTCTGCTGTTTAGATTCTGTCTTATCACTGCAATCAGAAAATCTAGCTTTTTACTTACATCTTTTATCATGCATGCTTCTTTTCTTAATTGAAAACGTGGACTGACATCCGCCGAGGAAGCTTATCGCTTCCCGGACCCGCTTCTCGGGCAGTCCACCTAAATACCTTTTAACGTGGTCTTTTTCTGTCAAGCAATCGGTGTCTTGCAGGTTACTCGGATCCATTGTGCGAATTGCTCGTGTGCGCCCGTCTTATCTACATCGACTTCCTCATCCATCTACATCTTCATCAGGTATCGATTTTATTGGAGTTTTTCAGGGTTTTTGTGTTTAGTTTGGTGCATTAACTTGGACAGGTAACAAGCGCGAAATTCTTGATCCATTTATGGAAGTAGTGGGCGTCAGAAAGCCCGAAGACTCTGCTTAGGAAAGTGATAGTATCACTAAGTTCTTCTGAGAAATCACTGCGGTGGATGGTCTGGGGCCACTGGGTTACCACCTTCTTGTTCTTTAAGTATACCTCGTTCATCATTTGCATACACTGGTCTTCATTGTCTTCCCAGGCCTTGATGCACTCTTCTTGGCTGACGGCCACAAAGTGCCGGTGCTGAGGGATGCCGAGCATTATCTCAAAACGACAGGCAGTGAGGTTTATGACTACCTCACCCTTGCTGTTTTCGACACACCTTGTGTCCTTGTTGTAAGATTGTGCAATCACCATCATGAATTCATTGTTGATGGCACTGACGGGGATTCCTCCAGTGAAGTGCAGGGCACTGCCTATTAATTTTTCCATCCATGGACTTCTTGTAACCTTCTAAGTTCTAATCCAGAATTCTTCCATGTCAATGTGACCTAATTTTGAGTCTCTGACATCCATACTACATTCAGCCTGTGATTCGGGCATCCTGACCCGTTGATATTTGTACTTCATCTCTTCCTCTGTAAGCTTAGCCTTTCCTTTTGATTTGACGGGTCTCTTGCTGGATGTAGACATATGTTCTTTCGAATTCAGTTGCTGATCTGCATGAAGAAGAAACGAGACCCAATCCAAAAAGGTTGAATTAGCCATTTGATCTTCCATCGGAATGTTAGCAGAAGAAAGAGTTAGAGATTTTAAGGCTCAGGGCGCGGGGCGCATGAAAACTGCAGCTAACAGGGCTAAATAGATAAGGCGCACAGAAAAGGAGTGTTGCAGAGGTTAAATTGGTGCCAAAGGCGCATGGCGCATGGATACTGCATATTGCATTTGATATAGGGTGCATGAGAAGCGCGTGTTACATTGGGACAGGATGCACCCAAGGGAATATGGCGCGGCACACGAAAAACTCACACAACATGGTGTTATTGCAATCAGGGATGCGCCTGCGCCTTTATAGCTTCATACTTAGCGTGGAAAAAACTTTTGTTGCATGGAAGCTGGGTGCGCCATAGGCGCATGGAAAAGGGATGCAACATGGACGGATAGTGCGCCATTGGGGCGTAGTTTCAGCACTTATAGCACACGGAAAAGGCGCGCCTTGAGGGCGCATGAGCTCATGATGCAACAGGCCGAAAGGGTGCGCCTTTGGCGCGGATTTTGCTTTTGTAACAGGGCGGGTAGATGCGCCATGGGGGCGCAACTGTTCTTAGTGTTGCAGGGGTGACAGACGCGCTAAGGAGAAAAACAGAAAACCAAACTCTTAAAGGGGGTTATACATGATTCTTAGATTTCTTCTCCTCTTTGTTTTTTAACATGCTCAGTGGGCAAATGAAACGGTTAAAACCAAGAGGATTACAACCACAGTTTCAAGAAAATGACCTTCTCCAGCAGATCTAAAAAGAGGAAGGATAACATGGGGGGCAGACAGCAAACGGAGGAGGCTAGGCCAACACAAGCAAGAACCAAACAACCACCCAACAAGCAAGAACCAAACCAGGAACACACCAGGAACTGAAAGCACAAAATGCACAAAAGAGAAATAACACCTCTTACCTGGATATATAGCAAAAGTTGCAACGGGTCCACAGGACGATGAAAATGACGGAGCAGAGGCTGACAAGTTCAGAACGATCACGTGCTCAACAAAAGTGAAAATGACATTTGGGAGCACACTCACATATATATAGAAAAATTGGTCATAAATGCGCCAACCACTTTTTGAAAGGCGCATGAGATTTGTTGTCGACAGGAGAAAGTGTGCGCCCTTTGGCGCACGAGAGTATTTGACAACAGGAGACGAAGTGCGCCTTTGCGCGTCAAAAGCATTGTCGACATGAAGTTATGTGCACCCTTTAGCGCACCAAAAAGCGGAGCAACAAAAGTTGTGTCAAAAATAAGGCGCATGCGCCTTGGCGCACGCAAAAGAGACTCAACATCCTTTAGCGCACCAAAATATGTGTTAACATGGAAAACCATGCGCCAAAGGCTTTTAAGGGGGCGCATCAAAAGCTAGTGTTACAAGGATATTTCATGCGACCAGCCAAAAGAAGGCTCAGAAAGACTAAGTTCGAAAACTAGATTTCCCGGGAAGGGATTTTACAATGTTTCAAACACAGGGGATCCCTAACGAGGGATCGGAACAAAATTTTTGGTATGGTTATCGGTAAAATTTCCCTTGTCAATTTCACGGGATAAAAAATCCATGACCTCACACGCACCCTCTGTGTGGCTAACATCAAGGTGGTCCACTTCCTCATCACCAATCATGTACACCAACTTTCCTTTTACTTTCTCTTTCCAGGAATGACCCATATGTACCTCTTCAATCTCTTCAGGATCAAGGAATTCCATGTAATATTTTTCACCAAATAGCTCTAACATGAGCTCTTCATCCTTCATGCTATCCCCAATGTGATGTGCTTCATGATCTGCAATGATTTATAGACTAGAGGCTTAGAAATAAAAGTAATCAAAGGTTTAAACCATACATGTAGTCATCTCTTTCTAGTCTATAATATCACTTTTCAAATCACCATGGACATACTTGGCATGCGCATGTTTACGCACTGTGGAGTAGAACTTATGTACCCATAAGGATGGTGGTTAATCCTTCTGGCCTTGTGCTCATAATCTCTCACAATTATGGATGTGTAAAAAAGCTAGAGGTCCTCCTGTGAAATTCAAAAATGTGTGTAGGTACATTTATCTAAGTAAATCTACTGGAAAAGGTTATTCTCAATTATTTCCATTCCAAAATTTTATCTCTATGTGTATCCAACCAGCGTGTTATTTTCCTGTGCAAGGTATAAACCACCATATTAATCCTATCTCCTTAATTTTACTACCAAGCCTCCATGGCATGCAAGAATGTATCGAGACTTCTGTCAATGAGTATACCTTGGTACCTAACCTGATCCCAACTACCTGACCATGAATGACCTTATCATCCTTGTGACTCATCCCTTAACTTCATACCCTACCACATCATATGTGTCATACACCCAGTTATCACTAGCAACACTGTTAGTGTCACTGACAGACATTGTGTTTTCCCACTGAAGTATGCCTTCCATTGATGGTTCTACATGTTGTGGATCTCACAATGTCTGTGTATAAATTTGATTAAAATATTCTTCACATAGAGGCTCAACATAAGGCTCTTCCTTCTTATCATACAGAGGTATGATCATGCACTCATCTTTATTCTCAACACTTATGTATATTTTGTTGAAATGTAGATCAACATTGTTTGCGTAGCACTAAGGTCATCTAAGTAATACCATAAATTTGTTTGCTTCAGTAAGCTCCAATACCTCAAAGTCACCGGTAAACTTGGCTCCTTAAATGGTAATGGATGCATCCTTCAATACCCAAATAGGCATATCTTTAGTATTTTTTTCCATATACAACACATTGGAAGATGGTTGCAATGTACGTCTCTCCATTTGATTCCATGAATGTAAAATGAGTGCATTTATTTCAGCCCATGTATTAATCAAAATGTTACGCGCCATCAAACCATCAATCTTTGCATCAAGTGTGATTTATTTGTCAAATTCATAATCTTAGGGTGTTATATTAGTGTAGTCTTGTTTTCCCCCTCAATTTCCTATGCACACTGGTACTTAATCCATAGATATTTGGATGCTCACGAGAAGTACGTGAAGCTACTAGGTCCCTCTTTGGTAGTGTCTTATAAATATGTTAGCATCTATATTCATATATCCCATAACTAGATCAAATGAATAAGTGCAAATAATATCATGAATCACAACACTACCATAGAGCATAATGAATCAATCCATAATTAATATCAGATTAGCCATAAAGCTACTATGATCAGATACCTGAATTACCATAATCCAACCACAATACTTAATTAATAAGTAAAGAGATTACATAATAGAAGCTGAATACATAATAATAATTTCATGAATTCATGTGTGCAGGTATATCTAAGTAAAAAATCTATGATACAACTCAAAATATCGCAGGGTGTCCCAAAACATTAGAATACATCACATACTTATAGTGGTGGGGAATTTCCTTTCACCACCCATGCACCTCAAAATATCTTGCATGCTTAAAATAACCAAACGCCAATAACTACATGCCTTTACAAGGAGGCTAATAGTAAAATAATCAATAATTAAACTCTTCTTTAATCATGTTATCATCTTGGTCGATGCATGACCTTATATCTTCTAATTTTATCCCGAATATCCTTTACTTAGTTGTGGAGTCTTCTTGATTTTATGTTTACATGATCTGCACTCCATCCACTTTTCCAATTTTTATCTCATGTCATGCGAAATCGGCTACATCCCAAATATTTCCTTCTTGTGCATGACCTTATTTAATAACACTTGTGTGTGCTTTTGCGTCCCTCTTGCACACCTCAATACTCCATGTTCTTCTCTTAATACTTAGGAAATTTCTTCAACCCAAGTTTACCCCACACTAATGATATTTTCACCCTCAGCAATAAGGTTTGTTCAACTTATCTTTACATAAAATAAAAGAATAAATAATGACTCAAACAATAATGGAATGTAGGAATGCAAGAAATGGGAGAACAACTAGCTTTCTTATTCCTCATCTGGAAGCAGAATTTTAGGGTACTCTTGTTGGATGTCATCTTCCAATTTGTTCCAATATTCTAGTAACTTATCCATTTCCTCCAATGTCATATATCAAACCTTGTGCACTAGTTACCTCACTACTCTAGCCAGCCTTGAAATCATATTATCTGTAACATCTATTCTCTGTGTGATCAACTTTCCCAACTCCATTCTACCTTCCGCACACCTTCCACTAGCTCAAACAACCTTCCAATGGAGCTCTGTGATGGCTGTGTCAACTTCTCAACTGGTTTGTAACTCTTATGTGATCACTCTCGCACTTTGCACTCAAATTTCTCTTCAAAATGCACTTCACAGCTTGAAAACTCAAAGTATGCAAGGGAGAATGAAATCATAAAACACCCCTTTTATATATTTTCAAATTTTTCCACATTAATTTCTTCTCACCTACCACCATGCAAAACTTTAATTACACTTTTTTTCTAGTACCCCAGTCATAACCTTCTAGCACGTCCACTATTTCCCAACCACATGCCTCCTTTTGTGTGCTTCTCATTGTTGAAGTACCTATCCACTATGCCTCATACCAGGTAGTTTCCCATGATGCTTCCTACCTTACATTACACTGTGTGTTTATCCTTCTACATGTGGTCTTCAATATGAGAAAATTTACTTTAAAATACCTTCAATCCGAGCACCTGTAGTCTTCTTCTTGCATGAACCAATCTTCAAGATCAACCTAAACTCATATATGTACATATGCACCAATTTTCTTTAGAATCATAACATATTTTTCTCAAACAACCCACATTATCATCCACAAGTGCACTCCTTTAGTCCTTAATCATCCCTTTACACAAAAACATTACTCTTCTATGCATGCTTACAATCCACCCCACACTAAAAATATGCACAATCCTCTGTGCATGAACTTAAAATATAGTAATAAGCTTCCGGTACACAAGCACGTTTATTACAAAAAACACATAAATAAATTGATAAAGCATAACAACGATGAAAGGAAACACATCAAAGGAAAATATATTAAAGATAAATCTAATCTAAGTGGCATTACTGCCTTAATACAAAAACCAAGAAGACTTATATTTAGTAGGGCTTCATCCTACTCCCATTAAAGTAACTAGACAATAAAGTGTCATACAATGCCTATAACTGACAGGAACCGGATTCTAATATCTTTGTTACTACAAAGGGCCCAAACCAATGTACTTTAAATTGCTCTTTGTCTGTCTTCCCACCTCAAATTTTTATTCCTGATATCCCTATTATGTCAAGCCTTTTGTCTCACTTTTTCCTATCTTTTTGCTCCATTGCAAAATATCACACCTCTCATTTAACCACATCATTTTTTCTATGAGTTCCTATACAACTTGTTTATCATCTAGTCTGCCCATGTACGCAAAACATATGGATGACAAAATGAATTTGAAAGGTAAAACAACGTCTCCACAAAACACCAACTGAAAAGGTGTGGCCTCATTCAACCTCTTATAAGTTGTCATAAATGCTCAAAGGATAGTATATACTTTATCATCCTCGTCTTTCCTTCCATCATCAAATTTTTTTATCAGTGTTTGTCCTAGAATCTTGTTGAAAGATTCAACACTACATTTTTCCTATGCAAGATATGGTGTTGTCTTATGGTGTAGAATCCAAATATCTTCCAATAAAATATTGATTGTCTCATTTAAGAAATTAGTGCCTCTATCACTTGTTAGACTCAACGAAAATCCATACTTTCTGATAATATTTTCCCACAAAAATATCATTGTTGTATCTATTGTTAAATTCTTTGGAGGTGCTTCTTCGTCCCACCTTGTCAAATAGTCTATACAAGTTATAATGTAGTGTGCACTAGTCCTATGCGCAGGTGAGGAAATAGGACCTACAAATTCAATCGTCCATTTCTAAAAAAGTTTCACCACTTGAAATATGCCTCAAAGGAATCTCATCTTTGGTTCCAAGATTCCCAAGGCGTTGACAATGGTAAGATGCCTAAACATATTCTTTAGTATCCTTTTAAAAAGTTTTCCACCAAATTCCAACCAACATAATATTGTACATGGTGGCATCCCCTGCATAATGACCTTTTGAAATTCCACCATGTGCTTCTTCTATAATAGCCTCACACTCATGCACTAGAACACACTGGAGAAAAAATTCATCACATCCTAGCTTATATAACTCTCCACTTACCAACAAGCAAGGTGCTATGTGTTTTGTAAGTTACTTATTCTCTAAAGTATTCATTTCCTTAGGTGCCTATCCAGTGTGCAATAATAGTGAAATGTCTTCCAGTTTAGTGGGCACGTGATTAAATATAATGAGTTATGCATTAGGCATTGTTTCCTCAATGATCTGTATGTCCTCTCAAGAATTAATTATTAATAGATGGTCAGGCCCTGAGTTACTTTATCCTGGATTTACAATCACTATAAACTGAAACTCCAAAAATATAAATATCCACCTATAAATGTGCCCTTACAAAACAAGATTATTGAAAAAATAATTAAGCTCCATATGATCCTTAAAGAATATAAATGGTGTTTCCAATAAGTATAAGCTAGATTTTTGGAGTGTGTAGATCACAGAAAAAACCTTGTGCTCAGTAGTTGTATAATTTTGTTTAACTGGTCTCAAATTATTTCTTACAAAATAAATAGGGTGGTCTACAATTCCTTCACCTGGTTGTGCCAAAAACGTGCCAATAGCCATTTAAGAAGCATCAACATGTACACGAAAGGTATGTCCCATGAAGAAAAGCATAGGATAGGTGTAGTACACATCCTTTCATTTAGTGTTTCAAATGCTTGTTGCTGCACATATCCCCAATAGAATTTTCTTTTATCTTTCAACAATTCTTCTAGGGGTGTGACAGTATTTGCATAGCCCTTAATGAATTTCCTCTAATACCTTGTATTTTTGAGAAGTCCACACACCTGGCTCTAATTTTTAGGTTCTTCCAAACCCAAGATCACAATGACCTTGGTTGGGTCTACCAATACCCCCTCTTTACAAATTATATGTCCAACAAAGCTAAATGGTGTTGTAAAGATACATTTCTTAATATTTAGAGATATGCTTAACTTCCTGCACCTCTCAAACATAATCCTCAAATTGTCACAATGATCCTTGATCAAACCATACACATTCCAATCATCTAGATACACCTCCAATTTTTTTTAATGAAATCCTTAAAATCATGCACAACAATGCGCAAGAACACTGTTGGAAAATTTCTCAATAAAAAGGGAATTATTGTGTATGCAAAGCTTCCCCACTCTATGGTGAAATTTTTGTTTTTCTGATATTCCTTAGCTATACGCACTTGATGATATCCTGAAAACCCATCTATAAAAAAGTAGATCTCATACCTTGCAAATCCCTAAAGAATATCCTTCGTGAATGGGGTGGGAAAAGGATCAATAACACATGAATCATTTAATTCTTGGTATTCCACATAGATATTTAACTTTGCATAATTTTTAATACTCATGACCATGGGGCTGACCCATTCAGATTCCTCAATAGGCTTAATTATACAAGATTTGAGAAATTTATCAATTTGTTCCTTTACTTTGACGTGGAGATTAGGATTGATCATGTAAGGCCTCTTCATGATTCGATATGTGTCTTCTTTAAGTTTGATTCTCATCTCAGCTAAAGAAGGGTATAATTCTTTTAACTCATGATAACCCCATGGAAATAAGTCCTCAAATTCACACAAAAGTTCAATAATATTTTCCACTTCTTACTATGACCACTAATCACTAATAATGGCATCTTTAGGCTCTCCATCTATCCCAATATTAACATTATTTATTTTCATAGGCTCATGATACATACGTGCCTATTCATCTGCTAAGTCCATCACATCGCGTATACCTTCAATGTGGTTAACATATAGGTTAGTATCCTCATAATCCTCGTCATTTATCATGTATAAAATTTTACCATTTTCCTTCACTTGTGAAGTGTGAACCATTTCTTCTTCCCCAATATTTTCAAGGTCAAGGTGCGCCTCTAAATCCAACTCTCCAAACATATCTAAAAGGAGTTCCTCATCCCTCACACTATATCCCAATCTAAGGCGCTTCAAAATCTGTAGTGCTTCATTGATCAAAGGTTTAGTAGAAATAAAATTGAATGTATGAATCATACCCAAGGTCATCTCCTTCCAATTACCTATTTTTCTTGTCAATTCTGCATAATGATACCATGTGCACATGCAACCGCCTAACCTAAAGTATAACTTATGCACCCAAAGTGATGGTGGTAAGGCCTCCTATCTCTCCGTCCAAAGTCTCTCACAATTATGAACATGGTGTGAGGAAGGGGACTTCTAATGGATTTCACATATCTAAGAAGTACATTGCTCCTTAGGAACCTAGTAGAAAATTAAATTCTCACTTCTTTCCACTCTAATAGGTTGTCTTTGTGTGTAGCCCACCAACACGTTGTTGTCCCATGCAAGGTATAAATAAGAATATTACATTTATCTCCTTTATTCTTCCAATGAGACTCCATGGTGCGCAAAAATACATCATAGTTCCCTTCACCATTATACCTAGGTACCTAGTTATAAATCAAATGCCTAACCATGCGCATCCTAATCATTAGAGTAAATTTTTTTAATCTCTTAGCCAACTATTTCATACATTCCATGCATCAATTTATCACAAGGAAAACTTGTGTTATCAATAATTGGATGAGCATTATCCCACTATATAACTCCTTCCTTAGATGGCTCAGTTACCTTACGGTATCTTATTTTGCATGTATATATTTGGTTCAAGTCCTCATCACTCAAAGTCTCAACATACAAACCAACCTTTCCATTTGTCAAAGGTATAATAACATGCTCTTCCTTGTTATATAAGAAAATTTACCCCTTGTTGAAATGTAAATCTAAATCATTTTCATAACACCAGGGGCACGCAAGTAATGCTGGGAAGCTATCTGCTTCAGTTATCTCCAATACTTCAAATTCCTTAGTAAAATTGGCTCCTTAAATTGTAATAATCGCATCCTTAAGTACTCCAAGTGACATGAATTTGGTTTTATTTTCCATATAAAACACATTTGAAGAAGGATGTAATGGTGATATTCCCATCGGATTCCAAGCATCCAACGTGAGTACATTAACTTATGATTATGCATTTATCTGAATGTTTCTTAGAATCCGTCCATCTTTGACCACATTCATTTTAATCTCCTTATCATACTCATGATTATGGGGAGGAAAATTTACATGAAGCATCTGCCTCTTGCGTTCATTACCTTTGCATGATAATTTTTATCTCAAACATTCTCCTAAAAAAGGGATTATGTTCTCCTGACACAACATTTGAAATGCCTCCTTTAAATAATCTACGTCCTTCTGAGACATTTCAACCTTCTTTGCTCATCCCATCACGCGTGCTTGCTCCTTCAAACTAGGAATATTTCCTTGTAGATCCCTGATAACATCCATTGTCTCATGGTAAACCTCTTTCTGATGTGCATCATTAGGGTACTTTGTATTTATCACTTATTGCTTTCTTATAGTCTACTTATTCTTGGTAAGTTAACGTATGCACACAACCTCGACACATGTAGTAACTAAAATAACTAACTTAGGAGTAGGTGGTACAATTTTCATTCATTGATTGTCAACTTTGGGTTGTACCTTTTCATTCCCATGCCCTTGTCTTGATATTTTTGCTTACTAATATGTTCATATAAGTCAGGACATTCTTCAAACTTGTGATGTTGTCTACACCATGAGCAAACCACATTCTGATGGTACTCTCCCTGATAATGATGAAGAGATCTAGAAGTATAAAAAGTTCCTCTAAGAAATCCTCCTTTGCGACCATTGCGACCTCATCCTCTATTCCATTTATCTCCATTATTTCTCCCTTCATTGTGTTTTTGTCCTTATTCCTTAGATCCACCTGTTACACTAGTCTAGTGCATACCAATTTCAATGGCTTCATGGATATGATCAATCACTCTACTGTCAACGGTGTCATGAGGATGAGTGTTACAAATATTACAATACATAGAAAAATTCTTATGGATTTCACAGTGTAAGAGGGGACATCTACTCGCATCATGGTCCAAATGAAAAATATTACAATCCAACAACATGAGGCATACCGAATTGCAAGGGAAACTATCCTTAGTATGTCCTTCAACCTCTCAATATGTACACCATATTCCATTGTGTGTCTCATGATTTGAATTAGAAGAGAGCTTCACCAACTTTTTTTCCATGGCTAAAATTTACGTCTCAAAAAAAGGTCTCACTTCGATATCCATACTCTCAATATTATCAGTGCACAAAGCTTCTTCCAAAGCCTCGTGTGGATCCAAAAAGGTCTTCTGAGATAGTGTTCTTCTAAATGGAGTCAACAAGCCACCAAAAAACAACTTTGTATGTTGACTAGGATGTATGTCATAAGATATATTTGATTAAAAAGTTTTAAAATTCCCGTCATATTCCCAAATGCTTTCTGATAATCCTTGCTTAATGTCCTTAAGGGAAATGATACTCTTCTTCTCAAATTTTGGAAAATGGAACTTAACTAGAAATGCAGAATGCAAAGCATCATACTCCACCAAAATCTGAAGCGGGTCATACTTTCTTTACCAACTATGCACACACCCTTGAAGAGTAGTAACAAACTAAATGACCTTCCTATCTGAGGAGGTGATTCCTTTAGCATGCAATAGTAGCTCATACTTGTGCACAAACTCTACAATATCTTTGATTCCTCTATATTCTTGAAAGTGGAGGGACATCTCGTAATAAACTTGTTGAGGTTGATGTGGGGGTTGTTGAGGATGTGGGCCCTTCCATCTAGATCCATAACCAGAACCACCACTCATATTTACTCTACTATTAGAATCACCTGATACACTTGATCCTGACTCTCTTGGTCCACCTGACCCTCCAGTAGATGGTGTTGAACCAATACATGTACTTCCTTTAATTCCAACTGTAGTGCTCAAATGTACTCCAACATTCTGAAAATTTATAGTACTTCTAGATGCATTCCTAATTTTCTACATGCTCACGTTCTCTCTTGATGACATGTCAGAATATATTCCTCTAATCAGTCCCCCAAATAAATATGATTTTTTCTGTGTTTCCATAGGTGTATGTATTGTCTGATGTACTTTTGTATTCAAAGAAAAATGATATCTACCTGAAGTTATTGGATTACTTATACTTACCTACTTATCAATGACTAATTATAGAACAAGAACACAAAGAACAAGGGCTAGGTCACCAGGTGAGATAAAATGCGTGCCTACGGTCCTCAATATTTCCTGCTCTAACGCACTCTCATCAAAATCTTAAGGGGAATTTTTTTTACGCTTTCATATGTGAGGGAGAACCTAAAGCTCTAGCTCCACGTATTGCTCGTGAGCTTTAAATACTTCGCGAGACATCGACCTCCGCAACTCCACAAACTTCTCAATTTCATGTTGCTTTTCCAATTCCCTCTCTCGTGCTTCATTATAATTAAGACACATTTCTTCTCTCTTCCTTTTTGCTGCAAGTTCTGCTGTCTTTCAAAACACCTGTTCCTACCCTTGCATGTGGTGGTATATTTAGATAGCCATAGGTAGGTGCTATAAATTTAAGAACACCACCAAGATCTTCATTTCCAAAGGAATAACGTGCATGTAAGATCCTTTGGGATCAAACAAAAATTCAAACTTAACAACTTCCAGATTATAATACGTAGAAACAATGTATTCCAAAGTATAAATGTGCACAATAGCAACCCACCAATGATCTACAACACATGTCCAAGGTTCGTTTGCATCAAACAAAGTCTGGTTATCTTCTTGCATCCAAACCCTTGGTCTGTAAGTCAAGTTTTTCTTAAAAGCATATGCAGACAACCACTCGTACAATTCTATAGGAAGTAGGCTGAAAAATGTATCATAAATCTCATGATATAGATTATCTTCCACCCACTTACCCACATATAATTGATCTTGTGCTTTGACCACCCTACTTTTAATGGTCGAAAGATTCAATCGATCTGCCATCATCATGCAACATAATGGCAAACAGTTTGAAAAGAGGTCCCAGTAACGAAACCAAAATACAGTCTTGTTTTTCCCCTCAATTGCCTAGACGCACTAATAATTCATCTAGACCATTAAAAGTAGGGTCCCTCTTTGGTATTTTCTTGTCAAGATGTTAGCATGCATATGTGTATATTCCATAACCATATCAAATGAATACGTGCAAAACATATCATGAATTCGATCACAACCATAGAGCATAATGAATCAAGTCAGAATTAAGATCATATTATCAATACAACTACCATGATTAGATACTTCAATTAACATAATCCAACCACAATACTCCATTAATAACCAACAAGATTACATAACAGTAGTTGAATACATAATAGCAACGTCATGAAGTCATGTCCATAGGTATATCCAGGCAACATAACGTTGATACAACTCGAATTATCACATGGTGCCCCAAAATAGTGGAATACATGACATACTAGTAGGGGTGCGGACTTGTCCTTCACCAACCATGCACCTCAATATAGCCATGCGCCAACAGTTGCATGCTTTTACAAGGAGGATAATAATAGATTAATCTATAATTAAACTCTACTTTAATTCTATTATTAACTTTTTCGATACATGACCTTAGATCTTCTACTTTGCTCCTAAAATAGACTTTGCTTAGCTGTGAAGTCTTCATGCTTTCATCTTTACATGATCTGCACTTTATCCACTTTTCTTATTTTTAACTTGTGAGTCTAAAGATTATTAAAAAACCCTAAAATCTATCCAAATTTCTAATAACAATAACTAAATAGACTAACTAAATAGAATAACTAAATCAATTTAAAAATAAAATTATAATTAAATTTATATGCAATATAGTTAAGTCCGATATCACACCATCCACCATAATACAAATTTCAAGAGACAAATAAAACAATAGTTCTCCTTCATATTACAAATTGTCATAGAGAGCGGTTGGTTCAATAAAGTTCATCATTATATTAAGGATAAGATTGGCACCTTTATTTTTCATACAATTTTTTAAAAAGATTCCTCCATATATAATCACCGGATGATATAATTACGGACAAAAGCTGAATTGTAAAAAATGGGTAAACTATTACTTGTTGAAGACTGGAGTTAAAATGGACCGCCACTCCTTTAACAAGAAATAACACATATGGAAGTGAACGGGTTTGGTTCATTGAACTTTATTTTCCAAAACTTCAAAATAGTCATTTACGGATGTAGTTGACAGGATTCGTTTTGCAATTCGTGATTGTGACAGACATAAATATCTGTTCTCGAAACGCTCATTATATATTCTCAAATCAATAAATGTAATAACTATCTTTGTATTAAATTTATAGTTAGACATGGCTTTCAAACTTTTGTTTTGATTGTGAATTTTTATTGGTCTTGTTTTTGTTTTGGTGGTTCTTCACACATCGTTGTTATAATTTTAATAAAACCTTATCTTATTAAACATAATTTTATAGATATTTTATAATAAATTAGATAAGTTTTTATTTATATTTATTTTAAGATAAGTCTTATAAATATTATTCAAGATTTTACTTATAAATATATTAGTGGAACCAAACAATATATCTATTACAATGTTAAATATAGTAGAATGTTCTACAATTTTAATGGCATTTATTTTATATTAAAACTTTCATTTTTAACATTGTAAGTAGTTAAGGCTAATCCTCCTACATTATTAAAAAAAACTAATCAATAAATTATTTAATTTTTTAAAATTATATTTTTCTAATTAATTAATCAACAATTTAATTTACTGAAGTTTAAATTAATAGATTTAATCACTTAATTCAAATACGGAATATTTCTTATTCTCGACAACTTTATAATTTTCTTGGTCCCATTAACTAATGAGTATTAATAACATGTTGTACATAACATTTCAAAATCATATCATATTTTTGTTCTTAATGACTGATTTTGTATTGGTTGGCCTCTGAAATCCATCTAAAATGTTCATGCGTATAAATATTGCTTTTGGGGTGGACCATTTGTGTTTTTCAAACCGTGTCTCCATCTTAAGCACCTAAGTTAATATCTAATCATATTTACTCTCCATTTTTTTATTCATATTTACTCCCGATTTGTGGTAAATTAATATGAGATGAATCTTGTGATATAATTCCCTAGACCCACATTCCACACAATGAATCCTCTGCAACCTCTGACAATACTGTCTACCCCAAAGAGGTTACTATTATTTTTCCACCTTTTTAGCTCTCTGTTATTTATCCTTCTTTAAATGATGTACAGGAAGCAGAATGTTTACTCACAGAAAAGACATGAGCCCACGTACACAATTCTAATTCTGTTGTGATTTCATCTTCCTCTCATTGTCCATAGCAGCTCACATGAAAGATTAAAGAGAAGTGTGTTTGTCACATTATTTAATGATGTTTACTCACAGAAAAGACATGAGCCCACGTACATAGTTTGATTAAAGATTGTCACATTATTTATATATTTTCTTTTGACCCGTAATGAATGGATAACCCAATCTAATTGAATAATCTTAATAGATTGAAAATATAGAAAATAAATTGGGCTGGCTTCAATTTAACGTGCACCACTATGTTGACCTCAAATACATCTTGTTTGGTGAATAAATTTAATTAATTTTAAAAATAATTTTAATCTCTTTCTTTTATAAAAGGAAAAATTAAAAAATTCTCATATTTGTTATCTCACATTTGATATTATTATATTATTTCTCCAATTCATTAATGAGTTACTCTCATAACAAAACATAATTTAATAATACAATCTCGTAATAAAGATTTCAAATTAATAAAAAATAAATAAAAAATTAAGAATTCCATACACCTAACCCATACAAATTTTAATTCAATAAAGAACAAACCTTAAACATATAAATGAACATAAAAAACGGATTATATATGCAAAACATGCAAAAATCATATAGAAGTATGTGTAATAATAATTAAAATATTAAGAGGATTGCAATGTTTGTCCCCAACCCCGAAAATAAATAAATAAAACATCATAAAGATGGATTAGGTACACTTTTATTAAGAATTAAATGTATATATCCAAAAAGAAATACTTTTAAAGCTACTTTTGAAATCTGAAAAAGTATAAGGCAATTTTTTTAACTAGCATAACTATATTATATAAATATATGTAAAATATGCTAAGAGGTATAGTTTGCAAGGTGCTTATTCCACTTATGTCACACATCTAAAATAGGAACCTCATGAACTATACCTCTAGACATGTTTTATATAGATTTATATAAACATAAATCAAAATGTGGTATGTAAAATATGGCGAGAGGTATAGTTCACGAGGTGCCTATTGTAACAGCCACAAATTTCAATGTTTTAAAATTACATTAATCCGTAAATGATTATTTGGAAAGTTGTAGAATTTTTTTTGTTTTGTTTTAAGTTACAAGGATGTCAAAACCTGATATACGTTTAATTAATTTCTAATAGCAAAGTTGCATTTCATAGAATAGGTCCAGTTTAGATTATTAATTAATTATTCTTAATCCATTCCTAATGTCAATCTAGTTATCATTACCGGATAAGTGTTCGATAATTGTTTTCACTAGGTTTAATAGTTTCTCTCTTGGGAATTAACATTTAATCCACATCTAATAAATCTTTATCCTTAGCTACCTTAGTGCTCTTAAATTAATTTCTTTAATGTCCATTGAATAAATTTCTAAAAAATACTAGGAACTAAATAAATGACTTAACATACAATGGTGTTAAATGGCCCCATTCACCGATTTACACATACGTATAAAATTATTTAAAACACTCATAATATTCATTCATACCTAACAATTGTAGGGTTGATTCTCAACCCTTGGATCAAATCAATAGGGACCACATGATTATATCTACCATAAAGAAACCATAATCATCTTTAAGGGAGACTTCTAAAACATTTCTTACCCTAAGCTCATTCATTTGTTCTCTTTGGATTACAGTTTGAAGGAGTGGATGCCATGGATCAAGGGAAACCCATGGAGGAGTCTTCTTGGATCCAATGTGCAAGAAGAAGGGGATTCCATCCAATGGATCCTCCTTCCGAGTAGTTGAATCTCAGATTAATCATGCATCCTAGTTATTTAGTTTTAATGCAAATACATATCCTAGATCTGGTTTGAGATTTATTGTTGATTAGTTCTCTATATCTTTTTTTTTTAAATTTTCATTGATGGGAAGAACCTCATTTGAAGATCAAGAATCTTATGCACTTAAATCCCTATATGCAGGTTGGCATATTGAACAAAAAAAGCATACACAGACCACATATGCTAGATCTACATCTAGGTGAATTTTAGATCCATAAGAGCCATTGGTTTGACCGGAACACGTTTAAAAAAAATATAACAATCTACACAGAGGTGACCGACCATGGTCCCTTGACTAACCGTGGTAACCTCTGTGCTACCGACGTTGATTCCACTACCAACGCTAGTTTTTGAAGCATGTGTATTCTCTTTAAATGCAAAGGATATTGGATTTGTACCAGAAGTAACTTATTATTCCATTTTATGATAGCATAACAGTATCCAAGGTATCTAGTTCAAAAAATGCACCAAAAATGTCCTACAAGTTGGAAAATTACAATTTATGCAATATACAGTGAACGGTGTCGGTCATAGGAATACCGAAAATGGTTTAGTCACCGACGCCGGTTACTGTCAATTGAGTATATTTTTTTAGATTTTAGCATGTCTTGTACATTTAAGATTTACACTTTTCTAAATAACATTTCCAACAATCATACATTAAATTTAAGGTTTACTGAGAAAGTCATAATATCATTTAAGTTTATATATAAAATAGAAGTTAAATTTTCAAAACTGTAATGATGAAATAGTGACCAATGTTCTTACTCTGTACACTGATGCCAGTTTAGAATGACCAGTGTCGGTCACTGTGTAGGCCAAAGAGCTCTAAAAATGAATTTTTGAAGGAAAATAGATACCAAGAGATAACTTTAACTTTACATATATCAAAACCAAAGAGTGTTTAACTATTTCAAACCAAAATGAAACTATGACAACATTTCCAATTCATTTTGTGATCAAACATTAAAATTTACAACTTTCTTTTCTTTCAACATAATGTAAAATTTAAACATGATATCAATTCTAGTTCATTCCTTTTATACAACAATTTGAAGATAAAGGAAAATACACATTCTTTTATTGATATTTCTTCAAATATGATAATACAATTTTTCTTTCAATACAATCCACAATCTTCCATCTTACGTCGAAATTACAATAAAATCTCTACAATGAAGAATTTCTTTTGATTTCAACAAATGCTCCAAGTCCCAAGTATCCAACAATAGCTTCACATTTTTTCACTTTAATCACAACAACACAAAAAAATGGGGGAGAGGAAACACTCTCCACCCAACCAATAATCTAATAAGGAGAAGAAGCTATCCTCTTGATTGGCCCCTGAGCCCCTACCAAAATGCAATAAAATATGGATCTAACCCATTACAACTACACAATACTTCCACATCACAAAAAAATTTTACAACCATTTCAAAAAAAATTCAACACAAGATACAATCACAAGAAGGAAAACTAACAAATACACAAGGCTTGAAAATGTAAAGCCAATCGAGTAAGGATATATGGGGAGATCACTTATGCCTCCGAATGGGATTATGTGTTCACCTCAAAACTCTCCAATATCCATATCAAAAATCATACACAACTCTTATTCCTTCTTCAATATCCTCTTCTACCTCTCAAATTCTCTCATGCCTCCCTACAATCTCTTATGTCTCCCTCAAAAGAACCAAATAAGATATGTAAGCATTCTCTTATCCAAGGTGGGGAACCCAACCCAAATCCCTCCCAAAACAATAAATAAACTCTTATGCCTCCCTACATATAAAATACCCATAGCCTTCTCATACACCTTACTTAGGCATTCTACCCAAGATCCCAATAACCATACCAAAATATTCAAGAATATACAAATATACACATATAAGAGAAAACAAATAAAACAAGGGTATAGTCCCTTCCTTTCCATAGTAGAAATTGATGAATGGATCACCCTACAAGCTCCTTCAAGCTCAATCCAACTACCAAAAGCTCCAAACTCAACAAGCACTCCAAAACTGTCCAGCTCCAAAATTACAAGAACACAAAATGAAATGAAGTAGCCCCCAAACAAACAATAAAATTTGCATATATAGAAAAAGGAGAGAGGAGGGTGAATTGGATCCATGTAGGATGCCACATCACTTATCCTCAACTCCACATCACAATTCAAACCTCAACCCCGATTCACAATAAATTGGTGGTTGAGAGGAATGAAAAACCTCTTACACACACAATCGAAATCCACACCCCCTAAGGACAAAATTTAAAACCCATGTAAGAAAAGTGCAATAAATATCACTTTCTCCCTTACAAAACACATAATGGGGTCTATTTTTTACCACCTAATCCATAGGTAGGGTTGTTATATGAAATTAAGAGGTATGGGAAAAACTTAACTTGTCCCATAAGCCTCCAATAATGGCACTTTAGCCCAAATTCAAAAATCCAAGGTAAGGTAGAGTGTACAAAACTCAAAGTCACTTACACTCAATCAAAATAACATAGTCCAAAATACCAACAAATCTAATAAATGACTCCTTTTGTCATATCCCCATATCACTTAATAACATAATTTATTCGCTTAATAAAATCACATTAATCAACAATGATTGAATAAATTACATCACAAATAAACCACATAATCTACAATAAATAAAATAAGAGGGAATTAATTAGACACATGTCCATGGTCTCAATTGGAGGTCATCCTCCCAAGGGAGCCCCCTAACAAAATAAAACAAAAAAAACAAAAACATTCACACGCTGCCATGGTGACCTTTATTGTATCCATCTAGTATTCTGTTGTGGTTAGTCTCCAATCCCCTTTTGATTGTTATGATATAATTACCTACTATATCACACAATACCTCCTTCGTCCTTGGTGCTGCAATAAAAAATCCAATATAAAATATACGCACATAAATAAATAACCATCCTCATATAGTTACATCATCATCTCAAGTAAACAATGCTATCATTTGTCTAAATTTTCAACAACATCTCAAATCTATCTTTTATCAATATCAACAACATTACCAGATTGGTTGAAAAGTTAAATCCTACCTAACATGACAAGAATTACGAATGTTGGTAATACATATATCAACAACACATCATCAACATCAAATACAACATGTTTATATATGTATCTAAGAATCCACACAATCATACTATGAATCACAATCCATCAAAATCAGAATATCTCTATCATCTAACATCATGCTAAACCAAAATGATACAATAACATCCATGTCTATAGTTGATAGTAATAAAAATCAAAATTTAATAAGTGTCGAAGAGGAGTGGGAACTACACCTATTTTAAATGTGTGACATAAGTGGAATAAGCACCTGTAAACTATATGTTTTGAAATATTTTAAATATATTTATATAATATAGGTATTCTTGTAGCTTTCATGGAAGTTACATTACACATAAAATGATACCAAAAATAAATTCAAGAAAAGAAGGTGGGCATTTAGTTAGTGCATAAATGACATCGATGAGAACCCATCAAGTTGGTGACTTAAGAATCGTATTATTAATAATAAGGATCCCCGCCCACATAGTTCATTGGTGTTCATCGTCATAATCGTTGTTGTCTTCGTCATCATAGTGATTGTCGTCTTTTTCATTGTCAATCATCGTCATCGCCATCAGTCTCGTCATCCTTGTCTTCATTATCGCCACCATCACCAAAACCGTCATCGTTGTTGTCATCATAGTCATCAGCATCAATACTATTGTTATTATTAATAATGATATTATTATCACAATTAATAATAAATAAAAATTATTATTATTATAATAGTTATTAATAGTATTAGTAATATGGTGATTATCGTCATCTTCACAATTGCCACAAACACCATAAACAAATTTTAAACATGAATAATAATAACATTAATCAATAATGCAATTTTCTAAACAAAACACTAATAATATTAAGGAATTGTGGAATTATTTACTTTTGGGTCATCATTTCTTATTTATCATCATCATAGGCATTGTCATTGTTGTAATGATCGATATAATTAGCACCACCATCATTATCATCGTCGCCATCTTTTTTCTCATCATCATCATCACCATCACCACCACCACCATCATCATCATCACCATCATCATCATTGTCATTAGTTTTATATTCATCATCACACTCTTCATATCATCATGATTGTCATCATGATCATCATTATCATCGTTATCTTTATCATCCTTGTTAGCATCATCATCATTGTATTTTTCCTCATCATCATGATAAATACACTGACCATCATTGAAATGATCATCATCATTGACGTCGTCATTGTCATGACGATGAGGATAATAATGAAAATGATTATGATGACAATGAGGAATGTGACAATGATGATGATGATGGTGAAAATGAGGATGATGATGATGACAAACACAACCACTACAAATATAATTATTGTTATTTCAACATTAAATATTTAAAAATGAATATGAAATAGTGAATGGTAAATATTAAATATTTAAACAAGATTATTGTAATTAACAAAAAATAGATAGTAAATAATATAAGTAGGAAAATATTAATACTTTAATAAATCTAATTCATGAGTGCTTAACATGTCAAATGAGTGTTCAAGGTTTTGCATTCTTCCTGAATGGTCTCATCATCTTGTATAGTGCTATGTGTTTCGTGTTTAGGTTTTGTGGTGTAAGATGTTAAATAAGCGTCTATGTTCAACAACCTAATTAAACCATAATCACCATAAACAAATCTTAAACATGAATTCATATGGAAAACACTAATCACTAATGACATTTTCTAAACAAAACACTAATAGTGTTAAGGCATTGTGTTATCATTTACTCTTGGTTCATTGTTTTATTCTCATTTCTTATTTATCATCGTCAAAGTCATTGTCATCATTTTTATGATCGATATAATCATCAGAATCATCATTATCATCATCATTGTTAATATTAATCTTATTACTAATATTGATATTATTATTAGAATTTAGAAGAAATTAAAAATTATAATTAATATCATTAAATTATTGTTATTAATATTATTATTAAAATAATTATTAATATTAGATCGCCAATATAATTTTGTAAAAATAAATAAAAGGTTAAAAGGATTGCAATATGTTTGTCCACAACCCAAAAATAAATAAATAAAACTTCATAAGGATGGATTATGTACGTTTCTATAAAGAATTAAATGTATATAGCCAAAAAGAAATATTATAAAAGATACTTTTGAAATATGAAAAAGTGTAAGGCCATTTTTAAATTAACATATAAAAGGCTAGTCCATAAAACTCTCTTTAGTAATAGATAAACGTCGTATTTTTTAATAAGGATTTTTTTAAATAAATAATTAAAATGTTTTTGGACATTAGCCTCGGGATATCTAATGTAAAGGTTATAAAAGATGTTATTTACAGGTGAGTAAAAGGTGTTATTGATAAAAACGTAAAAGATCGAACTAAGATAATGAGGTATAAGTAGATCAAAATTAAGGACTCACATAATCCACTCACAAATACATTGTGTGAGATTTTAGGAAAAGCTTCTCGGATATGGATATTATGTGTTTACAAGAAATCAAAGTTTTAGGCTTTTTACTTGATTCTATCACCAGGACTATTTGGCCTGACAATTTAGCTATCTCTAACAACCATGCTATTGGAAGAGGTGGAATAATCACATTTATTTCTCTGAAATGATGGCCACATTATGTCAATCATGCATGTAACCCTAACAACCATATTCTCTAGGTGCTATTCAATATTGAAAATCTCTCCTTTGGGATTATCAATGTTTATGCACCTAATGACGCATCAAAAAGGACGATGCTTTAGTGGTGGGTGGCTGACGACCTTCCAATTGCACATTGGCTAATTAATGGTGATTTTAATATGGTGGAGCAACCCAATGAGACACTGGGTCTTTTACCCATGAGGTGGCCAACTGGCAAAAGGGAGGCTTGGTTTTACATGCACAATAAATTTGGGTTTTATGAAAAAAAAATTTCATGTCACACCAATATGCTACCATGGTACACTTGGTCTAATCTCAAAAATGATCAAGATTGGGTTTTTAAAAGGTTGGATCATGCAATGATCTCTTTACAACCTTTCATTAAATTTTCTAGCTGTTATTCTCTTCTGGTGGAAGCTTTGTTGGCCGTTGTCATTTCCGACCACATTTTGATCCAGTTCCATATTTAATGGACTTTTCAACTGCCACAGATTAAAAAAACGTATTTTTATTTAAATACTACTTTATTACATCATGACCCCACATTGAAACACATTCGTCAAATTTGTAACCTTGCACCTCGCCCTCTGGGTAAGGTTGGATGGATAAGTTGGTGGAAGGATGCTATAATTTGGCTAACAATTCCTTCGGATGTATGGTGTCCAGCTCACTAAATTTTGGCGGCGAGCTTACTCTACCACCTCCGACAATCTGAGCCGCTCCATGGTGGCGCTCACCCAGGATCCTTTCAATGTGGCTTTGCAACTCCAAGTTGCTAAGTTGCGGTATAAAATCCGCATTGTTGATGATTACATAGTGTGGGGTGCTCAGATCAAATCTTGGCTTCACTGGCTTAAAATTGGAGACCGTAACTCTAAAGAGTTTTACCAGCGGCTCAAAGCCAAGCACATAAAACAACAAATTTCTTCTATTGTTGATGCTGGTGTTCGGATTACAGACACTCCTTAGATGGTCCAAGCCTTTTCAAAGCCCAGGAGGAGTTTCTTGAGAGATAAGCCACACTCGCTAAATGTTTCTCGGTGGTTTCATGCAAGCTCTCGAATGCACAATGGGTTATCTGTGATAGACTACTTACCTTAGAGGATTTATATGAAGTTGTCTCCCTCACGGCCAATGACAAATCCCCTGGTATGGATGGCTTTCCTTGCGAGTTCTACAAATCCCTTTGGGACATGGTGGGCTGGGATCTGCTGCAAGTTTATCTTGAAGCTCTCCACTTAGGGTCCCTCAATGCCCTTATTAATCAAGGTCACATAAATTTCATCCCTAAAGAGGGTGACCCAGAAATCATATGTAATTAGTGGCCGATTACCTTGCTCAATGTCTCATATAAGATCATAGCTAAGGCTTTAACTCTTCCTCTTTAGTCCATCTTGCCAGTTATCGTCAGTCCTGAGCAGAATGGTTTCATACAGAGCAGATACATTCTGGATAATATTATGGCCATTTGGGTAGGCATGGAATGGGCTAGAACCTCTAAGCAGTCTACCATGTTTGTCAAAATTGACTTTGGAAAATCTTACAATAGGATTGAATGGCATTTCATTTTGGTGATGCTTAAAGAATTGTGCTTTAGTTCGGTCTTCATTGCCTCTGTCAAAATTCTTTTTGCTTATGCCTCTACCTCCCTTTCTGTAAATGGTCATACTTCTGAGCATTTTGGGATTTTCCGCTCTATTAGGCAAGGTTGTCCTTTAGCACCTGCTCTATATGTGCTTGCTGCTGAAGGTTTTGGGTTTCTCCTTGCCCATGCTCGGGACCAAGGGCTTGTGCGTGGAATTCATCTCCCTTCCCTAACTCCCCTTCAGCTTATCAAAGGGCATTTTGTGAATGAATCCTTCCTCACGCTTCTAGAGGAAGAAACTAATATTACCAATGCCATGTAATGTTTGGATACATATTGTTTAGCTTAAGGTTCCAGTATCCAATGGCATAAGACCGAGCTTCAGGAAATCTTTTCTCCCTAATTCTGGTTCGATTAATCGTTTTGACTAGAAGTACATCCAGCATGGAGAAATTTTTAAATTCCTAGGTATCCCCTTTACTTTTGATGTTTCCCCCAGTCAACTTTGGTAGTATGTTATTGACAGATTAACCCATAAAATGGAGTACTGGATTACTAAACCCCTTTTGCTAGTAGGAAAATTTCATATTTGCTCCAAGATTTTGGCTGCCATGCATGTTTATTATTCTTTGTGATGGGTACCGGCCAAAGCCTCTTACAAGAAGCTAGAAAAACTTCTCAGAGATTTCCTTTAGGCTAACTCGGAGCTTGGTAAAGGTTTCCACAGAGTTTCCTTGGAGTATTGTTGCCTCCCTAGAGACTTTGGTGGGATTGGGATGACCGACATTGGCCACCAGAGGACTGCTTTGGCTGCCAAGTGAATCATTCGGGCCTGTAATGGCAACGGAGCTTGGAAAGTCCTGATTTGTAACTGTATTTGCCAAGGTTCCTCAAAAGGACGTAAAACTTGGCAAGGGCTGGATTTTCACAGTCTGCTCATTCTCAAATCCCCGATCAAGATTTTGGGCACCTTTGTTGTCAAAATCATATGGAAACCCTGGGAGTCACTCAGACCCTTTTTAATCTGGGAAGGGGATGGCTTCTGTAATGGGATTTCCATTAATGACCATAGCATCTGGTGGTCTCCACTCATCAATTTTCATGATGTGTCGCTTGCCCAAGTGCCTTGGGTTCATGCCCTTAAGTTATATCGTCGAGGCTTGCACACTCTTAATGAAATATTTTACAGGAATTCCGTAATGCTTCTCACTTGGCCTCAAGCTAAAGATAAATTTTGTCTTGTTTTATCCGAAAAATATTCTTATCAAGAAATTCTTGATTTCATTCGTGCTGAGATGCTTTAGAAAGTGGGTATTGTCTCTTTCAGGCCTTGCTCGAAGGATTGGAAATGGTTTCTAGATACCTCATTCTTAAATTAATAGCCAAGCAAAGCATATGCTCTTAGCATCCCCAAGCTGCCAATGGTGGCTTTGATAAACTCCAGGTGGTCCATCAACTTTGGATGGTCCTCCTGGGAAGCTAGATTTCATATAGTTTGGAAGGCCATCCTTCAGTTGAAGCTAACCTGTTTTGCTTGGTGCCTGCTATTTCAAGGCCTCCATATTGGGTGTAGATTATCTCATTATGGGATTAATTCTCAGATTCTCCATTTTTGTGGGCATATTGAGATGCTTATGCATCTATTCTAGTACTACCCAAAATCTCAAGCTATTTGGGTCTGGACCCACGATTGTTTTTGGCCGTTTCACCCAACTCCTTTTCTTTGGGAACATGTTTTGCTTGCAGATTCTATTTCCATTCCCCATGCTTTTGTGCAAGTGTGGCATAATTTCAGAGTGGAGATCCTTTTTTAATATGGAAAGAACACAATTCTGTTGTTTTTACTAATTCCGCAGTTTCTTGCTTTCTTTCGCATTATGATAAAGCCATGCTTATCTCGAATGTGTTCTTATAGTTCCAAGATCAGGCCCTCAAGGTTGAGCTAGAAGTGTGGCACCTCCAGACCCTCTTGGATCACTTGGCCAATGCTCCCTACACTATGGCATGGGATCCCCCCACCTCCCCTTCTGGGAGTGTTCATTAGAGAGGTCATTGTGGGTGTGGCCGGTTGAATGAACTTACCCATTGTCATTACTCTCCTAGGCAGTAACCTGATCATCGGCAAAGCCCTATTAATCAGGGTGGTTGGGGGTCCCCGTAACGGCCCACGCATCAGAGTGGTTGGGGCTCCCGCCACCACTCCCTTCCTCCTGCATAATGGGATGGGTGGGATTCTGGAAATGTCCCCCAGTTGGCTTTTTCCATATCGCCTAATATATAGGACGAAAAAACATAAAAAGAAGAGGTTGGCATCGGCTGGCCACCCCTTTCGGATGGAAATGATCTTCTAGGTGGTAACCTAGAGAATAAAGGGCCTCCACCACTACCCCCTGCTGCTATGTTTGCTATGGCAACTTATTTTATTTTCCTTTTTTTTTTTTGCATTGTTGTCTTTTGATACTTTGGCTTCTAGCCTCGGCTAGTTTGAACGTGGGCTATGCCCTTTACCACCCATATTTTTTGTGGATAGCTGTAATAGTTTTATTAAGTAATATAGTCTATTTCATCAAAAAAAAATTAAGGACTCTTGATTACGATAAATCCTGATAATATAGTTCATATATTTGATATCTTCAAAAGCTCAAATAGGCTGTACCTTTTCTTCCTTAACGTATGTTTTTGTAATCCAAAATTATCTTGTCCTTTTTAGAAAAGATTTATATGCATTAAAATATTGGATTTGATGTTCTATATTTGAGAAATTAAAATTAGGAACCCCATGGCTGAATTAACACTTCTAAGCACTTTCGGAAATTCATAAACCCAAATACTCCAATTTAATTTGTAATATCATTTTATGTTCAATTTTTTAACAATACATAATCAACATTAAGAATAATTCTTTATCATAGCATTAGAGTTAAGTATAAAAAATAGAATTTTTTTATTTTTGAAATACATCAACTTATATAATATCGTTGAAATGGATTATTTCTTAAAATATTAAGGTTTGAATAATTATTCATTTCATTTTGTATCGTTATTTTTTCAAAGAAATTGTGGCATCTTATACATACTACCTAGAGCAAGGAATATGAAATTGACTTGCAAAAACATATATTTATAAAAGAATGTAAACACCTTAAACAATCAAACCAAATGCATAGATTCTTAAATTAGTCTACATTAAAATTGAACAATATCAACAATTACAATTTTTCATCTAAAGTATGTTTATCAAACCAAAGACACTACCATATTGTTTATCTTACTCAAAAAAGTTGTAGTATTTTATTTTAATTAATAGGAATTATCAACCATTGATATTTTACAACCAAAATGATTTTTTTCGTAGTAAGTAATCAACCTACCAATATTTATATAAATACAACACCTAATTGTTTCCACCCTAGACAACCGGTTTCCTATTACTTGATCTAGCCTTTTCAGAGACACTGTGATATTATTGACCTCATATATAGTTAATGTTTATAATCTATTGTTTATGATAGGTATTTTGAAATAAACATTAATATATTACAACAATATTAAAAATTAAGTTGTCTAACTAGTGAAAATCTTATAAATTTAGCACCCCCTACATCTTAGTGCCCTAGGAAACCGCCTAGTTTTCCTATGACTTAATACGCCCTTAACGAACCCTATAAATACAATAATAATTGGTATGGAAGTTGAAACACAATTTTAGCCAACACCATCATCCGATATGATTATCTCAACTAAACCAGTGTCTCTAGGATGTTAGTGAATTTTTCAATAATGTCACTTATGTGCTAGAAAATAGGAAAAGAAAGTCATAGATGGAGAATGAGCACATAAAAATTTAGATTATATATGTTGATATATTTATAATTAGAAGGTAGTAATATGAATTGATGCATGCCATTTGACCTCTCACAATGTGTTACAAACCAACCTAGTACCTAATCCTAGGGTAATCCTTAAGACATATACTCATGGCAAGTTCTTTGAATTGCTAAGTATTACAAAAGAAAATTATCAGTAAGAAAAAATAAGGTGGGTGCATGTGTTGCACTATAAGCTCATCACATGTCACAATAGTTATTTTAACATGAAAAACAAATAAGATTAATAGATTTGATTACTTATTTCACTTTGTATAAAGGGTTAGAAACAAGAGACATATTTGGATTAATGAATTTATTATCAATGTACATATCATAATACATACTTGTTAAATAATTTACAAGATAGAACATTGAAAAATTCTTAGATGAAACAAGACATTATGAGGAGGATGTTCTTAGTTATTTTTCTACTCTGAAAGTTGATTTGGAAATGACAGAAGGATGAAAAGACTAAAATTACTCTACAAATTCTTCATTTATGATTATGGGCGTGTTAGATGAGTAGGTATGAACCATTCAATTCATACATAATAGTTAGGTAGTTTCATACCTACTTGGTGGTTCTGTATGACAATTTGTTGGCATTATATAGCTTATGTTATTTTTTAAAACTCTAAAATAAAATTCATTGAGAAACCCTAGCTAGTGTTGCACCTATGTGTAAACCTTTTTATCACCCAAAATGGCTCCAGACACTAACCACAAGTAGGATACCTTGCAAAAAGGATTGCACTTGGGTTGAAGCCGATTCCGTACACCACCTATTTTGGAACTACTTTAAAGAGCCTACAAACCATAGGTAGTTCTCCACATAGACATATGATATTTGTCTGGATGAAACTAGATTTGGAAATGTAAACTTGATGGCGCTTTATAGTGCCTTGTTGCACTAGTTCATGAATTAGTTTGGAGGCCTTGCAACTTGGAATAATATACACTTGAACCTAGGTGGGTGTGATTTAAAAATTTTAGGGGGCTACTCCTAATGTGTGATATTGCTTCTAGGTAATTTTTGAGAAATTTAACTTGTTTTGGAATGATATATTTTTAAGTAGTACTCTTGAAAGTTTCAAATGAGTAAATGAGCATGTCAAAATTTCTTATAGAGGTGATCATATGTACGATTTTACAGTAATCATGAGCCATGATGAATGTAACAGACCATAAACAAATATCAAATTAAGAAAATTCACATTGGATGGCTTAGAATGAAACTTTCACTTTTCAACTAAACCATTGGATGTTTTAGTCCTTGTTTGGCAATCTCATATGAGAAAGGGGTTGAGGTGATAGAAAATTTTGGGAAAAAAAACTTAAAAGTGATATATGGTTTTATCGACTCATGTAAATAATTTTGTGATCCTATGACTAGTACAAATGAGGAGAAAACCTCATGCAATTGAGCTAATAATAGGAAATTGATCTTGGAATATGTGCATGAGTCGAGACTTCAAGATTAACCAAATACTAACATTATAAAATGATAAATTAAATAAATTTATGTTTTTTCATTCCCCCATCTATGCCCCCTGTTAAAATAGGAAGTGACATTTTCTTCCTTAAAATAAAACATACTTGAGTGTGTAGATAATATTTTTTCCTCTGATTTTCTTTATTTGTTTTAGTTTTTACACAATATCCATAGTGAAACTTGCAACACATAGCTTATTAATTTTACATAAATTTAATTAAATTGTAAATCATAGTTTAAAATATTTTTGATACTTTATAAACTAGAATTATACCTTGAAAATTTTGAAAAGTGAAAAATGCAAGGAGCACACCTATTAGGCTTACCAATAGATAATTTACTTGATTAATATGTTGGAGAAATGGACTAAAACTAACCCATTGAATGATTAGGGTGATTAGTCCAAATTTTTTGATGAAGCTATTGGAGCTAAAAATAAATTGGGTATTACTTGACAGAACACCAAAAAAGGGTGTCACTGAGATTTCTTGTTTCCCTAAAGAACCTTATAAATATAGGAAGGGTGCCACATGATATCTATCCATCCCAAAATCATCATAATGAGAATGAGAAGAATACTTCCAAAAAAAATTCTAGTCACCTATTTGAGATGAAATTTATTTAGTCAATAATATGATAAACACCAAAAACTTGAAATATATAATGGTTTAATTATACCAGCACCAACAATACAATGTCGAGATGAAGAGATACACAAACAATGTGAGAGACTCCTCCTTCAACTTAGCAAGATAACATGTATGAAAATTCAACTAAACAATACGAATATTAGATAAAATAAGTTACTCGACAAAGGTTGATCCTAGGAACTAATGGGCTTCCTCGGAGGATTTCAACCTGTGTTTACGATTAAGTAATATGATATGAAATGAGATAATCACAATGTGATTATAATTCGAGAGGGATTGAGAGATCATGTTCTACTCAATAGGTGGCCGAAGAAAGGGCTAGGAAGAGCTTGAATTCTAGTAAGTACTATAACCAAGTTTTTCCTGTTGCATCTTTTATTTCACGTATCACTTAAATTTTATCTTCGATATCTTTGATTTCATGTGTGAGGGAAATGAAACAAAATCTAAGTTTTTGGGAAATATCAAAATTTTCCCACATGAATGGATGTTTCGTGATTCAAAGACCAGATATGTTCGTAATTGGATGTGAACCACTTGACACTATCATCTACAAGGGGACATATATTGAGAATTAACTAATTAGACAAAAACATAGATGATATTGAATGAAATCGTGCAAATGTGCTTAAAATGATAAAATATAAAAGTAATTTTTGGTGATTCAATAAGAATTGCTATCAATTTAGACAAAATCATTGGAAATTGTTGACAAAAGAATTGATTCGTTAATAGAATGAAAATTTTATCCAAAGTGGTTGATTTATAGACTGATTATGACTTATAGGTGATGTTCGAAGAATAAAAGATATGAATAAATATAGATAACATATTGTTGTTGTACATAATGGTTTAACAAAACTTTAAGGGGTCTTACAATAGTAGGTGGAGCTTCTGTCCACTTGATAATGGTGTTGGTGATGTCCAAGTGTTGGTATTAATGTTGCCTTGTTTTTAAATGCAACAGAGTTTCATTTTGGGCGATTCATGATCCCATTGGAAGATGTTTTGTGATATACTTATAATCACTGGTGATTCTGTTCGAATTGTTGGTGAACCGAGAAAAGTGGTAAAACCCATTTAGAAGTGGTTTTAACCACTTCAAAATGGTGTTTTTTCGTATTTGGCCTTGTTTGTAAACTTTCTAGAAGGTTTTGTGGGAAGTTAGGAGGTTTAGGGATGAGGGTATAAATAGGTTATATGGGTTAAGGGTGGTTATGGATGTTTAGGATGGGTAAATAGGTTTTACGGGGGTTAAAACATGATTTTATGAGGGGGATAAATGGTTTTAGTGAGATAGGTTTTAGGATTTTTGAATGAGAGTGTGAGGGGTGTAGTTAGGAAACTAGTGTCTACATTTTCCCCTTTTTGTCAAGTGGTTTTTGATAAGAAAACTAATAGAAAAAAAATAAATGAGATTATTTTATTTGATGTTGGATGGATATTCCCCCCTCAAAATTAGGGTCATTTTGATGAAGTGCAATGATGAAAAATTAATTAATTTAATTGGTTGAGATAATTATTAATGATGGCGTGTTTTGATTTGGCATGCCCTAAGACTAGGTATGAAATAAAATTTCCACAAAGGTGGACTTAGTGTAACTGGAGAGTCAATTGATAGGGGGCTAATGGGTTCTAGACCTATAGACCTATACCTCATAGAAAAAAACTATTTGAAATGATCCCGGGAGCATATTGTATCCACAATGTATCAGGACACACAAGCTTGATAAAAGATGTTTCCACAAGTGTGGGATTACAGCATAGAGAAGTCAAATGAAAGGAGGAACCAATGGGTTCATGCCTTATCAATGTATGATTGAATGGTGGCAGGGGGAAGAGTTTCCTAAATGTCTTGGAAATCTAAAATGCATTTGATAAAAGAAGGTTTGTATAGATTCATTGATATTTATTTAAGAGGGTCTGAGGGATTTGACAAGAAAGACATATTTTCAAAACATGAAATTTTGTAAAGGAATGATTAAAATGACATTTTAACAAGGCTCGAAGGCCATGTAAGGATTTTTTAGACAAAATAGATGAATCAATAGCAGTTTCTAAGAAATCACCAGAGATTAGCCTAATCACAGGAGATAAGATGCACGACAAAATTTCAATATCAAAATTTGGTTTTGAGGTTCATTTGGTCATTGACTATTTGAGAATCTTGAGATACTGAAGAACAAGTTATTTTATAAGTTGATTGTGGTCAAAGTAGCTATAAGTGTGCAGATGTGAAGAAGGCTGACACGTGTTGAGATTTTAATATTTTTGTATATTGTTTGTTTGTCTTTTATTTTTGAAATTGACAATGATTTGGGAGTCCCCAATGATTTTTAAAGGGTCGCTAGCAATTTAATTAGTTTAATTGATGATTATACTAAAGTTGTTATTTTTTGTAAATTTTTGATTGGTTGTTGATAGATTTGAATTGGTTTTGACAAATTTTGGAGTAATTTTTTACTGTTTTGTTGTTAGATGTAGGATTTGGAGGTATTTACCACATGGGACATGATTCCAAAAATTTTAATGAGGTTTGAGTGTTATTAATAGTTAATGATTGGGATCACTTAAAGGAGGTTATATTGGATGGGATGTGTCATTATAGAAATATTTATAGGGACATGAGTTTGTTATTGGCGTTATCCGATCATGTGATAGGAACATTATGGCTACCTACTAGAGAGATGAAAGTCACCTAAGAGGATGTTCACTTGATATTACGCTTACCAATACAAGGTGATCATGTAGGTGTACTGCTATGAAATGAAAATATTATATTGGGATGATGGAGCTGATATGGTGTATACTTTTGGGGATTTTTCTTAAGTGGATTGTATAGTTATTATGAGGTGGGTCAGGACCTAGTCATGATGTGATGATTGATATTACATGTTATGCCTTACCGGATTCATCTATAGGTCTATTTTTATGGAATTTGATTGGAATTGTACATGATATGATGAAATCTAAGAATTATTTTTTTGGGGTTCCTAATTTTTTGGAAAAGGTTTGTAGGGAGATATACTTTTAGAATACTAGACGCAAATTTGGAGTAGATGTATCTTTTTTCCTAGAGTGTTGGTCATATGATTACATTAAAATGGCTCGTACATAAGGTGTACCATAGATGAGGTTGTGTAATTGTTGTATCCATTTGGTTTCATGAGGTGGAAATCATATTTTATGGCTATAGGACCCATTTGTAGGGAGGACCACTATAGGAAACTTCTAGTCAATTTATCGGGCGAAGATGTTGTTTAGATGCCTTATACAAGTTTTACAGTATATCCTAATATAGAGATAGAGATAGGTGAAGAGGTAGAGGGAATGTGAGTAGAATTTGATCAAATTTAGCCACATCATATGGTAATTTGGTCTGGTACAGGATCTGTTGGAGGTAGCAGTGGCCTTGCGAAGGGATGATGTAGAGACAAATCTTTCACTTAATGATGTTAGAGAGGAAGTGCATATGGAAAATGAGGAGGGGATCATGTGAGGGTGGATACGTAGTGAGAATTAATAGGTTATGATGGTGTTGGTGTGACTGAGGCCTTCGTTGCACGATGATAGGGACATTTTCATGGGGTTGAGAGGTGGGTGCAAGATGATGTAGAGGTGGGGCCTTTTGAGGGTGGTGGTGATGTTAATGGTGGAAATGAGAAGAATAGGGTTACATTTTTAGAGGTTTTAGTAGATTATAGACAAAAAATCATGCTTTTTAAGGATTATTTAGTCCTAGTCTCATATTACTATTCATATGGTTTTTTACTTTAAAAAGTACTAATTAACCCCCATCCTTTGGTCATTTTACTTTTCTTTCTATAGTCACTACCGATCTCCTGCACATACTAGCCCAGTATATTTTTTTTGTTATACGTCATTATACCTCTAACTAGGGCACCCCAGGTGCCCTGGTCCCATCCAGGGTGCCTTGACCATTTTTACACTTTCCTAGAACTTTTTGGGAACTTTCTAGCCATTTGGGAATTCTATCTTTTTAGTGGTTCATATTTTCAGGGTTAAGTAAAAAATTAGAAGAAGAGAACAATATAAATATAAATTTATGAGACCATAATTAGGGACCAAGCACTAAGAACTAATATCATCACCTAAGGTTACATCCATGAAAGGCTCCATTTACATCGAGAAAGCTCCATCGTAAGGCACAAGGTTGGTTCATCTGCATCATACTGCATAGGAGGGAAGTTTATTTTATTCCATACACCAAAGGAAGTTTATTTTATTCCATACACCATTTTATTACATTTCTACACATATTTATTGCACTCTACTTTGAAAAAGTGCTACTGGCACAAGAAACCTAGGACATGATTTCACACACACACACACACAGAACTACATCGGGACTGAGATGTAGTACATCACTCATTTAGTAATTCCATCATTGTATCCATTGAGGAAAATATGACCCCTTCATATGCATATTTTTTTTTAGGGATTTAATGCTCATCGTGGGGTTTTGCAGGTGATTCTATATTTTAGGTATTGCAATGACATCTGATGCAATTCAAAAAAGTTAGTGTGATGAGAAGAGAACACATGCAAACATCTAGTGACACCTCAGAGGATGTTTTTAGGCTATTTTTTCAAACCAAGGTGCCGCTATCTTAATCCATGGCGCCCATGGGTACCCCTGTCCCTCTCCAAGAGCCTTAGCCTAACCATAGAGCTCGGTTATGTGATTTCTCATGATTCTTTGTAATCATTTCCTCCTCCTGTTTACCTAGTTCCCACTGTGACACATTTGAGCACCTTCATAAAATCAACTAAGCTCTATCTAACCTTTCTTGCACCTTAGGGGTTCATATTTTCATAGCTTATATTTCTTGGGTCATTTTCTATATGCATTTATATGTATTTACTATTGTTCTTAACATTAGATTAACTTATACTAATTCCACATTTTATTTAATCATCTTAGTAAACCCCACATTTGACACTACCTTCCACTTAGGGCTCTTTTTCTCTTATTTATTAGAGATGAATAAAATTATCCCTCTTTCACACCCACTAAAGTTGCTGGTGTGACAACTACTACTGATGATTTCATGCAAGTGCATATTTAACATCCTCCTCGCTTTGTTATGCCTAGGGTTGACCCATCTATCAATGTAGTAACTACTCTTCATACTCTTCCTAATCTTCCTATAGATCCCCCCGCTACTATTTCTCCACCGATTATTTCAACAAAGCCTCTTACCACTTCTAAGGGCAATGACATTATTGATCAATTTAAAAATACACCCACTAAAATTTCTCTTTATGAATTTTTGTTCAATTCGCCATACTATCACCCAAGGTTTTTTTTAGTGGTGAATATTCGTAATATGATGAATATTCCATTTTTAAAAAATTTGAAAAAATAAATTTTTTGGTGCAGGTCAGTGACCTGTTTACCTAAAAATTCTAATTTTTTTTAGGGGTTAGCTTCGCCTATCCTTGAAAATATCCCATATATAATTCTAGATCATTTGCTAGGTAGAACACTACTAACTCACTCATACCACCTATGGGCATATGTATTATCAAGTATAATAAACATGTGAAAGGAGGGTGGACGCTATGGATGCACGGAAAAGAGTTTGTTGATGCGTGAAAAGGAGAGTTAGTTGACGTTTGATATGAGGGTGAAGGTTACAAATGCATGACATTGAGTTTGTTGACGCGTGACAAGGAGAGTTTGATGAATAACAACGGAGAGTTTTTTGACGCACGATAGGAGGATGGAGGATACAAATGTGTGACAAATATTTTTTTGATGCATGACACAGATATTTTGTTGATGCACAATAGGAGGTTGGAGGTTGTAGACAAGTGAAAGGAGATTTGTTCTTGTGCGACAACAAACCTCCTGTCGCATGTCAATAAGGTTGTTTTCATGAGAAAATAAGATTGTTGTCACATGACAACAACCTTGATGACACATGAAAAGAGTTTTTTTGTTAAGTAATAACAAGTTTATTGTCACATGACCTCAAATATCCTATCGCGTGTCTGCAGCCATTCTATCACACCACTTGAAAATCAAGAAAAAAAATTGCATAGAAACCCCAATAATTTTTTCTTTCCCATTAAACTAGTCCTAGGGATATTTTCCAGGGATTTTCCCACCTCTAATTTCTAAGAGGTCTCTTAAAATGAACCCTACTATCACTAAACACTAGAAGCATCCCTTCATCCATTCACATAGAAAGTGACAACTCAGTGGTAGTCTTTACACACCTCATACATTCTCTTTGGAATTTTCCACATGCCATTTCTTTAACTGATGAGGATTTTTCCCCTTTTGCGAAAAGAAATATGTGTGTGCCTTTACTTATGATAGATGTTGTTAGCACCCATTTTATTAAACAAGTGCTTACTAATAATGGATCAATCATCAACTTATGTTCTTATTCCATTTTAAAGCAACTGGGTATTATTGATAATCCCATTTCTATGAATTCCACTATCATTTGAGGCTATGAATCTACCACTTGTACATGTTTAGGGACAATTTCATTACACATTCGGGTTGGGAATACAACTATTCTCACAAAATTTTATGTTATAGATGCATAATTTCAATTTAATCTCTTGTTCTGTAGACCTTGGATTCACACAATAAAAGCATTTCCATTTACTATTCATCAATGTGTCAAATTTTTACATGATGGCTATGAACATACTATAGATGTAGATCTAGAGCCCTTCAAATACTGTTGGATAAACCCTATTACTACTATGCCCATCCCACCTTCACAATGTATTACGTATAGTAACCATAATACATATGACATTCGTTAGTCTAGTGATTCACAACCTTCTTCTACTACTACAAATACTCCTGCTATTTCTACTCACACTACGGCTATTATATCACTTACAATATCAACGCCTATCAATTTTTCTCCTCCACCTATCACGACACCTTCCATTCTTCCACCTAGTTCCCCACCTACTAACATAATCAATAATGCCACTAAACATAACGAGAAAAACACCAATGATTCTGAGGATTTTGATGATGAAGTTGATACAGTCAAAATCACTGACAAAGAATTGGGCTAACTTAAATTTACTGCTCTAGATGTCAATGACTCTTATTTCGAGGAAACCTTTATGGCCGATGTACTAGGTGAATACAGGTTCAAAAACCCTCCTTCCAATGTTATGATACTTTACCAAAGATTGGTTAACACCGTTGAGACTGTTTCGTCTTCTACCATGCAAATTGCATCTTCGCCACCCCCTTACACATGCACACATCATAATTTTTTAGATACTATTTTCACACATGATGGCTTAGTTAGACTTGGTTTAACACTTAATAACATCTTATCTCCACTTCACTTATATCGTCTTTATCATAGATATTGTCATATTATGGCCGCCTTTGGCCTATGGGTGTTTCATTTGACAGTCTTTGTTGCACATTCCCCTCACAATTCTCCATTGGCTCTTGGGTGATCTTGAATTGACTATATTGATAGTACCATAGATACTAATCACAATTCATAACATTTCCTATGTCATTCGGTAATATTTCCATAGCTAATGATCCATCTCCTACTTTCTCTCCAAATCTCTCTCAATGGTATGCACACGACTATCCACCAGTCCCCTTCACTAATGAAGAATATTCATGACTATCTACACACTATGTCATCATGGTTCTTTATATGATGCACTTCACTCTATTTATTGTCATGTCTCCAATGGTGCTTTCATAGGATTTTATCCCGAAAGTTATGATATACTTGATAGTGTCACAAGACTATATTCACCACTACATACTTAGGGGGCATAACATGGACACATCCCCCCTCTCTCATATTATCATTAGTGCATCACTCATCTTGGTATTATCATCAATGAATCTTCTCACATAGGCATATTCATCTACACTTCAGTATTTACCATTACACGATGACACACTCTTGTGCTTCATTTAACACTTGACTATTGAGGATACTACACATGAAGCTGACACATTTCATAGCATGTATTACACATTACATGTGTTCACACATCTTGCATCACATGCCTTACATATTACATTCTACATTCCACATTCTACATTTATTTTATATCATTCTGACATCCGTGTAACTACACATCATACATTATATTAATCATCATCATACATGTATCACACTCTTATGGTTTTTGAGTCTAATATTACATAATCCTCATCTTATGTACTACATAGTGCACACCTTAAACTATTAGGCTATCTACACATCTTACACATTTTACACATCACATGGTCATTTATACTCATCACACATCCTACATCTTCTACATGTTGTACTCACTACCCTATGATGCACTCTAGTTCCTCGGTCCATATATGACTATGGAGGTTTTACTAATCAAATGGACCTTATCATACACACACGTTCATCATTTAACCTTCCATCATGCAAAATTACTAGGTTAGTGACATACACTTTAGGCTAAATGGTCACTTCTTCCTTCATATTGTAGTGGTATACCCTTTAGTCTACATCAACAATACCTCTATTCATCTGGTAGTGATATACGCTTTAGAATAAATTTTCACTATTTCAATCATCTTATGGTCATATAAGCTTCTACTATAGGGTCAGGCACACATAATTTCTACATCACATATTATCAAAACTACACATAAAAATTCATCACTGTGTGTTACACACAACCCACCTCAACCATTTCCCGATGACACACTCTAATTTTTGGTTCATTCTTGACTACTGAGGGGCATCAAAAATTAACCTCATGGCATACACTTCCATTCACTTGGGGATCATGGGGATCCTATCATCCATACTTCATTCCATTCCATCTATCCACAACATGTTACATATCTTTTTTACTTTTACTCTTACTTACATTTGTTTGTTCATGTTCGCTTATTACGCATGCTAGCTATATCACTTCTACGTAATTATCGTTACTGTAAACACATGTGTGTTCATGTCCTTTTCTATTTATGATCAAAGATGTAGGTCTCTCACATGCAGTATGGATGCTTTCCTCCTACCACTCATCGAACGGATGTTTGGGGCATCCACATTCATCTCTTACAGGTGTTATTATTTCATTATATAGTTAGTACTTTGCATTACTTTCTTATACATTATTTTGACATATGGGATATATTTCTAACATGATAATGCGTGATTCATGTGCAATATTTTTTGTAGGATTATTTGTTTCCATGGCTATCTTTTTGGTTTTTTGCTATTGTTTTTATTGTATGTGGGCCTTACCCTTTTTTGGTGTGCAAACTTGTTTTTTGTATGCAACCATTTTGTCATTGAGTGTCTTGTGACATCATGAGTGATGACCCATGTTTTGCAACCCACTTTGGTGGTCTATGATTGTCTTTTTGTATGTTTAATTTCTTTCTCACTTATACATTGTTTGTGTAGCATACACTTTTCTTTTGCATGCATGCTTGTTCATACTAACACTTGTTTTCTAGTGACTTGTCTTTGTGCACCCTGGTTTCTACCAAGCGTATTCCCTTCTCCCTATAGGGAACAATTTATGTGGTTGGTATTATTTTGGGGTTGTGTTCTATGATCAAAAACATCGCATTTCCCCCAAAGAGGGGAGCATCATTTGGGGTTTTACTTCATCACTTTCTATCAGTACATTTCAGTTTTATTCCTTGACATTGTGGGTTATACAATGAGTGTGTTCTGACCCATCTACAAACCCTGTACACAACATATTTTATAGGGAAGATTATCCTTAGCATTCTATGGAGAAGTTACATGTTAGAGGAAACAACATATTTCCTCCCTACACTACTTCATCCAATGCCATTAGATTCTCCAAAAAACCAAGCACTACAAATATATCTTCACACATCTTCAGGGAAGGAGTTACAAATTTGATAATAATAAAAATTTCTCCCTACATTTCTTAAGCCGGGATGGTATGAGATCTCCCAAAAAACTCACATTACATGATATCCTCTCTACACCCTTTTCTCTCATCATGGATCAGATGCACATATTACTTTTACTTTTATATAATTCCATTTACATTCTTTTTACTATATACATGTATTTTTACACATGTACATACATATTTGACTACTTGATCATATTATCCTTTTACAAGTTCATTTGTATGAGAAGAAAATATTAAACAACAACACAAACAAGAAACTACAACAACAACATAATTTTGCAGTTTGTGCCTCATACTAACATGCAGATAGATAACAAACATCAACAACTACACAAGTTTTTCTGCCCTAGGTTCACTCTCATTACTTTTTTCTCTTTTTTCATATTTTGTCTCCACGCTCCATCTTTTTATCACTCCACTCTTTGGCTAGTCCTTTGGCACACTTTCTACATCACTACATGGACATTAGGTATGCATCTCTATCTACTTTATGTTATCCAGTTTTCCACTCAACAAGATAAAGTGAAGGAAAATTTAGACACAAAATCATGCACTTTGGGTATTATTTAGTCCTGGTCTCATACTACTATGAGTATGGATTTTGATTGAAGAAAGTAATAATTGACCCCCATCTTTTGGCCATTTTACTTTGCTTTCTGTCATCACTACCAACCTCCTGAACATACTTTCCCATTTTTTTTATTCATATTACATCATTATACCTCTTACTAGGGTGCCTGACCCTGTACTAGAGCACCCCAATTGCCTTGGTCCCATTTGGGGTGCCCTAAGCCTTTTCAGACTTTCTCGCCACTTCTTAGGAACTTTCTAGCCATTTGAGCTTTCTATCTTTTCATTGGTCAGTATTTTCAGGGTTAATTACGATATTAGAACAAGAGAACTACATAAATATATAGTTATGAGATCGTAACGAGGGACCAAACACCTAAGTTTGCATCAATCAAAGGCTCCATTTACGTCCATCTAGATTCATCACAAGTAACAAGGCTATTTCATCTACATCACACTACATATGAGGGAAGTTTATTCTATTCTATCCACAATTTTACTACATTTTACACATATTCATTGCTTGTTACATTCCCAAAGTGTGACTAGCACAAGATCACCTAGGGAATGATTGCACACAATCACATACAACTACATCTGGTATGAGATGTAGTATAGTGCTCAGTTAGTAAGTCCATCATTGTGGAAACTGAGGATAGTCTGACCCCTTGATATGCAACCTTCTTTTTTTAGGGATTTCATTCTCATATTATGGTTTTATAGGTATTGCAACCAAATCTGATGCAATTCAAAAAAGTTAGTGTGATAATAAGAGAACACTTGTGAACATATAGTGATACCTCAGAGGAGGGTTTCGAGTTATTTCCCTAAACTAGGGCACCTGTATATCATACCAGGGTTCCCACAGATGTCCCTATTCCTCTCCAGGAACCCTAACTCATCAAGAGGGCTTTGATCTATGCTTTCACAATATTTTTTGTGATCATTTCCTCCTCTTTTTTTCTATTTCCGACATCAACATAGTACAACACATTCTCTAAATAAACTTAGCACTATCTAGACCTTTTTACACCTTACGGTTTCATATTTTAATAGATTAGATTACTTGGATCATTTTCTTTATGCATTTATATATTATTTAATTTTTTTCTTAACAATATATTAACTTAGAATAATTCAAAATTTTAGTTAATCATATATCATTTAGAGGTTGAGAAGGCTGTATTGGTAGCTGAGAGAGATTGGTCGAGTTAATAGTTCACCACCATATAGGTGTAGCTTACACAGACCAAGGCTGACAACAATAGGTAGTGACAGGATAAAGAGGTATTTCAAAAGGCCTGCGAAGTGAAATGTATTTCTATCTCGAGGGGTGACCTACATATAGCTAGACCTTAGGTTAGTGGTCAAAGGGGGACCCCTGGGAGTATAGGTATAGAAAACTACCAATAATTGTGTGGGGAACTAATATATTATGAGGAGATAGTATGATGGAGGATGCCATATGATTTTTTTTATGTGGTGTTTTTAATGTTATGAGTGTTTGAAACTCACTATAGGCTCTGGAGGGAGGTCCTAGCAGTACACCAGGTACATACCCAAGAGGTTTTATGGGGAACAGTGGGAGTGTTCTCTTACCAAAAATCTAGTTTACTTAGTAGATATTTAGATATGGTTTTTATTTATGTCTCTGTTTTAAATCTATTTTTTGAATGATTGTTATTTTTGATACACGGGGTTTTTGATACCCCTGATGATGTACAATCATTTTTGATATATATGATTTTGCCATTTTTGAGTTATTCTTTATGTTTTTTGATGTGATGGTTGTAAATGTGGTTGATGATGATTTCATTAGTGATCTTTTTAAGATATTATTTGTTATCAAAACACAGAATGTACTATTTAGATTATAAATGTCTATGTTTTAATATGATTTTTATGTTATCATCATAAGTAATTAGCTTGTTGTATGATTCATGTATTGTAGGTGGGTAAGATTAGATCATGAAATTTTTTTATCTTTATTGTCCTAGATATACATATCATATGATGGTAAACTTATTTAAAATGTATGATATTGCACATACAACCCCATACTATAAGTTAATGTAAACATTTCAATGGTTAGTCATACTAAGATCATAGTGTAGACACCAAATTTGGGTCACACTCCCATTTTTACATCACATATATATTAATTTAATTACCTACGATTAAATTAATGCCCATTCTCACAATATTCATTTTTAATACCTTAATTAAATTAATTTCCATCCAACCTAGACACCGCACCCCACCACATTCACTAGACACTTGATCATAGACCAATTATTAGCATGTTTACTTTTAACTTGGACTCAATCTTTACTTACCATAACTAACTAAGACTTAGTCTAACCCTAACACTAGATGTCTATTATTCCTCTAATAGTATGCCCCTTTACTTAGGTGGAAAATACCATTTATGACCTGAACTGGCGAGTAGAACTAGTAAAAAGAAAGCTTAGATTTGATTTTTTGGAAACCAAGAATTTCCCACCTTAACTAACGTCAGTTAACCCTCAACTGACGTTAGTTAACCTTAAAAAAATTTAGTTACCATATATTAACTTTGGGAACCTTTTTTGAAAGGTTGGAAGAATCATTTGGAATCTTTAAAGAGAGAGAGGTTTGCACAAAACAAATCCCTCTTACACATCTAGACATCTTGAACCAACACCAAAACTGATCTGAAGGTTAAGAATTCATGGTAGCATTTCGAGAAGTATTGCCATGGCACCGACCACCAGTTTAACAGATCAACTATCATCGTCATCCAACCACTAGCCTACAAATACAAATAAGTGTATTTGAATCTTCATCTTTCAATACTTATTTAGATCAGTTTCTTTATCTCTTTTTGAGACTCCTAGTCTCCTTTGTATCTCATCACCTCCCGCCTTCTTATCAATCTCTCCCCCTAACCACCTACAACCTCCCAGATCTCTATACCTGACGACCAGATGTCTTTTAGAATTCTTAGGGTCTTTGGAAACCTAACCCTCATTCTCCCATTCTCTGTGTAATCATAGAGAATATTCAAAACCAAGTTTTATTGAGTTTCTATCAGTTTGACCCTACTAATTCTGGGTAACCCAAACCGTCATCAGTTTCTGTCAACTGACATTGTTCATTTGAGACTGACTTCAGTCTCTATATTTGGTAATTCTACCTATAACAGTAACCTCATAATACTTATCCAAACAAACCAAACCACCTAAAATCTGATCCTCACCTATTCTGGTCACCTTGACTACCTACCCCAGTTCTAGATCTGAGCATAACCTTACCCGTTAGATTAAATTTTCTTATTGTATTTGAATGAGATACCTAAATCATATCCTTTCCCAAACTTGAGCCCCTCAATTCCTTGCATCTTTGACCATTTTATTATTGAACTTCGTTCCTATATCACCTTCTGTCTATGGACTACTCTATCCTTAAACACCATTCACCTTCCATATTACCAGTTTTGAGGATCAACGACTAAACAAGAATCATGTTATTACCCATCACCTTTCAGCCTTATCTTCAATATGAGTACAACAACTCTACTCATGGCATGATTCTCATAGATAATTTTCATCTTTTTCAAAGATGGAAACCCATGGTTGTTCATCACTTGAAACCATATCTTTCATAGTTAACTTTTGTGTGCTATGGTTTTGTCTTCTGAACAAGAACCTAATCTTCCTCTATAGTCTTTTCCATGACTTAAATGTCCAAAATAAAAATGGGATTCAACTTCTTGAGTCAAAATTCTAGCCATGAGATGACTCCTTCAAAAGGGACATCTATTCTCTCTATCTTGGCAGTATAAATAGACTGCTCCCTTGAAGAATAGCTATACAAAGCTATCAATACTACACATAGTCTATCATGAATAAGGACTATTATTACATATATATATATATATATATTACTATTGATCACCTTTTCCGAATAGCGCTCTCTGATCTGGGGCATTGACTTAGTTGTCAGTGTTATATAGATATGGGGCACTCAGCTTATCGGGCCCCTATAGTGATATATGCTCCTATCTCCCCTATTGGGGGGATGGATGTGGTGCTTGACCCTTGATATAGATAGATGGCCCCCTCTATAGAGATATGGTAAGGGTTCTCATATTAGTGTGGCCCATCCCATCCCATCCCATATATATGGAGTATGGAGCTGGACTTCATAATATATCTATATAGTCTCCAACTTCGATATGATATCTAGAGCCAACCCCCACCCCACCCCATATAGAGAGTAGAGTAGAGAGGGGCCCAACCCAACTGGGATTAGATTAGATTAGATTAGATTAGATATATTGGGTGGGGTGGGGTGGGGCCCTATCTATATAGATCTACCCCCATACGAATCTGCCCCTATCTATAGAATATAGACTAGAGAGAGTGGGGATTTAACTAGAACTCTACGTCAGAATCCATCTAGATCTATCATAATCTATATCTATCTAAGGAAGACGATGTCGATCCCCATCTAGATAGATATAGGCTAGATCCCCCCCTTCCCCAAATCTATATAGGGGCCTCGCATATGTAAAGAGGATAGGGGGGTGTTGGATGGGTGTTTCAGGTGATGGGTGGAGCTATCTATATATGGGGGGTACTTCCCCTACGGGTGCTTACTCCACCCATGGTAGATAGAATATAGGGACCCCACTAGATAGGTGGATGGTGTACATCCTCTAAGGGAAGATATATATAGATAGGGCCCTACCCCAAATCTATATATATATAGAGGCACCCACGGTAGATAGAATATAGGGACCCCGCCCCAGATCTATATATAGGGTAACAAACTCTGCTTCATCTGTAAAGAGGATAGGGGGGCCCATCCATATAGATATAGGGGCACACGCATCTGGGCTGACCACCAGATAGAGAGAGAAGGGCGGGGGAGTTCCAACTGACTATACAGAAGCCATAGCCACCCTCCCCCTAGTTCTTTCTACTCCCAAATCTATAGATCCTAGTACCCCCTCGCCCCATATATAGATAGAAGCAAGCTTGAGGGGAGATGAGAGCGAGGACCCCTAACTAGATATGGTGCCCCTCTCCCATTGGCCCATAGTACTAAGTACTAGTTGGCGCAGCTATATGGATAGGCTACTATCGCTATGCCGAGAACCCCCCAGAGAGAGAGATTATTTATGATGAGGACCTAATTGCCCTTATCTTTGTGTTTATGTTAAGGACAAAGATAGCCGCTCTCATATCATAGATATGACAGCTATAGATAGAGAGAGAGAGGTTGGAATGCTGAAATCACATCCTCATATAGATAGGGGGATACTCTATAGACTGACTGATGGATGATGTGGTGCCCCAGCTAGGCCCCCCCTCTATCTCTCCCCCCTATATAGATCTGGGAGAGGGGGGTTTGATCTAATCTCAGATGTTGCCATATAGATCCATAGGTGCTTCCCATATATACGAGATGCCTTATCTATATATAGGCCCGACTCATCTCCCCTCGCCCCCTCGATGGGATCAGATATAAAGAGAGGGGGGGAGTGCTGAGCCCCCGAATCTATATAGCCTAGCTGCCCCTGGGGCCCAATATTGAATAGGACCCCCATATAGATAGAGATAGAGGGGCAGATATGAAGCGGATCAGCGAAAATGGTCACACTGGAATAGCCATAGTCTCCATAGCCCCGGCTAGATCTATATACGTAACATGAATCAAGCCATAACAAACTCTGATTGATCGTATGATAATCATGTAGATCGATCAACAACTACAACCCCCTATCCATATATATGGTGCCCTCCTCCATAGAGATATAGAGAGAGAGAGATAGATAGAGAGGTAGAGATATATAGAGAGAGATAGATAGATATGGGACTATCCTCTCCTAGAATAGAACATAGCATAGATGAGCATGCTTGCCCATCTAGCTTGCCTAGCTAGCAACGAGCATGCTTTCCTTATGAGCATGCTTTCCGAGCATAGACGAGCATGCTTGCCCAAATAGAAGAGCATGCTTTCTGAGTCCCGAGTCTATATAGATTAGATATGAGAGCAGAGCATGCTTGCCAAGATAGACAAGCTGAACTCGCATGCTCACTTGTCGAGCATACTATACTAGTGAGAAAGAGAAGAGCTAGCAACTAGACTAGCGAGAAAGAGCGAGGTCCATACTAGACTAGCATGTTTTCCTTGCTAGATTGATGGGATTGGAATGGGACACTCACTTCACTACAGAGATTTCGGGGGTGGGGCCGAGGAGTCGAGTTGAACACTAACTCACTGTGGGATTGGAATAGGACACTACTCCTAACCCATATCTCTATATGGGGAGTCAACTCATGTTGAACACTAACTATTGATGGTGATGGGATTGGAACGGGACACTACTCTAACCCATATCTCTCTCTAATGAGAACTCTTGATGGGATTGGAACGGGACACCCTATATCTAGAGAGGTCGGGACACTACTCTAATGAGGAGATGAGATAGAAGCACCCTATCTATCCGAATTGCGGCACCTATATATAGATAAGCCGCTTGCGCCCTATCTATCTATACATAGATCAACCATATAGATAGATCTATAGGGCAACCAACCATCTGCATCGCATCACTCCGATAGAGACCTTTCCATACCATATAGATAGATGGGTGCTCCAAACTCTAGATAGAGAAGAGACCATCTATACATATCCATCCATCTACCCTATCTATAGAATCCTAGACCGTCACGTCGGCTCCCTATATATTTCTAGGCGCAGATATAGTATAGATGGGCCACCCTATCTATAGAATTGAAGAGACCATCTGCTCTGAGCTCTAGATAGAGAAGAGACCGTCCCCGTCCATATAGATCTGATCTATAGGGCCATATAGATCTATAGGGCGCTCTGAACTCTAGATAGAGAGCTAAAAGTATGAATCGAGGTTCCTACTAGATACGTAACATGACTGGACTAGTGGACTAGACTAGTTCGACTAACTGAACAAACACCTCTGTCTGAATCGAGGTTCCCCCTATCTATACATGACATGACCCTATATCTATCTATATAAGGATAGGGCCAGCCATATATATATATATTTAGAAGCTTCTTGTGTTGATCAGCTTCACAAAGACCTCAACGAGATAATATACTCATCCCACATAGTCTTCCCGCATCGATCATTTTATCAAAAAAAAATTTAAAAAAATGATAACTTTTTCATCACGGACTTGCCTATTTTTGATCATGGGTTTCTTGCTAGGCAAACGTTTCATCGTACACTAAGTTATGCTAAAACCACCAATTTTGACCTCATTCTTTTTTCACCCTAATTTCCTATCTCCTCAAGGGACTTTTCATAAACACAACATTTCATGATCATTTGACTTGTTTTACCCTTAACATAGCCAAACATGCAACGCGTCTTGGGTTTTATGTTCATAAGAAAATATTTAGTATGGAAGACTTCTTATGGTTCTTGTCAATTAGGTGGCTCTTTTGTCACCTCTTACCATTCACCTTCTCCATTACTTATTGATTACCCTATATAGGACCAGACCATCGATATATATATTTTAAATAATTCCACTTTCATCTAAGACTCAACCATGCCTATGACCTAGACTCAACCATGCCTATGACCTAGACTCAACAATGCCTGTGACCTAGACTCAATCATACGTGAAACCTACCAACCCATTCCTTTACCTCATCATATTCTTCCCTAGATTATGGGAGAACTACATCGGCTTGAGGCCCCTTTTTGTCAGGATGATGTAGGCAGCACTCTGAGGGCATGGGGCCCTTGGAGGTTAGCTCGGCCACTCTTTACGCTAAAAATTTTCCCCACTTATTTTTTATTAACATTCGACTGTAATTTGTTTCCATTTTTCATAACACTAGAAAATTTACCAAACATACATACCTACCATTTTATCACATCATCAAAACATCCAATCAATCATTTAACATTTCCATGATATCAAATAATTTAGAAATTTACACCATAACATACATATACCTCATCATTTATTTCACATGTTACTAATAGCTTTGAAATTAAATCAAAACTGAAAACAAGAGTCAATCATGCCTAAACCAACCTGACTCCATCATGCCTAACTGACCTAACTCCACCATACCTACATGACCTAACTCAACCATGCCTAAATGACCTAACTCAACCATGCCTAAACTAACCTGACTCCATCATGCCTAAACCAACCTGATTCTGCCATGCCTAAACCAACCTAACTCAACCATTCCTAAACTGACTTGACTCTATCATGCCTAAACCATCCTAACTCAACCATGCCTAAACCGATCTAGCTCAACCATTCCTAAAATGAATTCACTCCATCATCCCTAAACAACCCTGAATCCATCATGCCTAACTGAATTGATTCCACTATGCCTAATCCACCTAGTTCCATCCATATACAAATAAGAAACAAAATTACAACACAAGTACATCACTCATCCAATAAATATCACCATCTTTAAATGAAAGTCTGTGTATCCATCAAATATACACTGATACAAAAAATTACAAGTATCTCTAAGGTAAAACCTCGAAATCTTCGTCACATAGGCCGGTATAATAATCAACTCATAAAAAATATCATGTACAACCTCACCATCATCGATATGCAGACCAAAATATATATTTATATATATATAATAATTAAAATGACGATATGCAGAGAAATCAATCATTGGCACATATGATGTCCATGTCAGTCTCATCTGTCTCTCCCTCTTTTCTCTTCTAACACCCTACCAGCATCTCTCCACCCTCCATGGGTCTCAGTCTAGCCTCTACCTACCCTACTGCTAAGTCAAGCCTCTGTGAACCTATGGCCTCAGTCTGACCCTGGCTCGGGGCTCTCTGGCCCCTTGTACTCTCTATACTATGCATGCGGGATATTGTCCTCTCACCCAAGGCATGTTTCTCTCTGTACTCTACATAAGAGGGGTAATCTATCTTGATAGTCATCAAGTGATCCTAGTAATATGTGGCCTCATTCAAGGCATCCTTGAATCTCACCATTGACAGTGTCTATGGTGGTGCCATAGGTCTCAATTTAACCTTCAATATGTATCCTGATAATTATGGCCTCGCCCCTATACATGTAAACCCTACCCTCCCTATACCATGGGATCTTGTCCCACTACTTCCTATAATATTGGACCCTGTCACTGGGCCTATGAGGGTGCCTGTGCTATGATCTATTCCTGTAGGGAAAAAATATGAGCCTGTGTAGTGGCTAATTGATCATATAGATATTCTACTTGTTCTTGTAAGGTGGCTACATATCCCCCATCACCATCCCCACTCGGTACGGATACCTATCCCTGTACAACCTGGGCCTACAGGGTTACCACATGCACCTATAATGTGGTAACCCACTCTTCTTAGCGTGTAAGTTACCCCTACAATAATATCAAATGTATCAAAAGGGTAGCCACCTGCCCTTGTAATGTGTCCCTTTGAACTATAATAGTGACTAGGTCAGGCTTCCCTAGCCATGGTGGTATTTCCCGTAGCTACGCCTCCCACCACTCCATGTATCTGTCTGTAACCCCATATTCATCAATCCATTGATCCACTTCCTGATCCTCCTACCATGTCCACACAGTCAGTTCTGGAAGAGGCATATGCCTCTCCACATCATCTCTCATGTACTATAGGAATGGTGGAGGCACATCCTGGGGAAAACCAAACTACCATCTGACCCTATTAATGGGAATCATCTCATGCTCATAGGAACAACATCACTTTATCTATCTAAGTAGTTGTAACTCATCAAACTCCATTGCAATGTGTCTGTAGAAAGGGAAGCACACATATGGCCTCCAAATGATGTCAACCCATTATAATCCCTCTAACACACGTCTGTAATATGCTACATCATATGTAGTCCTATCATCCCTCTGCTCTCCCCTGACATGTAGCTAATGCCTGTAATTATCTCAGATCAAGCCTGCATTGAATGCATTAGACCACGGTAGACCAACTAGATGCACACATATGATATGCTCATATTCCCAATAGTGAAGAAGAAAGGTACAACAAACTAAACCTCCATAGCCTCCCATAAGCCCACAACTCTCTGTATAACTCCTCTAAAAAATGTTTATGCCCAACCAAAACAGGTCTTATCCTCCATCAAGTCATGGAGAACCCCATCAATGCTCATGGGAATCTCCCACCCTCTACATCTGGCAACGAAAAGCAACAAACTACCTCCATGATCAGGACAACCAACATAATCTCCTAGGATGGGAAAAGTATGTGTCCCCATATCTCAGGCTCACGCTATGGTATCTCAACTCCACTATGGCCTCTACAAACATTGCCACTATCCCACTATAGGTAGCCGTAAGATCCTCTATACATCCTCTAAGGTGACAATGATCTCACCCATCGGTAGGTGGAATGTATTGGTCACTTAATCCCATCTATTAATGAGTGTGACCATCAAACTCATATTTAAGCATATGTCTGTAATGTCGGATCCCAATCAATCCAACATCGATCACATACCACCACTCCTTCATGGTTTCATTTGAATGTATGACTAAAAATAGAGGCAGTAGTCTATCCCTCATACGTAGCTGGTCCCTAGGCTGCATTCAAAAAACCACAACATTTTTAAGCCTTGACCATACCCAACATACCTTTTCCCCAACACACCTATTACATGACATAACTATTTCCCACCACAACATACCCAAATCACAACCCTACTAACTATGAATTTTTCCTAGAGTATTGTTACACCTAATCTCCCTTATTCTACTTTCCACCCCCCACCCCCCACCATCACCCAAACACCCCTTTTCCCATGTTTTACCTACATACACCTTTCCTTAACCATCCCTTGACTAATTTCCTTCCCCCTACCCTTTCCTTCCCCAAGTTTCTCATCATCCCTAACTAGCGCCAATATCCTTAACCATCATCGGTTTTCCTTGACCGATGTTAGTTCAATTCCACTAGTCTTGGTCAACTTAGGCTTGACCAATTCCAGCAAAGGCTAACCGACATTTCCCAACCCCTGACTGACGTTGATCTCTTTTGAGAAATAAAAATCTGATACCCCCCCTACCTATCAAATTTTTGTTTTCAAAAACATCCTAAAACACCTAATCTACACTACCCAAACCTACCCTACCCTCATTCCCACCCTTGTTTACACTATCTAGGATACCCCTCCCTCATTTGATTCGTTTTTACCTAAAAATGCAAAATCAATTTCCAACCAAACCCTCATTTTTACCCAAAAAAATTTAAAAAATAATTTACAACCAAATGAGAATAGAATATTGAACCCTACCTCATCTCGGTGTCATTGGTGTGGTGGTATGTTTGACTTTTGTGTAGGTGGTCCACCCAAACTCTCTCTCACCTCTGCCATTACCAAATCAACTCCTCAACTCGTAACCAATAAAATGTCCCCAATCAATCTCGTGGACCCACCTACCAAATGCCAATAACCTGTTACAAGGCTCACCAACTCAAACCTCCACCTTTTCTTGTCACTTTCCATGATGGCACTACCACTCTGTCATTTTCACAAATGACAAGTTAAAATTAGTTTGTAAAATATTGATTTTTATTTTTACTAACCCTACTCGACAAAACCGATGTCAGTCATACTAAATCGACATCATTTACTTTATAACCAACATCGGTTACCTGCTACCATAAATTTTATCCCATTTTTCCAATTTTGACCTCCACTCCTCATTTACCGATACCCTTTTACCTCACCCACACTTATGGTAACCTACCTACAAGTGCAAACTATCTCTACTATTCCTTAGTTGTGTTTTAGGAATTTTTATTTACCTGTACCTTGGCCTTACCCATGCCATGACCTATTTATCTGGACTTGGCCTACTTGGTGTGACTGTTGACCTTATGTACTCACTATACCTTGTGATGATGTTTCCTACGTTGTTTTATCTTAAAAACTATACCTTGCCTATTGTTGTGTTGTTTATCCTGACAAAACCTTTAGTGTACTGGAACATACCTAAACATTCTTGCACCTAACCTATGTTTTATTTTCATACCATATCCTATTCCTTGGATACCTAGATCACTTTACATTTGTTTGGATAAACCTATCAACCTTGGACATTGTATAGTTTACAAGCTCTCCAGCTTGGTACCATGTTGCAGTCTATATGTGTGTGTGCATTTGATTGCCATTACTCGTTACCCAATTTGACCCTGGCCCATTACTTATTACAAGATTTGACCATTACCCATTCCTAATTTGTCCCCGGCCTATTACCTATTACCTAAGTTTACCATTATCCTTTCCTAACGCACCCATACTCTTCCCCACCTAACTTAACCCACACCGACTACACATTTATCAAACCACTCACCAATTCCATATAACACCTCATTAGTTCTTGGTTTGAGGGGGATCACCTTCATCCACACCTGGGCCAACCCTACTCTCACCCACACATGGGGAAATCACTTCCTGTTTTTGTCAACGTCGCTTACCAATACAAGCTATGCAAAAAAGGGGGAAAAATATAGACACCAAATTTGGGTCACACTACCTTTTTTACCCCACATGTATATTAATTTAATTACCTGAAATAAAATTAATTCCCATTCTCGTAATATTCGTTAATAAATACCTTAATTAAATTAATTTCCACCTCACCTAGACACCCCACCCCACCACATCATGTAGACACCTCATAATAGACCTATTCTTAGCATGTTTTCTTTTAACTAGGACTCAATCTCTACTTACCATAACTAACTGAGACTTAGTATAACCCTAACACTATATGCCTATTCTTCCTCTAATAGTATGCCAATTTAATTACGTGGAAAATACCATTTTTGATCCAAACCAATGCCAGAACTGGTAAAATGATAACCAAGATATGTTATTTTGGCAACCAAGGATTTCTCACCTTAACCGATATTGGTTAACCCTCAACCGACGCTGGTTAACCTAAACCATTGTCTATTACCATATATTCACTTTGGGAACTTTTTTTTGAGAAGTTGGAAGAATTATTTGAAGTCTAAGAAGAGAGATATCTGCATGCACATCTAGACATCCTGAACCAGCACCAATATTGATCTGAAGGTTAAGCATTCACGATAACATTCCAAGAATCCCTAACCACCAGTTTCACATATCAGCCATCATCCTCATCCAACCACCATTCTGTAAATACAAGTAAGCGCATTTGGATCTACATCTTTCCATACTTATTTAGATCATTTTATTTATCTTTGTTTGAGACTCGTAGTCTCCTTTAAATCTCATCACCTCCCACCTTCTTGTCAATCCCTCCTCATAACCACCTATAAACTCTCAGCTCTCTATACCTGACCACCAGAGGTCTCTAAGAACTCTCAGCGTCTTTGAAAACCTAACCCTCATGCTCCTATTCTTTGTGCAATCACAGAGAATATTCAAAACTAAGCTTTATTGAGTTTTTATCATTCTAACCCTACCAACAGTGACTAACCCAAACCATTGTCTGTTTCCTCTCAACCAACATCAGTCATATCACATCGACATTGGTCTCTATATCTGTTAATTGTTTCTATAACAACAATCTCATAATACTCACCCAAACAAACCAAAACACCCAAAACCTAATCCTGACCTATCCTAGTCACCTTGGCTACCTGCCCCAGCTCCAAATCTAAGCATAACCTTACCTGTTAGATTAAATTTTCTTATTTTATTTGAATGAGATACATACATCATATCAAATATAGTAGGATGTTATTTATTTACATTATTTCTTTCATTTAATTGTATTAAATAGTGGATTTATAGCCATCTAGGAAGTATCACACTTCCCAAATCTAGCACACGCTATGTAGTCCACTGACATATATTTTTTAATATTCCACTTGTGGTATTGTTTTGTATTCATAGGTAGTTCCTCCTAGACAAAATGAATTTCTCGCAATCAACACTAGATCGAGAAATCAAAATGTGCGCAAACTACCTTCCACCTTCATTCATAGGTATTCCTCCTCACTCTTACCCTATTTCTCTTTCTCATATGTATACAACTTATCTGTGAAACACATAGATAGAAATGGGCTAATCATATCCATATTTTTGAAATATACAAACTGTGTATGTAGAAATCATGAGAAAACGGGTTATTCATGACAGTTCCCTAGGCTTTGCCCTAGTTTTTGTATTTGAACAAGTTGATAAATGTGGGAAGCTTGCATTTGAAGGGAAATTTTATCAATGTAGTAATATTTCATGCCAAATGATTTTATTTTTCTATTAAATTTTTACATGAGGGTTGATTGTTGCAGAAAGCCCTATTTTAATAGGAGGACTGATCGATGCAGGAGTCCTTTTTGAGATACGTAATTTGATTGTGTATCCATCCTTCAAGGGAGTTCTCTATAAAAAAATTTGAATTTATTTTTTATGGTATCCATCCTTTGAGGGAGTGGTCTGCAATTTTATTTGATATGATTTACCTTTGAATAGTTTTCCTTTGAGGGATTAGTCTATATATTAATTAAATACATCCTATAAATATTTTTGACATTTACGTTGTGGGTATCTTGGGTAACCACATACAAGGGGATAAGATTTGCGAGCTACACATATGTCTTTAATGTGTTGATTAGGATGAGATACGCGGATGATGGAGTAATTATAGTGGGCTTCCCTAATCATGAGAAAGGAAAATTTTCATGGGAAATTTTCTATTAAAGTCATGATGCCCATATTAAAGGTTTTGATAGGTATGTTGATGAAATACCACATGATTCCATATCATTACATGAGTGATAGCGTGTGTGAGATAATTAGGGGAGATCCTAGTTTTACTAAGGTCTCATAAATTGATAGGATAACATTATAATGGCCACAAGTTTAGTTCTTTAAGAGGCTCATTTTCATGGTTACCATCAAGGGAGGTTAAATGAAAAATCCCCAGATCCATATTTATGAGTGATAATGTACTATCTAAGCTAGTTTGGGGAAAATTTCCCACATTTTATCTTTTATATATTAGTGACATGTTGTTTTTCTTTGAAAATAAGATCACAAATATTGAAGTCACGTTGTCTAATATTTTTATCATATGCTCACTTGATTCTTTCTTTATATACATTGGTGTGTTTGAGTGTGGTTAAACGAAGTTCAGATAAAAATTCTAGTTTTGATTAATGTTTTTGACGATAGTCCTTATCGGAGGAAAGGTTTTGAGAGAAATACATAAGGACGGGATTTCTACTTCAAGAGGAAGAATGAATTTTGTGCCATAAAATAGGGAGAATGGCATGGTGGCCATAGGTGTGTGAAATATGGTCCAATATGTCCATAGTGTAAATGGGATTTAGAGATGCCAATCTCTGTCAGTTTGGTCAATAGTATTCATGAGGATTTTTTTGATTGTTTTATTAGATTCTTTATTTTGACCATTTTCTTGTGGATAATAAGGAGACGAGAAGTTGAGTTTGATGTTATTTTAATTGCATAGATTTTTAATTTTTTTATTGTTGAATGATTTGTCAATATCTGTGATGATTTTTTAAGGAATGAAAAATTCAAAAATTATGTGATGGTGGATGAAGTAAATAATTTTATCATCTCTAATAGAGATGAGTGGGATAACTTCCACCCATTTTGTAAAGTAATAAGTGATTTTCATGATATAACTATGTCATTATTATGAGAAAATATTGATGAGACATACAAGGTCAAGCCCCCATTGTTAAAAGGGTGATAGGTTCCAAGCAGGTTGAAGAGAATGACTAGGATCATATGTAAGATTGGAATGTTATTGAAACTTTAAACATTTCATAACATAGTCACAAAAATATTGATTAAGTGCAAGTCAGTAGTATCCCATACATAGGATGTGTTTAGCAACATCTAAACCATTAAAATGTGCTCCATATATACCATCATGGACTTCTTTGATGGAAAGACGGGCCTCTAGAGTTTTTAGAGATTGATGGAGAAGGCATTCAATTCCTATTTTGCAAATGATACCCCCTAAGATGATGTAACATGAAAAGCCTTGTTGAAAATATCATTTTCCATTTCTGGAGAGATTAGGAGGTAGTGTAGTCACAAAATCACGCATTTACTATTACATTTACACCACCAAGTATGTTGTTTAATATATAGTTCTCGTATGATAAAATTATTCACTAATGACCTATTCCTTAGTCCTGTCATGAGTTAGTCAGTCATCTTCATCATTTTTCTTGCATGGTTGTCAATTTTTTGCATGGTTCTAGTCATCTCTCGAGGATTATCATGTGTCATTATTTAGTCATTTTTCATCTCTTGTCTTTGACTAGGGAACCTAGGGTAGTTCTAGGGTTCCCGTGGGTGCCCCGGTCTATAATTTTAGGTGCCCTAGTCCCCGTAACACTTGGGTCTAATTTATTTATTCGGGTTTGGTATTTTTCATTTTACCTCTCATTCCTATCGGTACTAATCCGTGTGTCAGGTCATAAGTGAAATTTTTTGAGAAATATATTCCTATATAAACATATCATACTTACTATCTTATGGGTGAATAATATACTATAAAGAGCTAGCTATCCACTCAGGAAAAGGATTGAATTTGGGAATCATTTACATCTGCATCACAAAATCATAGGAGAAAATGGTTGTATTCATTCTATTCTATCCACCATGTCCATTTTACATCTATTTACTGCCCCTTACTTCTGCATCATTGGCACTAGGGCACCCTAGGCATATAGTTACACAAACAAGCACATAGAACTACATTGGTTTTGGAATGTAGTGTAGCACTTAGTTGTAAGTCCTTCATTGTGGTAGCTCAAGTCAATCCAACCCCTTCATATGCATCTTTATTTTTTAGGGATATGATGCTTTGTATGTGGTTTTGCATGTAGATATTCATATCAAATTCATGATGACATAAGAGAACATATTGAGACAAATATGCAAAAAAAATAATGACACTGCAAATACCTATTGATACTATCAAATTCATATTCTAATTTTTTTACAGCCATATTATAGACCATGACACCCAAAGGTGCTCCATTCCTCTCCTCGACACCATAGTCAATACAAATATTCAGTTGCTATAATTTCAAGGGTAACACCTTCACAATCTGTCATGTCTAAACATCAGCCTATTTAAGTCTAGCACATAGCAAGGTTAGTCATTTTAAAGTTAGTACATTATCCCTATCACTTTAATCATTTCATTTCATTAATATAGAAAAATAAAATATTTATCATCCAAATTTTAGTTTACATCATTTATTGCATTTTTGTACCGACTTAGATTAACTTATAATCTAGATTCCAAATTTATATTTTAATTAATCATTTTGGTGAACCCATCTTTTCAAATATTTTTCCATCAGATCCAAATAAACCCTAATGGATAAAGATCACTCATATTATTTTCCCATCATTTCTCACTTCATTGTTAACCCTATCTACAATTCTAAAACTAAAATTAAAGCTCTATATAGTACTTTGGCTACTACACTTGATCATATTCAACAGCAACATTTAGATGACCAAAAACATGTTCGTAATAGTTATAAATATTATTTTATATGCATTAGCATTGTTAAGGATCTAATATCCTTTACTCATCCTACACCATGCTATACAGTTACTTTTGATCCTCCTTATGATGTTTCACAGGAAAATTTAGATGATTATGTTATTGATTACTTACATGGTGTTAAAAATCATTCACCTGTGCATAATGATTCTTATTTTCCTCAAGCCACTGATATATTTCTTTCTCATGTTTCTACCACTTTTGATAGTTCTCCTACTATTTTTCATGCTCCTTCAAATTATGTTAACAATCCTATCGATAAATTTCTTAGCGACATTCTAATTTTTGAGTTTCTATCTGATACTAGTGAGGAGGATGATAGTCCTAGTTCTCCTTCTTTCCACATTGTTGAATGAAAATCACATGATCCATTGTTACCTTCTCTTGAGATCACATCTATCACTGTGCATGATTCACTACCATCAATTGCTTCTTCTTATCTTACCGTTACATCTTGCATTATTATATCATCTGCATCTGCTAGTCCATCCTCTCCTATCAATGTGTCTCCATCGGTCACCTCATCTATTAAGGGTATTTTTGATTCTCGTCCTACCATAACTATGGAAATTCCATCAATATATCCTATTATAATTTCCTAGGCACCTACTCCTGGTGTGCCTTTAGCATCAAAATCTCCTAGATTAGCTCTTGATATTACTATGATCACTCATAATGGAAAATTACAGTTGTTTAATCCATTATTTTCATCTTTCACCATTCCTTCACAAGATATCATCTCTCTCATGCATGCCTTAGGATAGTTAAAATTGCAGGTTCACTCCGCCAATTTATAAATCCATGATTATTATGATTCTATTGACAATAATTCATTACATGGTAACCATTTCCCTACGAAGATTCATAACTCTGCATTTCCTCAATATTTTATCATGCCTACTTTCACATATTTTTATGGTAATGGTGACCCTCATTCTCATATTTTACATTACCAAATTTTTATGGCCTCTCACTCTAACATTATATTGTTACTTAAGGCCTTTCAATATAGTCTTGTTGATGAGGATTTACAACGGTTCACACATCTTCCCTTTGGGTTCATTATCACTTTCTATGACATGGAGGACAATTTCCACCATCGTTTCATCATATAAAATGGCCCTCAAGTGTAGTCTTATTTTACCAATCATATCCCTTGGCGTGCTAACACATCACAAACATTCAGCTAACACATCACATCAAAAAACTAAGTACTCACCTAAATCACGAAAAGGTTCCATGACCCTCTTTTATGAAAACTTTTTCAAGCAGTTAGCATGATAAATAGACATATAATCCTTATCCATAACAACCATGTAAAGATAATCACCATGCAAAGATAAACATCAACTAGATCTAGGTCGTAACCATATATGAGAATGAACTAATAAATAAGTAAGATTAGGTTTAGCATACAAGATTGAGTCCCAGATAAGTCAATAACGAATATCCAACCATAAATATCCATTATATTACTTACTTTAAATAATAGAACTTTAATCCATGCATAAGAGTACCATCATAAGTCATGTGATCCCATAAGCAAACAATATAACCTTACAAACATTCATGGATACCAAATCCATGCAAATCAATACATATATATAGGGGTGGGAACTTTCCCTTCACCACCTATGCATCCTCAAAATAGGTTGCATGATAAGAGTAGCCATGTGCTGCTACAAGATAAATAAAAAATCGGGCACTCTAAGCTCTACAAAGACTATAGAAAAAATAATAATGGAAAAAATTATTTTATCCCTGCAGTGTGCCTCTACAACGATAGTCTTAGCAATGAAACTAGAAAAATTATGAATTACTCCTATCATCTTTTTAGCAATGAGAAACCATCTTTCGTTAAATTTTGACAAGTATTCTTGAGTGTTTAGATTAGTGAGGATGTACATTGATACCTGAAGGACATGGTTTTCTCCAACTTGCAGATATCCATTTCATGCCCTCCCTTGACATAAGATAATGCTTTCTTGGTATCCACTACCCCTTCATCATAAGTAGGATCACTACTGATCTTGGTGCTTAAACTCATCATCCTTGTAAAACTTCCAATAAGAGGCATGATAAGTCTCAATCATCACCTAAAAAAATAAAATAATTCCTCATGGACTCGGGACATCAACCATTAGTAATGCTTTTTTAGCTTTCAAAAATTTGGGAGCTTATAGAGCTGCAAAATTCCCATCTTCAAAAACAATTTCTCTCCTACATCGTCGTAAATGCCCATGTAATTTTTTGTTCACAGATTTATTTTCATAGGGTTCATTTTAAGACCCTCCCTCTGAAAAATTAGTTTATAATGGGTGGTGAATCTTAAAAATTGACTTTCTCATTGATGGAAAATTTGTGAAAAACTGTTTCGTGGAAAAGACGATTGGGTTGGATGGTCTTCCATCATCTTCCATAATACATGGGTTGGAAAAAATCCATCCTAAGTTTTACAGAAGATAATGGATGACCATCCAACCTATGTTGGACTGCCATCCATCATCTTTTGTACAAGCTAGGTTGGACACCGTCTAACTCAAGTTTTACAGAAAATGATGGACGGTCATCTAGGCAGGGTTGGATGAGCATCAATTATCTATCGTCCAACCTAGGTTGGATGGATGTCCATTGTTTATCATCCAACCTAGCCATCCAGCTTGTGTTGGACAACCATCCATTGTCTGTCATCTAACCTAGGTTGGACGACCATCCATCGTCTGTCATCCAACCTCGATTAGACAACAAACAATTGTTTTTGTCCAACGTAAGTTGTATGAAAAACCACTCTTTGTTTGATGTCTTTATTAAATGGGTACTTCCCTGCAACCCCCCAAAATACATATTATACCTCATATAATACATTCATAAGTTAACTTTTACATATAAATAGTATCTGAACTGACCCATACAAATGATTTTATAGTGGAAATATTAGGTGAATTAGGCAGCTGAGAACTACTAAAAATTCAACATTTCCAATTTTCAAATTCCCTTATATTTGTGAGTTTAAAAAAAAATCATCACTAAAATTTTCCCTATTTTCACCACTAGAAGTTTTTCCAATTTATCCTTGTTATCCTTTGTCTGATGGTTGTAGTCACGAACATTTTTGTGCCGAAGATGGTACTTTGAATCTCATCTCATGAATACCCATTCTAGGTACTACATTTATGAAAATTGACTCTCAGGGGTATCTTATACCTCTGCTTCCACTTCCTTTTAATTCCTACCCCTTGAATTTTCCCTAGGTGCTTTCTTTATTGTAATAGTGATTATAAAAATGCGTTCTTGTACAATATTCAAGCTCTTAAATTAAACTTGCATGTCATATCTTCAAGCTTATGTGCCCTAGCTTTGCTTTGAACCATAGCTAGATAATTTGCTTCTGCGTATGCCTTTTCTTTGTTCAAACACTCTTTATAATGAACTTCCAAACAATCCCATGCACAAGTATTTTTGGTTCAATATCTATCAAAACTCTCTTCACACATCCTTACGTAACTCACTCTTTAGCTTTCTCTTCAACTTGCTCGAATGTTTCACAAAGCAAGGTGAAATTGATAATGCAAGCCCACCTTTTATAACTTTCATAAATTACTCTGCATTTATTGCTCTTCACCTACCACCATACTCATTATTAAATGGCGTTTCTTTTCTTTTACATGTTGATTTTTCTGCACATAAGTCATAACCTTCGGGCATGCCCACTACTTCTAGGCCAAAACTTCCCTTACGCACACCTTCATGAACCAAATTTATTATCCAATGTGCCTCAAACCAAGTAGATTCCATTGATGCAACCTCCCTTGCATTATACTATTCATCCATTAATCTACACACAGTCTTTATTCATGAGAAATTTTAGGGTAAGTGCACCAAGTTGGGGGGCCAAAAAGTGGATAAAACCCATAAATGAATGAAATGTGATCACGTTTTGAAATAAAAAAATCATGTTATGTTCTCCTAGGGTTGAAAATTAATGAACCTTAAATGTGTACACATTTCTATGATCACAAAATGCGTAAGGTTTTTGTTCTGTATGAAGTGTGTAAGGGGTTAAAGGAGGCATATGTACTAGAATTAATGTTAAGTATAAAAAATAATAAAAGTATAATGAAATAAAATAAATAATAAAGAGAAATCTTATACTTTATATTTATTTTAGTAAATATAAGATGTTAAGGTCACTCTACACCTAATGGAAGTGGTCTCATAGCTCTTATAGTTATAATTTAGAGGATATTTTTTTAAAATCTAATCTGGTTAGTGCTTATTCATTTTCAGGATCTCACCAATGACCTAAAACTTTCAGAGCATATATATCGTAGTATGTCTTTGTTGTGGGAAAACATATAGCAATTTTGTATATTTTTTGACCTTCCAGATTGAATTTTGGCACTACCACTTCTTGAATTTATACCATTTTTAAATTTTGGTCTATAATTCACTTTAGTGACCATGAATCAACGCTATGATGCTTTTCTACTTCTTACTAAAATGAGATCCTCACTTTCTAGATAAAAAATTTCTCCCTTAATGATATTTTTATCCTATGGAAAAAATGAGGTGATTGTAATGTGCCTCCTCCTTAAGGTGTGATCACACTACTAGGTGTTGAATGAGTTTTTATGAATTTCACCAAGTGAACTCAAATGATTTCTCATTCTTAGAAACATGGTGCTCCATATAAAGATTATCCCTTCACCTTTCTTGGTTCTAAAATCATCCTTTCATGGAATAAAATTCAATATTCTCATACTTTTCTTTACTCATATGTATCTCGCAGAGATAGAAGATGCCTTAATACTTCACATATGATGGTCCTTGATACCTCGATGGCATGACTAGCTCATTTTAGCTTGTTCTTTGTAGAGATTTTTGTATAATGAAACGGTCGGGATATGATGATCATCAATTCATTCCTTGACCTACACATGTCATATTAGAATATGATGAATCCTTTAGAATTCAATTTATTTACCAAGATGAAACCTGGTTGTAAGCATGCTTATGGTGCATAGACACTTTTTTTCTCAAGTTTTTCCTCATGGAAATGGGTTTCTACCTCCAGATAGAGGATGAATCCTTGAATTAAATTTTAGTATGAGTTACATGTTTTTGACCTCCATACTTCACTAAAACACTAAAAAACACATTTTACTATCAATGAAACTATTGTAAAAATCTAGTAGTTGAAGAATTTTGCAGTTGAAGAATTTTGCAGTACCTCCATACTTCAAACTTAGAGGGGTAGTTGAAGAATTTTGCAGTACCTAAAGAAATATTTAATCCTTGAATGAATTTTTATTATTCCACCTTATAAATTATTTTAAAATCCTTTAATTCGTATTATTTTATCCTAAGTATTTCTAGATCTCCTAGAATCATCCAAATAAGTCAGCCTTTACCATTTTAGATTTCAGTGCATGCACCTGAAAATTCGGTCTTAAAAAGATTACTCCTGAATTATATTCTATTTCATAAAATTTTCTAAATTTACTTATACATCTTCAATTCTCTCTGAAATCACCCTCGGAGGCTTTATATTTTCTCTAAAAACTTCTAAAGGGTGTTCAATGAACTACAAAATGGCAAAAAATGGCCTTTTTAGGCCTTTAATGGAAGTATTCTCTCATAAAAACTAAATGATTTGATCAATCACCTCAAACACTATTCCCTACACACAAAATCACACTAAATGATATTATTAGGTATTTCCTTTGGGTCATGGTTTATGATTTATGGTTAGGGCTCAAGGTTTAGGGTTTAGGGTTTATTGTTTAGGTCTCATGGTTTAAGTTTCATGGTTTAGGGTTCAAATTTTAGGTTTTATGGTTTAGTGTTTAGATTTTAGTATTTATAGTTTAGATTTGATGACTTAGGTTTAAGGGTTTAAGTTGAGGGTTTAGGATTTAAGGTTTAGGGTTTAGGGCTTAGGGTTCAGGGTTTAGGTTTCATAATTTAGGGTCTAGTGTTTACTATTTAGGATTTAGTGTTTAAGTTTTAGGGTTTAGGGTTTGGGATTTATGTCTCAATGTTTAGGGTTTGGGTTTTAGGATTTAGGGTTTAGTTTTTAGGGTTAAGGGTTTTGGGTTTAGGATCTAGTGTTTAAGGTTTAGGGTTTTGGGTTTTGGACTCAGGGTTCAAGGTTTAGATTTTAGGGTTTAAGGCTCATGGCTTAGGGTTTAGGGTTGGTTTAAGGTATAAGGTTCAAGTTTTAAGGTTCAAGGTTCAAGGTTAGTGGTTTATGATTTAGGTTTTAGGTTTATGGTTTCATGTTTAATGCTTAGGGTTAAGGGTTAAGGGTTAATGGTTAATGGTTAAGGGATAAGGGTTAATGGTTAAGGGTTTAGGGTTTAGGGTTTATCGTTAGGGTTTAGGTCTCAGGGTTTAGGGTTTATGTTTTAGGTTTTAGGGTTAAAGATTCAGTGTTTAGTGTTTAATGTTTATGGGCTACAATTTAACATTTAGGGATAAAGGTTTAGGGTTTTTTGATAAGGGCTCATAGTTTAGAGTTTATGGCTTAGGGCACATGGTTTAGGGATTAGGAATCAGAATCTGGGGTTTAAGACTTAGGGTTCAGGGTTTAAGGATTATGTTTTAGGGTTCATTGATTAAGTTTTATTATTTTGTGTTAGGTTATAGGGTTTAGGGTTCATGATTAACGATTGAGGGTTTAAGGTTTAGGTCGCAGAGCTCAGGGTTTAGGATTTAGTGTTTAGGGGTCAACGTTAAGGGTTTAATGTTTAGGGTTTAGGGTTTAGGGTTTATAACTTAGGTTTTAGGGTTAAGGATTTATTTTTTACGGTTTAGTATTTAGGGTTTACATTTTAAGGGGCAGGGATTAGGGTTTATATTTTAGTTATTAGCATTTAGGGTTCAAGGTTTAGGATTTATATTTTATAATTTATGGTTTATAATTTAGTGCTCATGGTTCATGGTTTAGGATTTAGGGGTTAGGGATTAGGCGTTGGGGCTTGGAGCTTAGTGTTAAAGGTTTAGGAATTATGGGTAAGGGTTGTAGATTTAGGGTTTATGGTTTATCATTTAGGGTTAAGGGTTTAGGGTTTAGGTTTTAGGGTTCTAGATTTAGTGTTACAGGTTTAGGGTTTATTGTTTTATTTTTAGGGTTTAGGGCTCAAGGTTAAGGGTTGATGGTTTAAGTTTTAGGTTATGGAGTTAAGGTTTTAGGGTTTAGTGTTTAGGATCATGGTTTAGGGATTAAGGTTTAGGTTTTAGGGTTTAACTTTTAGGATTTAGGGTTTAGGGTTTAGGATTCAATGTTAAGGGTTTAGGGGTCATGGGTTAGGGTTTATGGTTTCAGATTCAGGGTATAGGTATTGGGGTTAAGGTTTGGGTTTAGGGTTTAGGGTTTAGGATTTAGTTTTGAGGTTTACGGCTTAGAATTTAGGGATTAAGGCTTGGGGTGTAGCGATTAGTGCTCACGGGTAAGGGTTATATTTTTAAGGTTTAGGAATTGTTGTTTAGACTTTAGGGTTTAGATTTTAGGGATAAAGGTTAAGGGTTTGGGGTTTAAGGTTTACGGTTTAGGGTTTTTATCTTAGAATTTAAAATCCTTAAAATAAGCTATGTACTGACGACATTATACTATAAATAAGTATCTTCTAAATCATGACAGATGGAACTCTATAAGGTGTAGAGTGACGCTAACATCTTATATTTACTAAAAAAATTAAAGTATAAGAAATAATAAAATATAAATAAATAGAAGCATGTCAAAACCATATATCATGCTTGTACTATTAGGAACGTGTATGCGTTATAACACGTACATGTTATAGCCAGTATAGATTATAATGCATGCATGTTATGCTTGTTTCATTTTCCAAGCTATGCCTCAAGGCTTGGGGATCCAATTTGGATCACCAAACCTAACACATGGACCTCCAAAAACACATCAAAAAATGTGTTTTTGTAGAAAAATGAAAATTCTCTCTTTTCCCATCATAAATTGACATATACCAATTGATTCCTTTAAAAGCACTTATACCATGATGTCGAGAAGAGTTTCTACTTTCTAAAAATATAATTTTTCAAAATTTCTGACTAATATAAGGTTTTCATATTATTTATTTTCTAACCATGTATTTTTTTAGCTATTTTTCAAAGTTTAAACATGTCTATATTTTGTCATTTATCTATTTTTTGGCTCATCAAAATTGAAAAAATATATACTAGCCCAAACTAGGTGTAATTCTAAACACATTTTAAAAAAAATCTAATTTATTATATTGTTGGAGGTAGTTAGGGGGGTGCATGGTCAAAGCTCTGTTATTTTTCAAAATTTAAAATTTCTGTACTAGAAAAATCATAAAAAAAATCTACTCACTAAAAAACTTACAAACAAATAGAGCCCATACTAGATGCTCCTAGCTATCTTTCTGCTAAAGGGATTTCAAAAATACTAAATGGTTCTAAAAAAATGGTGGGGCACACTAAAGAGACTCTATTATGTTTTTTAACAAAAATGATACCCGTTTTTGTTATTCTAGTTATTTGACCCACTTAAACTTATACATTTTCAATCAAATTTAGTACTTTAAAAACTAGACTCAAAATGATACGATTCATGTTTATACAACATCTTCCAATTTTGAGAGTACATGTTTAAAAAAACTCGTACAAGTTGAAGTTTTTTATTTTTTAGGAAATTACATCCAATTATCACCCCCTTTTGGCCCCCCAAATTGGTGCATTTACCCTTTTCTTTATTCACACCCTTACTTCAAGAACTTGCACAATATCTCTGTATGCATACCCATCTTCTAGATAATGTTAAAACTTGGCCAATTCATCCTGTATATAAACCACCCCACACTAAAAGTATGCACCATCCTCTACACATGAATTCAATTAGATAGTAATCAAATATTGGTGTGCAAGTAGGTTTATTTCAACAGAACACATAAGTTAATTAAAAAACATAACAATGATGAAAGGAAACACATATAAAGGGAATCCATTAAAGGAAATCTCATCTAAATGGAAATACTACCTTATTACAAGAACCAAAAAGACTTATTTATATTAGGGCTTCATCCTACTCCCCTTGAAATCACTTGAATAAAGTATGTAAGTGACAACATACGACCCTAACAAATAAATTTTTAAATTCCTAAGATAGCATAAAAACTTCTAATCCTATAGAAGGACCATCTTTCCAACCTCAAACTTCTTATTTTTAATATGCATATCATGTCATGCCTTCTGCTTAGCCTCTTCTATAATCTGGCTCCACCTATTAATAGTGCACCTTTCATCAAACTACATCAGTTTATCAATGCACTCTTCAAGTGTTTTTTCATCATCTAGACCTCTTGCACATGCAATATGTAGCGAATGTAACATGAATTCCACTGGAAGAATATCCTTCACACCAAATTCCATTTGAAAATGTGTGGCCTTATTCATCCTCGTGTAGGTTGTCCTGCATGAAAAAAGTACAAAAAATACTTTATCATCCCAATCATTTCTTCCAACATCATAAATATTTGTCAATGTATGTCCCAATATCTCGTTGAATGCCTACAAAATATACGGTGTTGTTTTATGATGTTGCACCATAAATTATGCCATGAATATCCTGATAGTCTCATTAAGAAAATGAGTAACCCTATCACTTGTCAAACTCAATGGACATCCATACCTTCAGATTATATTATCCCATACGAACCTTGCCATAGTAGCTTCCGTGTAATCCATTTTAGGTGTTTCTTCTACCAATCGTGTTAGATAATTCATACAATATATAATGTAGGGTGATCTAGTCATGTGCGCAGGTGGGGAAATGGGACCCACAAAGTTAATTACCCACTTAAAAAATGGTAATGTACTAGAAATAGGCCTCCAAGTAATTTCATCTCTATACAGAGGATTTCTAAGGTGCTAACAATTTTCATAGGATTTACAATATTCGATGCAATCCTTGTAAATAGTTTTCCACCAAAGTCTTGCAAATAAAATATTACACAAGGTAAACTTTTCTCCATAATGTCCACCTACAATCCCGCCACGATATTCCTCAATAATTATAGTACGCTTCCTGCTCAAGTAAATGCTATTGCAAAACCTTATCCAAGCCTAACTTGTATAAATCTCCACCAATTAACATGTAGGGCACGACACATATAGCTAGTTATTTCTTCTCCAAAGCCTTCATTCCTTCAGATGCCACACGTGTACGTAAGAATATAACAACTTCCTCTAAGTTAGAGGGCACATGGTTCAATATATGAAATTTTGAATCTCACATTATGTCCTCAGTGATTTGTGCGTCCTCCCATGAGTTCATCCTTAACAAAAGATTTAGTCTAGAATTGATCATGCTTGGCTTTATTACCATTATAAAGTAAAAATCCTGAGACAATAGTATCTAATGACATATGCTCCCCTATAAAATGGGATTATTAACTAAGTACTTAAGTTCCATGTAATCCGTATAAAATATAAATGGAGTTCCCAACAAGTATTTTCAAAACTTATGAAGCACATAAATCATGGAAAACACTTCATGATCAGTGGTTGTATAATTCTTCTCAACTGGAGTCAACTTCCTTCTTGCAAGACAAGTGGGATTATCAAAAATCCCATCATGAGGTTGGGCTAATGCCGTGCCAATGGTCATGCAAGAGGTGTCCACGTGTACATGAAATGGTTTATCCTAAGAAGGAAAGCGTAGACTAGGCGTAAAATTAAGTCTTTCCTTCAATGTCTCAAATGTTTTCTGTTGCACCTCATTATAATGGAACTTCCCATTACTCTTCAAAAATTCTTTCAAGGGTGTGAAAATCTTAGCATATCCCTTAATGAAATTATGGTAATAACCTGTATGCCCCAAAACATCACATACTTGGCCCTGATTGGTAGGCTCCTTTAAGCCCAAGATAACTGCAACCTTGGCAATATCTACAAATTAACCTTATTTTCAAATAATATGTCCCAAAAATGTGCTAAATGGCGTAGAAAAGATACTTTTCTTGATGTTCAAGTATATTCTTAACTTCTTTCACCTCTCAAACATGAGTCTCAAGTTATCACAGTGATCCTTTACAAACCCATACAGAGTCCAACCATCAAAATAAAATTGTAAAAATTTGTGTATAAAGACTTCAAAATCCTATATAACAATGCATGAAAATACTACAAGCACATTCTTTAACCCAAATGGCATAAAGATATATGTAAAAATTCCCCATTCAGTTGTGAAAAATTTATTCTCTTGATCTTTAGCAATCCTCACTGATGATATCCAGAAAATCCATTAGTGAAGCAGTAAATCTCATGCCCTACAATGCCTTTCAAGATCTCTTTCATAAAAGGTGTGGGAAAAGGATATATCACACGAGAAACATTACACTCTTTGGATTCCACACATGTTCTTATCCTACAATCCTTATTTATGATTATCACCATAGGGATAACCCACTCTGATTCCTCAATGGGCTCATTGATTGCAGATTACAACATCTTATTAATCTCTTCCTTAACTTTGTCGTGCATATTCAGCTTTATCTTGTAAGGCCTCTTCCTGACCGGGCATGCACCTTCTTATAACTTGATATCCATTTATCCCGAAGATGGATGTACCCCTTTCAACTCATGATAGCCTCATGGAAATAAATCCTAGAAGTCACGAATTAGCTAAATAATATTTGACACCTCCTGTTCAGACCAATAGTCACCAATGATGGTCTACTTAGGTTCTACATCTGTTTTGATGTTGACCTTCTTCATATTCATAGGCTCATGATACTAACGTTCCTTCTCATCCAATATTTCCAGGACCTCATGCATACCCATAGTGTGGTCAAAATATAAATTCTCTACTTCATCATCATTCTTAAACACTAGTTTAATCTTCTCTTTTTCAAGGAAGACACATCCAAGTTATTCTTCATATGTCTCCTCTTCATCAAATCACGCAACCAAATCCAAATCTCCTAACATGTCTAATAGTATTTCTTCAATATTTGAATTATCCCCCATTGTAAGGAACTTTATAATATATAATGCTTCATGCACCATAGAGGTTTAGTAGAAAATAAGTCAAAGGTTTAAATATGCCTGAGGTCATATCTTCGAAATTACTTATTTCCCTTATTAAGTTTGCATTAACATACCATGCATGTTTACAACTGCTTAGAGTTACATAGAACTTATTGACCCATAGTGATGGTGGCAAGGCCTCCTACCCCTCCCTCTAGAGTCTCTCACACTTCTGGACGTGATGCAAAGTAGAATCCTTCTCATGAAATTCGTAAATTTGTGAAGGTAAATTGTTCATAAGAAACCTAGTAGAGAAATATGTTCTCATTTCTTTCCACTCCAAAAGGGTATCTCTCTTTGTATTCTACCAATGTTCACCTATCCTAAAAAGGTATAAATAAACATATGTCTTCTTTCTACTTTATCCGTCCATTGAGGTTCTATGGCACACATAAATACTTTGGGGTTTTCTTTGCAAGTGTATCAATGTACCTACTTATGACCCAAATGCATAACCATGTGTGGTATAATCACGTGTGTAATCACGTTCTGTATCTACCTTCTGACCATTTCATACATTCCATGTACCAAGTTATCACATGAAACACTTGTTTTCACTCATATACTGTGCATTATGCCACCGAATAACACCTTCCTTCTATGGTTCAATAACTTTAGGATATATAATCATACACGCCTATATCATGTTCAAATATTATTCACTCAAAGGTTCTATACACAGTGCAACATTCCCATATGTCAAGGGAATAATGAAGCTCTCTTCAGTGTTCTCAAAACTGATGTAACCTTTATTAAAGTGTAGATCAAAATTGTTTTTGTAGCACCAAGTGTGGCCAAGTAAAGTTGAGAAACTATCTACTTCTGCAAGTGCCAAGACCTCAAAGTTCCTAGTAAACTTGGCCCCTTGAATATTAATGGTGGTATCTTTCAATACTCCAATGGGCATGGATTTATTCAGATTTTCCACATACAACGCATTTAAATATGGCAGCAATGATTTCCTCCCCATCTAATTCCACGCATCCAAGGTGAGTATATTTACTTCTACACCTGTATCACTCAAAATGTTACTCAACAAGAATCTGTCAACAACTGCATTCAAAGTGATCTTTTTGTCATATTGTAGACTATGAGGAGATAAGTTCTTGCGCAATATCTATCTCTCCCGCTCATCTCCAACATGTGGTACCTTCTCCATTAACCATTCCCCTAACAAAGGAATTATGTTTCATTGGCACATGTTGGTGAGAACTGTTTTCAAATGGAAAAATCAAGTGTCTCCACCAACATTCATGAGCCTACGATCCTCTTCATTGAATGGTACAACTACCATTATTGAAAGTAAAATATTCCTAATCTTATCTAAATGCTTTGGGTGGAAAAATTTGTTAGAGATCACACAGGGAAACTCCACTGAACCTATTGAAAAGTGCTTGTATGGGAGTACAAGGGAGTAAATTATAGCATTCAAGAGAAAATGAGGGATATTATTCATGAAAGATAACTGTCGTGAGTAGATTGTAGAACTTAACACCCAATAACTTGAGTAGTTCAACATCCACTATAGAATAAAGGAACAATGAATCTTTTAGTTAGACAAACAAAACCAACATAAAAAGAAAGTTCTCTGAGGGTCATTCATAGAAGATTAAAATCTCTCTTTGATCACCATGCTTACAAAGTGCATACAAGAGGGAAATAGAATAGAAATAGGAAAGGGAAAATAGAACAAGTGTAGTATTTATTTCATGTGAAGTTCTAAAAACAAAGCATTAATCCATCTACCACAATTCACAATTCTACAAAGTAGAAGTTCTTCATAAATTTGAAATCCTTTTAGAATGGAGAAGACATCCCAATTTTTAACAATTTAAATTTTACCTTTCACCTCCCTCACATTACTCTTTGTTCCTATAATATTTTCCACTACGGCTTCTGATGATGAAGAATTTCAAAAAGAAACAAACATATGTAAGAAAGCTTACTACTTTTGGAAAGTATGTCTTTGGTGCTCGCTTTGTGATGGGACACATATTTTTTTGAATTGTGTCATCATTGCGATCTTTTACCCCAAAGTTTACTTGATTTTTCCAAATAGAATGCTTCGAAATAAAATGTAATATTTTCATCTAGCAGTGGCTTTGGGCACAATGTTGTCATGGTGATCATTCATGGATCTTGAAATTTATAGGTCTTGTTTTTACCTTTGATCGTGATGAAATTAAATCCATTGTGATATATTTTTAATTTGGATTTTGTGTGCAAGTGTTTAGCTTGATCCGACTATCAGATTGGTGGGAAATACAGAGAATGAGAACTAGGGCACCAAAATGTGTTTTTGTTATAAAAATGATCAGGACAGTCATTTAAACCTCTTTCTATTGCATCCTTACATCCTTAAAAAATGAGGAGGTTTGTAAAAATATTTCCTTTAATTTGTTAAATGGTTTGAAAGATGTAAATGAATCTTTTTCTTGTGACTTTGGAGGTTTCTTTGAAAAAAAATAGTTTTTCCACCATTTTGAACTGTTATTTTTACAATTTTTGTGATTTTCTTCTAAAATATCTTTATTTTCATTGTTATAGGACTTGGTAGATCTATTTGAGTTCATAAATTGAGGTTAGGATGTCTCTAATAAAATTTCCGGAGTTTTGGTAGGGTGAGTAGATGTGGGGGATGAAACAACATGAAAAATGGCTAAGTGTGGAACTGTATTCATCAAAAAATGAAAGCAAAGGGGTCGGGAAAAATTTTCACCCTTTTTAACTTTACTAATGGGATGAAAGGGACATCATTTTCCACATCTTTCCATGTTATGACACTTGGTGATCATCCATGCAGTGAGAGGAAAGACTCTGACTAGCTACTGGGGGCTGAACTTGTAATGCAGAGGGCTGAATCGGTGTCTTGGCAAACAAAAATGGATTTGGTTATTTCTTTCTGATTTCTAACTTTTCTAAATGGAATAAATGTAAATCAGTTTCCACTTCATGCTATGTTGGGATACTTGGAAATCATACGTGCAATGAGACGAAAAGGCTTCAACTAGCTCCCGAGGGCTAAACTGGAAATCCATGAGGTCACATTGGTCTCTTGGGGGCCAAAAAGGCCTAGACACTTTTTTTTGTGCCCTTTGTTCATTTTCCAAAGTGAAAAAGGGTACATGAAATCCCTCTAGGCTTCAAGTGTGGACATGTTTCCTCTTTGAAATCTTACCCTGAGTTAACTTGCGACGGCGATAATGCAAGCTTCCGAATGAGTTTGGAGGTGAAATGTTATATGAATTTTATTGGAAAACACCCAATGATTTTAATAGTGATTTTTGGGAGCATCAATTCTGAATGAATCACCTCCAAATGACCCATTTTTTCTTGATATTTTCTAGTTGAGTGCTAGAAGAATGAGCTACATAGGGAGATGCATGATGCTTCACGATGTCTCATTTTTTCCTCAATTTAGGGCATGGAAAATAACTTCCATAGGTAATTTTTTGGAATCTTTAATTTTCATTAATATCATTTCTTGAAGTTAAAGCACTCCTTCCTGGTGTATGCTCATTTAGGCCCAAAAACCCACTTTTGATGAAATGTCTCAGAAACCTTCGGTTATTTCCAAAATATACCTTCCCCTTTTTTAAGATGCTTTTAGCTCTTAAATGAATCTCCATGTTGAATTTTTATCCTTCATTCCACTGTAGGGGGTGCATTAGTCATGGGAAGGCTAGTGGTATCCTTTCCCATAACTACTCAAAAATTGGTGTTCTACAAAAGCTCCTAAAATCACTTAGGGGGACTAAAGTTTATTTCCTATATCACCTAGGGGAATTAGATGTACATCAAATTGTGGACCATTATATAGACTAATTAAGGCTTGGTGTTAAGAATGGGTAAACCTAATATGTCTTGGAAAGGTAAGAATTGAATTTTTTAACATAGGGATATCATTTCCATGCTTGAAAATTAGAAATTTTCTTGTTGCACATTTACATGAAAACAATTAGATCTAGCTTGGGGACATGTTTTGCATCAAGCATAGTCAGGAAAAAATAGGAGAATCTCAAAATCTTAATTTTTCTTCATAGACCAGTGCCTTATCCATTGGGATTTATGGAGTCACTAGAAGTATAGGGTACACAACTCTCTTTATTGAACACACACAAACACGCAAAAAAAGCAAGGGAAACAAAAAATTCAAAGGAAACACACAACAAAAATAAGGGAAACAACGTAAATCACTTATGTATATATGGGGGATGACCCTTTTTACTGAAGTGAAAATTTGAATTGAGTTCTTACCCATAAACATGTGTCACTGAATGTCATTTTTCTGCAAATCCATTGATAGGTTTACTAAAGTATGAACCTCTTCTCACCCTATTGAAGAATGAGGCTTGATTTCTATTAAAATTTATGATATTCTTTTCCATTCCACCACCTTCATTATTTTGGCACACTTTCTTTGGCTTCTCATTGCTCCTTTAGTTCATTCCACTTGCCAACTTCCTGCCATTTTCATGAATACATATCGTGATTGTTCTTGACTTTCCATTTTCATTTTCACTATAAGACATTTTTTCTTCATTATGCATCTGCTTCATGAATACCACTTTCATGGGTTGATTCTCAGCATATGTCTCATGAATTTTGGCATCCTATACCTCTTATTGATTTTATCCATTTTTTAATTGTTCAATGAAGTCACATTTCTCAAGCTCCAAATACTTTTTCACGTGCTACCATATATAGTGTGTTACATTCATTGCCTTAACCTCTTGGAAAGAGAATGAGTTCAAAATTGGGTCTATAACCTAAAAAATTGTCATCTTCCTTGCCTTCTCCATTTTGGCTTCATCCTCCATCTTTGATTAGAGGGCATCCATATCTTGATTGGGGTGAGCACCAAAAGGTTGAAATCTATTTAGAATGTTTTCATTTTGAGTAAAATCAACTTTAGGATCAAACAAAAATCCATTTCTCCTTTTTCCATTGAGAATGTTTCCATCCTCATGAAAAGGAAATGAGTACAACACTAGATATAAAATTTAATCATCTTCATCTTCCTATTCTTTATCACCAAAAATTGAGAGGTCCATTTTCATAGTGAAATCATCATTTTCTGGGGTATGCTTCATTTGAAGTTTCAAAGGTAAAGGTTTAATGTCATTCATGCATTCACCATCATCTTCTTCTAATGAGAAATAGAATCCTTTAAGTTAATTGGAACATTAATCACATGAAGAATCATATTGATCCTCAAGATAATCATTGAAAACATTGAAGTTGTCTATTTAAAAGGTGTTGAGCATCATTCCCTCTTCTTGGTTTGCATCTCTCATCGCATCGAGACTTATTTATTCTAAGTGAAGGTTTTCATCACCATCCTTAGCATCAACTGTGGTAACTTGTCTACACCTTCATCCCATGAAAATTACACCCTTTCAAACTCATCTTTCATTAACTCTTCATTGTGTTATTTGAATTGTTCTAGGATGCTTGGACATTCCTCCACCAATAAGGTGAGCTCAAGATCCTCCTTCAAGGTCATGAAGAATTTTCTAGGTTTGGAATTTTGGCACTGTATGTCTACCATTGGGTCATTTTACCATTGAATAGTATACTTCATTTTTCTAATGGTAAGTAGCTTGTTTGTTTTACCATTTACCAGAATGGTCGTGTGTGATAAATTCAATTGTATATCTCCTCGAATAACTTAGCATAAACTTCAGCCCAACAACATGTCATATGAGGTGGGCATGTCTGCTACAAGGATTCTCATTGAGATTTTCTTATCAGGGAATTCCACCAATGTTGCCTGATTATTTTTGACTTGTCTGATGAGAGGCACTTATTTCATCTCCATGGAGAGACAAGGAGATTTAACAATTTTTTCAGGCATGATGTTATCAGAGGTCCTAGAGTTGATAATGAAGTTGTTTAGATTATAACCATTTACCTATAATGTTATGTAGAAAGGTTCTACCCTCCTAGATCTAGAGTGTGTGGAAGTGAGGAAATTTAGAGATGGAGTGGATTGGGGTACATGTAGTGGTTCTTTGGTAGAGGCATATTTAAAAACAGAGCTACTACCTTTGACATATTGAATGAGTCTCTCCATTTTTTTAGGATGAGTTCTCAAGTATTGAAACATAGACATTTGGATCTTGGAATTTTTGAAATGGTAAATTATATCTAAGGATGAAGAGGTGGTGGGAAAATCACGGGTTATGGAAGAATTACCAAAGATTTAAAAAAAACTGATTTTCCAAGAGAAGCAGACTATGACTTCCTTAAAGAGGAATAAAGATTCTTTGTCGACATGGCTTTATGCTTATTCTCAATTGTCCCTATTGAAGTAGACTTTGATGATCCTCCTTTCATTGTTATTTTTCTCAGAGTCATCCATGGAGGATTAAATTTTTTATTTTGGGTAGTGGAAGAGGAGCATTTTTTCTCCTTTTGGGATTGTGTGAATACTGCATATGAGTAACTATCAATGGTTTCCTCATCATCAAGTGAGCATTAACAAAATATGATCCTATAATATTCATTTGATGGTTCCTCTTCATATTCAAAACATTCCTCTTCTTCGTCTTTATAGGTCCCGTTCATCACATTTATTGGTAGAGCTTCCAAGCCAAGCCTTTGGGATGCACCTATGATACGAGAGAGTTGATTCTTCATGAAAATCATATCATTAGCCATTTTATGAATAATGAGATCAGTTTGTGTTGAAATAAAACTATGACATTTATGTTTACCATGGGGATTATTTACCATACTAGAAAAGATTATATCATCATCTATTTCAATAGCATAATCTTATTCTTCTGTCAAATCTCTAGGTTGAGATCTTCTCAGGAAGAACCCAAATTCTTGTTGCATAGCACTAATAATGAATCTTTGCATATTATTTTCAGAAGGCACAAAATCTTCAGGAATCCTTCTGATTATCTTGTTATACTTGGCTATGAAGTCTCTCATAGATTTTGTATATTCCTTCTTAATTTGTAATGGTTAAACTAAGAGATCCTAGCAATACTTTGTAGTTCTATATCTAGCTTCAAATTTGGTTCTTATATTGTTCCAAGTGATAGATCTTTCTAGTAAGAAATATAACCATTCGACTACCTTTTCTTGCAAATATTCCATGTACAATCTAATAGATATGTCTCCGTGTTCGACACCCAATACACTACATGTAGTGATGAAAAATACTACTTTATCTTCAGGAAGATGTGTGCCTTAACCTTTGAATTTTGGAAGGTTCTTGTGGGAAAATTTCATAAGATCATGAATAGGAGGTGTAAGAGCAAGTGGACCTGTATTCCTTCCCAATCAAACAATCAGTTTGGGTATTTCTCTTTCTTCGCCAGTCATGATCTTTTTCACTTTAGCTATTTATTTTTCGAATCCTGAAAAGTTCATATTTCTCTGTTAGGATTTCAAAGAGTATTTTTATCATCCAAGTAATTCTTCCTTTTTTTTAATTTTTTGTAATTTTTTAATATATCCTTTTTTTCTATTTTTGGATTTTTTGGGTAGATACTCCTTTTTGGGTGCTCTTAGGAAAATCTCTCCCCAGTAGAGTTGCCAAAAAGTGTTGGTGACAAATTTTTTTGGATGGACAAATCAGGTGTCTTGATCAATGTTCACGGGGCCACAACCCTCTGCATTGAATGGTACAACTCCCATTATTGAAAGTAAAATAATCCTAATCCTATCTAAATGTTGTTGGCAGAAAAATTTGTTAGGGATAACATAGGGACACTCCACTGAACCTGTGCAAAAGTGCTTATATGGGGGTACAAGGGAGAAAATTACAATGTTGAGGAGAAAAGGGGGGAAATTAGTCAAGGAAGATTACTATCATGAGTATATTGTAGAGCTTCACACCTAGTAACCAGAGTATTTCAACATCCAATATAGAAGAAAACAACAATGAAGCTGTTAGTGAGACAAAAAAAACCCATATAAACAAAACATTCTCTGAGGATCATTCATTGAATATTCAAATCTCTCTTTGATCATGCTTACAAAGTGCATACAAGAGGTAAATAGAAGAAAATAAAGAAAGGGAAAATATAAAAAATTTAGTATTTATTTCAAGTGAAGTGATGAATACAAAGCTTCAATCCATCTACCACAATTCACAATGCTATAGAGTAGAAGTTATTAAAAAATTCATAATCCTTTTGGAATGGAGAAGCCATCCCAGTTTATAACACTATCTATTTGACCTCTCACCTCCCTCACATGACTCTTTGTTTCCATATTCCACTTATAACTTTCCATTTTCCATGAATTAAGTATTTCTCTTATAATTTTAACAAAACTCGTTTACAATTTTAAATAGATCAGTCAAGTGAATAGGATGAAATACATTTATTAGGGTCAACAAAGAATTAAAAAGGATAGAGAAAGAAGAGGGAGAGATAAGAATAGAGAGAAAGAGATTCCTTGAATAATACTTCATATCTGATGAAGATACACTGTTACTGATCCATGGAATAAATCAATGTGATAAAAATCTTAATCTCTGAACTCTTTGAACCCTAAGAAACTCCTTCAAATAGATAAAAAACACCTTGGATTAAGTGTTTACAAACATTGTTGAATTGGTTTTGACATTGACCATGAATGTGAGTCATGAAGATCCACTCAGAAGAGATACAAACTCAAAATGTACTCTGTCGATTTGAATGAAATGTTCACTGATGATTGCAACCTTCACCTCACACATGCTACTCCTACAACTTGAGCCACAAAGTGAGTTTCAAAAGACACTATCAAGTTCTCTAAGATGAATCTCAAATCCCCTATGAGATATGACAAGTATGCTCCTTCTGAGAATGTTATGACATAAATGATCACCCCCCTATGTCCCATTGTGCCAAAACTTCCATTTGAGTGCGAGTTACTATTAATAATGAGTGCCAAAATGGGGACTTACTATTTTTAGTAAGTATAAGAATCCACCTCTCCGAACTCCTGATGATGATGCCAACTTGAATGTCCAACTTCCAATACGATCCCTTTGTGAAATGTGTCATCAGGAACAACTTACCATTAATGGAAGGTGTTTATGGGACCACTTGTTATTTTTAGTATGTCCTCCTTTTTACTATTTTAAGCTCTGAACACTTGTTCTGACCTCCAGATTATCTTTGATGCACATTGTCTTTGTCATTACTGCTTCTGATGATGAATTTCCAAAAGTAGCAAGCCTATGCAGGAAAGCTTACTATTTTTGGAAAGTGTGTCTCTGGTGCTTAGTATGCGACATGAAACATATTTTTGGTCTTGTCTCATCGTTGCAATATTTTAACCCAAATTTTACTCGATTTTACTAACAAAAATTCTAGGAAATAATATTTAAAATTTTCACCCGACAATGGCTTCGGGCACAAAGCTATCATCTCAACCATTAATGGAGCTCAAAATTTATAGGTCTAGTTTTTACCTCTTACTGTGATGAAATCAACTCCATTTTGATAGGTTTTTTGTTTGTATTCCTTGTGTAACTTTTTATCTCAATCTAATAATCAAATTGGTGAGAAATCCAGTGAATGAGGGCTTGGGCACCAAACTAAGTTTTTGTTGTAAATAATTATCTAGAGATTCATTTAACCCTTCTTCTATTGCATCATGATATCCTTTGAAAATGAAGAGGTTTGTAAAAAAATTCATCTTATTCCGTTGAATGGTTTGAAAGATATGAATGAATCTTCAGCTAGAGACTTAGGGGGTTTCTTCAAAAAAACTTTATTTCTTCACCATTTCGATATGTTATTTTTGAAAATTTTGTAAATTTATTTTGAAAGATCTATATTTTCACTGTGAGAAGGACTCAAAAACTATTCTTTTATGTAGTAATGTAAATTGGGATGTCTCAAAATATTTTCCAGAGTTCTGGCGGGGTGTGGAGATGTGGGGAGATGAAACGACAAGATAAAGGTCTAAGCATGGATATGTATTCATCTAAAAATGCAAGCATATGGGATGGGTGAATTTTTGTGTCCCATTTTTTAATTTTATAAAGGGATGAAAGGTACATCAATTTCCACATCGCGCCAGATTGCGACACTTGGCAATTATCCATGTAGTGAGAGGAAAGGCTCTGACTAGATCCTGGGGGATGAATTGGCAATGCAAAGGGTTGTGTTGGTGTCTTGGGGGAAAAAATGTGATGGGTGCATTTTTGTGTCCCCCTTTTCCCATTTCTAAAGGGATAAAAGGGATATCAATTTCCACTTTGTGTCAGGTTGCAACAGTTGGCGATCATCCATGTAATGTGGAAAACGCTCTAACTAGCTCCCAGGGGTTAAACTAACAATCCATGAGGTCACGTTGCTGTCTTGGGGGCCAAAAATGTCTGGGATAATTTTTTTGTCCATTTTTCCATTTTTAAAATGGATGAAAGGGTTGTGAAATCCTGTCAAGCTCCTAGTGCTGACACATTTCCTCTTCAAAATTTGGCTAAGTATCGAAGTCTAACCTTGAGCCAACTTGCGACAGTGATAACTTGAGATTCTAGATGAGTTAGGAGGTGAAAATTTAAAAGAATTTGATTTAAAAACACCTAATGATTTGAATATTAAATTTTACTAAAGTACCTATAAATGAACCATTTTTTCTCAGGACCGCCAGTTGCACGCCAGAAGAATGAGTTGTCTAGGGAGGTACATGATGTTTCAGTGTCTCATTTTTTGAAAAATTTAGGGCATGTAAAATAAATTCCATAGGTACTTTATTGGAATATTTAATCTTCATGAATATCCTTGAATACTTTCTTGAATTTTAGGCACTCCTTCATGGTGTATGCTCCTTTAGGCCTGAAAACCCACTTTTGTTGAAATGGCTCCAAAACATCTAGATCTTTCCAAACTCTCCAAAAAACGTTTTTGATACTCTTGGAACATGAATGCGTATCCATGTTGAATTTTTATCCTTCATTCCATTCTAGGGGGTGCATTAGTCCTAAGAAGGCTATTGGTATCCCTTTCCAAAACTTCTAAAAATCTGGCCTTCTCCAAAAGCTCCTTAAAACACCTAGGGGGACTGAGTTTGCTTTCCTAAATCACCTATGGGAATTGGATGGACATATAATTTACAAAAATTACATGGACTGATTAAGGCTTCGTATTAAGAATGGGTAGACATGGGGTGACTTGGAAAGTTAAGAATTGAAATATTTGATATAGGGGTATCGTTGTCATGCTTAAAAATTGTTAATTTTCTTGTTCCACATTATCATGACAATAACAAAAGCATGTTAAAATCCTCCCTTAAGTTATCAACGTCCTTCTTAGGTAGCTCAACTATATTTCCCTTCTCTAACTTCCCTGATTACTCTTTCAAGTATTTTATCTCTCCCTTTATGTTTCTAATAACCTCCATGGTCTCTTGATAAACTTCCTTCTGATGGATAAGATCTAGATACCTTACATGCAATACCTCCTATTTTTTAATAACATGTTTCTGATTTGGAAATTCCCTAGGGCACGCCACCTTAGCACATGTGGTGACTAACACAGGAAATATCTCAGGATAAGGTGCTACCTTTGGCATCCATTGATCTTACAAACCACGTTGTACTCTAACCATTACCATTCCCTTATCCGACTTGTGCTGCTTGCTCATAAGCTCATATAAATCTGGGCATTCCTTAAACTTATAATTATTTTCTCACCAAGAGAAAATAATATTTTGAGGAAATCTGCACCTATAATGATTAGGGGATCCAAATTTACAATAGGTTCCATGAGGGAAGTAACATCTTCCATTGTCACAACCTCATTCTCTAAATCCTCCACAGTAACTTCTACCTCTACCACCTCTATGAGAGTTCCCTACATTTTGATTATGATTACGATTCTCAACTTGTTACTTACTATTATTTGCAACACTAGTATGACATACACTAGTTTCAATTACATCATGAATTTGATCAATCAACCTACAATTCAGTGTATGATGAGTAGTATACTTATAAATATTACAATAACAGGACACATTCTTCCTGATCACACGTTTTAATAGGGGAGACCTACTTGAATCATGGTCTAAATGAAAGATCTCATAATCCAGCAACATGGCGTGCACTAATTTACCAGGGTAACTATCCTTAGTATGTCCTTCAACCTCGCAATCCATACATCAAATTAAATTGCACGTCTCATGAGCTTAATTATTTGAGAGTTTCTCTAACTTTTTTTTCATGGATGCAATCCATGCTTCTAAAAATGGACTAACTCCATTGTCTATGCTTCCAAATTCCTTAGCAAGAAAAGATGCCTCAAGTGCCTTGTGTGGATATATAAATGACTTATGTGAAAACAACCTTCTGAAATGTGTGATCAAACGACCAAAAAATCACTAGGCATGATTACTAGGGTGGATGTCATAAGACAACTTTGATAGAAAAGTTTTAAATCAAGAATCATATTCCATTATGATCTTAACCATGCACTACATAATATCCTTCAATGCGCTGATGATTTTCTGTTCAAATACAAGTATATGGAACTCAGCTAAGAAAGCATCACATGATGCAGTCTATTATACACAAGTTTTGTTCACATCATACTTCTTGTAGAAGCTATGTGCTCACCCTTGTAATGTAGTAGAAAAATCACTTTCCTTACGCTCTAGAGTTGTAATTCCCAAAACGTGCCATAGTATCTCACACATGTGTACATGATCAACTCCATCTTCAATTCCTTAGTATTCTGGTAGGAGAAGGCACATCTCATAATAAACTTGGTGGGGTTTTTATGGACAATTCCCACCATATCTAAAACCTATATTACCTTTAGTATTCCCTCCACCTCCTAAACCACTTGATTCATAAGATCCTGAACCTCTAAATCCTCATGTTCCTCCTCCTGTATTGGGTATCAAAACAGAGGATGTGCTACCTTAATTCCCAACTATTGTAGTAAATTCAACTCCTACGGCATCCGAATATGTTCTACTTCTAGACATGTTACCCATGTTCTGCGTGCCCATGTTCTTCCCTTAAGACGATCTAGACAATATACTGCCAATAGGATCACGAAACAAATAAAACTGCGTAGCAATCTAAGAAACTCCTCTAGTTAAAGGAAAATGAAATCTAAATGGTGTTACTCTATCACCAACACTATTTTAAATCTCAAAAACTCTTACAAGAACTGTTACACCAAATGCAAGGGTGAGGTCTCCATGTGGGATAAGATGCATGCCCACATATCCTATTCGTTCTTCCTAAGACACGATCTCATTAGAAGCTGAAAGAGGCCTTCTAATAATCTTTTCTAAGGATGAGAGAACCATATGCTCTAGCTGCATGTCTTCCACATGAGCCGAAAATCCTTCCAAAGCCATCTCTCTGTTGAACTCCAAATAATCCTCAATGTCAAATCTCTTTGTCAATTCCCTCTTACACGATTCATTATACATAGTCTACATTTCTTCTCTCTATCTTTCTTCTTTCAGGTCTTCCATCTTTCACCATACCTTCTCCTTCCCCACGTGAGGTGGGGTTTAGCTAGCGTAAGGACGTTATTCCAAATCTAGAGTTAGAATAAAAATATTAATCACTAAAGGGATAACATGCAAATAGGATCCTCTGGGTCTATTCCTAAATTGAAACTCAACAATCTTTGGACAAGGATAAGTAGAAACAATGTACTCCAAAGTGTAGCAAAGCAATATAACACTCCACTAGTGATCTATAACATGTGTCCAAGTCATATCAACATCATGCAAAGTCTAGTAATATTATTGTGTCCACACAATGGTTATATACCTCCAATTTTTCTTCAATACATATGCTACCAGAAACTCATATAACTCTATGGGAAAACAAGAGAAAAATGTCTCATAGAACTCATGATAAAAATGTTCTTCAACCCATGTGCACACATAAAATTTAGGTCCCGTCTTATATCTATAAGAAAAAATTTCCTCTACATTTTTTACACAAATATCAATATCGGAAAAAGTCAATCAATAAGTCTTCATCATGTAACATCCTTAAAACAACTTGAAAAGAGGTCCCGACAACGAAACTAGAATGTAGTCTTATATTACTAATAATTGCCTTGGGTGCAATGACACATCACTCAGGAAAACTTGAATGCTCACCCAAAGCATGCAAGGGTGTTAGCTTCATCTTTTATGAAAGCTTTATCAAGGAGTTAGAATGATAAACACACATATAATCCAGATCCATAAAAACCATGCAAATATATACTACAACTAGACCTAGGTCACAACAAAATGCAAGAATGAACTAAACAAATATCAAGATCATGTTTACCATGAAATATTCAATTACAACTAAGTCAATAACCAATATCCAATGACAAAGATCCATTGTATTAATTACTTTAAAACACCAAAATTGAATACATATATAAGAGTACCATCATAATTCATGTGTGTCCCTAAACCAGCAACACAACCTTAAAAGCATTCACGGATACCAAATCCATGCAAATCAATACATATATATAGGCATGGAGAATTACCCTTCACTGCCTATGTATCCTCAAAATAGGTTGCATGCTAAGAATACCCATGTTCCACTATAAAATAAATACAAAAGCATGTAATCTTGCTAATAATAGATTATCTAATAATAACTACAAATCTAATCCTATTATTAACCCAAAAAAGTGCATGTCATTTGATCTTCCACTTGTCCATAATAGCCTTTTCTTAGTATCCAAGTCTTCATCCCTTTACATCCCTCACACTAAAATCTATCTTTATCCCATTGTAATAAAAACAACTAATTATTAACCTCATAATTTCTCAGGTGTGCCTTTTTCTACTATATTTCTGTGCGTACCTATGCGTCAGTACTTAGGATTTAATTCATCATTTTTACATAGAGTTAGTTATGATCACACACCTACTTTACATTACATCTCCTATGAGCCTATCATGGATTATATCTTATGATTCAATGATTTTATACATCAATTGATATTCAAACCTAATGATCTAGAGAAGTAATTCATTTTCTATCGTGGCCAAATTCCTCTACTCAAGAAAAGGTTAAAATATGATACATGTGAGTTATTGATTCTTTTATGATATAATGTCATTGATGTAGAAAAATATCTTCTCTCATCACACATCATAGATTATCCACATATCTCTATGCTTATTTCCTCATCTAGTTATCTGCAAGTTCCTTCAGTTGAGCATCGAACACAATCTCCACATTGTTTTCAGAAACAAAGAAAGCAATCTCAACCCACTCCACCAAAAAACATACTCCTTCTCTAGCTCTGGGAAAAGCTATAAATCCTTCCACTCCACCTAGTTAGCATGAGCCTTTAAATTTCTCTCATCACGCTGGACCACATGATGTGATGTGTGTTTTACTTACTAAGTGATTAATTCACCCACCCTCCAATTAGTATCATCCACAACATCAATTACAACATCAGTGTGACCAACCTTATTATAACTATCATCACATAAATGGTCATAGGTAAAATTATTAGCTTCCCCTTTAGAATAGATTACTACAACTATAGGATAAGGGCATCATATCCTTGGGATCTCTCTTAGGCGAGCTATCCATTTCTCCTCTACCTCATCAGATAATTTATACTACCAATAAGTCATATCCTACATATGATGTGAGGGTTATGATACATCTATCGTAGTATGTTACTCATACACATTCTCCACTTCATCCATTAATTGTTGAATCATTATATCCATTACATTAACTTCATACATCTCATCCATCAAACTCATCCTAGCCACCACATTATGTTACTCATTTGCATTGTCTTTCATAGCATTCTGATCTCACACATCCCACTGCAGCTCTACATTAAGTTTGGTTCATACACTCATGTTTCTTCCATTCAACATGCTTTCACCAGTTTGTGCCACCTTGGTCTTTGGTAGAAGATTGTTATACCCTTACCCCCCGATGATGCACTTGTGTTCTTACGATATATACACAACTATTGAGGGCTTGGTCTTAAGAATCTTTCATCACATGTTTTGTCATTTCATCTATCGCACTCAAGCATTTCTTGATTACGCACTCTTAATTACACATCTCATCCTTAACTGCAGAGGGTTCTTAACTAAATGAGCCCATTCCTTCCACACACTAGAGGGAATTTTTAATCTTACACCCTCCTACATTAATCAAACTAATACATTACCACTATATTACACTTTTACACATTTGTTATGACACATTCATTTAACTATTATACATTTTTCTATCTTAACATCTATTCTACTATCATCATTACACTAACTACATGCTAGACAGTCAACATCTCATCAAATCACATTACATTTGTTATCTATTATCAAATTTACCACACCCATTTTCTCTACCATTAACAATATTAAAATTTGAATCTACTCTAATCAAACAATACAAGATATGTGCACTATGACAATAAACAAAAACTCATACACCATAGATTTCATGGTGACATCAATACACTATAACATATGCTTATAATATATGCAAAACATGTGTCCATACATATATAGTGAATACAAACATCATAACAAAACATGTCTCATCAATGAGTGGCAATGTACCAACATCATAATATACAATGATACAAATCATATCTCATCATCACTATCACTCTTGGGTACTATGAGAGCTCTATTACTAGATGCCTATCCAAAAACATGACACTAGTGTTAGCCACCTTGATATCTCTTGATCTTCCTGTGTAGTAAGGTAATCTTCGTAGCCTACTTAGAACACTGACATTGTACATGTACATATCATGCAAGCACATTTTCTTCGAAGTGACCACCACTTACCACCTGTCAGTCTCGTTGATTCTCTTTGTGTTCCTCGTTCCTCTCTCCTAGCAACAAAATACATGTTGTCGGTGTTATGGCCATTGGCTTAATTAAATGGACACGCTTTCCCATGATTTCATCCATGCAATCAAGTATATCTCTACCATGCACATCAGTTACAGCATTCTGTGTCAATGTGCATATGGATGTGTCCACGATCAATGAACAATTCACATTGCCTAAAAACAAATTTTATATAACGCATTAGAAAACCATATGTAACAATATAGGAAAAAAATCAAGTACAAAATGCAACTATACAAATACTTACACTCCACTATAACTACTACTATAGGGTCAGGGGCATCTGCTTCCCCCTATCCTCCTCTTACATTTGGTAACCCTATTGGGCCTAAAATTATGGGATTAAAAATACCCACAGATGTCCCACCCACCATGCGCAGTACTCGTCCACAAACCTTGTATCATCTTATTGCACAAGATCTATCGCCAGGTTCTCCTCATCTAGATTTAGTGGTATTAGATTCTCTTTTATGGGTACGCACCTAGCTCTTACCTTCCTAGGTTCTCTAAAATATCTCATCCATATATATGGCTCTTAGGGCACATCTTGAGCCATGTTGAACTGAAGTGATACTCTCTCTACCTATAAAATATTGGCTAAACTTGGAAATCGATCCTTAAGCTACATCATCCTTCGAATACACTGCAACTCTACCGAATCCTCAGGCCATCCTCCATAGTCATGATATTCCCTCCATATGACTTCCTGAGGCCCCATCCTATCTATTAGTGCCATGTAGGTATATGTGTCTATCTTCCTACCAAGATTATCAATCCACCTCCATACATAGATCTCTAGACTAGCCCACTCTCCTCACAGACCTCAAACTGGTGTCAATAAGGCTATATGATCATAAGCCCATACATGTAATAATATGGTGGATCAAATCCCTCCACCATGCTCCTCGTGAGTAAATTGGTATAGATCTATATATAGGTTGACTAACAAACATCATGTCAACGCATATCTCATACCATCCTCCTCTATTTGTTGGCATATGTTATGCATATTATAAAATATGCATATACTTCCTCCCTCTATGGATATACATGAAGCAATCATGACTACTATGAAATTCCACAAGCACGGAACCTCAGACCACAATATATCATCCAAATTGATATGGGCCTCGATAGGTACTCGAGTCCACAAAAAATACCATCTTTCCAATCGCATTTTTGGCTCCATATTATCTACTATCATATCCCATTCTCTCTCCCCAACCACTGGAAATCACAATATGTGATACACATCCTCCAGTGTAATAGTCATCTCTTCCCTAGGAAACCAAAACGTACATGTATCGACATACCATTTCTCACATAGGGTAGTCAACATGGGAATATTACGTGGCACATCCCCCATCCATGCTATGTTCCATAGGATGGAATGGTCCATCACATCCCAATCATCATCTGACAACCCTAATCCAAGAAACATACTCATATGATGCCCACCACAAAACTCCTTTGAGTGGATATCCCTCTACACACCACAAAACAATAATAAAACACTTCATTAGAACACATTCCAAGATTAACTACATTTTTTTATTGCACTAGAAACCTATTTTTCACAATTATACATCAAATGCATGCTTTTTAGACCAAGGCACATAAATGCAAGAATGGGGCGCGCATGAGCAGGACACCAGTGCCCAGATCTGGGCACTCCTATCCTAGGAGTCACTAACACCCTCATCATTGTTGTCCAGTTCAAGAATGTCAAAAAACTTAAGAGTCTCAAAATTACTTAAAATTCAACTGAAATAACTACTACACCCTATATTTTATGAAAAACAATGTGCTTACAATTTCCGTGGTCGTAATCGACACTACGGTGGTCACAAACCACTCAAATTGACTAGGATGCATTTATTTCACTTGTGGAATCTTCACTCACTTTGTGCACATTGTCACAATCATGTACAAAGAAAATGAAGTGATTAAACACTTTTTCACTTCACTACTTATAGTTACTTTCTAATCACCTACTTTACTATAGTCATTATTTCGCACTTATCACCACTAATAATACACATTGCATAGTTTTTATCATATGTTGAGCATTTATATTCTGATTTACACCCCATTTATGGTGTTCTTTTTATAATGCCACCTACCATTATATTGAACACATTTTTTTCCCGTAATATTTTCTTTCATTCCATTTGTACACATTTTAACGATTTTTACAACTTGTTATCTACCTCTTACTTACTTTTATCCTAGCCTTCTTTCTTATCATCACTTTTCCTTTTGCTGAAATGGGGAACATATCATTGGGGTCATCCTATAATTCCCCTTATTTCACCATGCATTAAAAAAAATATTGATGCGATAATTCCAAAACATTCACTAATTCATCATGCAACATTTTGCCATCAGTTCCCCCTAATGAGCTAATATGGGGGGAAAAATGTACAATTTTCCTATGTGATGTTTCATAACTCCCCCGTAATGACCAAAATTTGGGGAAACAATCCATTAAAAATATTTCCATACAATTATTCACTAACTTCTATCGATTTCCCATAATGATCTAACCTGGGGGAAACTAGCATTAAATATTTGTATGAGTAACTAAGAGAATCAATCAAATCAACCAGTGCCTTCAAACATTTAACAATCACAATTACACCACTCAATTAATACAATTCAAAAAATTAGTATCTCAAATGACCTAACTTGGGATATTAAATTCATCACTTTTTCCAGATGACCTAACTTGGGAAATTATTCTACATTTTGTGCTTGCTTCTAGATGACCTAACTTGGTAGCCATTATATGTCTTTGCGCTTTCTTCCATATGACATAACTTGGAAGCCATCTTATATTTTCACATTTTCTTCTAGATGACCTAACTTGGAATCTATTACATTGTGGTGATAACTGTGGAGTGGAGGAAAGAGTACCTTTCCTATATCACTCCTATATGCGTCAACTGTTTGATAAAAAATATTTGGATCCAAAATCCTCAAATTTTGATCTAAATCCGTCTGCAACGGATATATCTTGAAGATGTAGTTAGAGATTGGAGAATAATAAAATTTTCTCCCTACACTCTTCCTTTGGTGAAAGGACGCCCAAATCCTCCGGTCCATTATTTGTATAAACTTGTTCGGGTTAGGAACTGATCACTCCCTATCGCATCTCATTGTCATCATACAACATTCAAAATAATAAATCATCTCACATTTCTATCATCACTCATATTTAGTACACTTCATCACTATAGTATTCTTTTCATTATGTTGCATGTATCAACATGTTTATCCAAGGTTCGACACGATATATGGTTATTTTTGCATGCTTGTACTACAAATCCACACACTCTACTATAATATGGGCTTCTATGACTTCTCTTAAGTACGTCACTCTATTAAATTTATGGTACTGAGATTTCTTCTCACCAACATAAAGTGAAGGAAAATGTAGTCAAAAAATCATGCACTTACTATTACATTTACACTATAAAGTATTTTATTTTATATATGGATCTCTCATAAGAAAAGTATTCACTAATTACATATTCCTTAGTCCTGTCATCATTTAGTTAGTCATCTTCGTCATTTTTCCTACACATTCATCAGTTTTTTACATGGTTATGTTCATCTCCCAAGGAGTATGAGGTGTTGTTATTTAGACATTTTTCATCTCTAGTCTCTGACTAAGGCGCCCATGGGTGCCCCAGTCCATAATTTTAGGCAGATTGTTCCCTGTAACACTTGGGTATAATTTATTTATTCGAGGTTAATATTTTTAATTTTTCCTCTCATTATCCTAGGTAATAGTCGGCATGTCAGGTCATTAGTGTCAAAATTTGAGAAAGAGATCCCTATATAAACATAGCATACTCACTATCTTATGGGCAGACTATCTACTATCAAGACCTAGTTTTCTACTAAGGAAAAATACTTCATTTGGGAAACAATTATATCTACGTCACACAAGCATAGGGGGAAAGGGTTGTATTCATTATATTCCATCCACTATTTTCATTTTACATCTATTTACTACCTCCTACTTATGTGTCATTAGTGCTAGGGCACCCTAGGTATAGAATTGTACATAGAAGCACACAAAACTACATTAGGTCTAGAATGTAGTGTAGCGCTTAGTTGTAAGTCCACCATTATGGAAGATAAGGTTAGTCTCACCCCTTCATATGCATCTTTATTTATTAGTTATTTTTGCTTCTTATGGGGTTTAGGAGGTAGTCTTAATATCAGATTCATATAGACATAAGCAAACATATTGTGAAAACTATGTGATGAATATAAAAACATTGTGAGGACCTAGCAAAACTATTAGATTCATGTTTAGAGATTATATACAGACTAGAACTCCCATATTATAGACTAGGGCACTCACAAGCACCACATTCCTCTCCAAGGCACGTTAGTCCATCCGAATCTTTAGCTGTTACAATTTCAAGGGTAGCACCTTCACATTTTTTCATATTTGCACATCAATCTATTCAAGTTCACCACACACCGAGGTAAATCATTTTCAGGTTAATAACTTATCCCTCTCATTTTCATCATTTCATTTCATTTAAATATCATAATAAAATATTTAGCATCAGTATTTCAGTTTACATAATTTATTGCATTTCCTTACCTACTTAGATAAACTTAGAATATAGATTCCAAATTAATATTTTAATTAATCAGGTAGTTTTTGAGTGGATAGATAGTTGTAAGTTTGTGTTTACCATGTGTCCAAGGAGTTTTCTTCTACATGGTTTATACTTGGAGGATTAGTATTGGTGTTAGATGTTTGATCAAGTTTTTTACGGTGATGAAGACATTGGAATCATCCTGTGATAGAGGTTGAGAGAAGCAATAAAAGACATCATGTCTACAAATTTGTTAGATGATTGAGGGGTAGTTTAAATTTCATAATTGTCAAATGGATGTATTAATTCTTCAATCATGATTTTATATTTATGGAGAATCTAAGTTTTACATTGATATATGTTTTTTATTTGATTAATTACAAGTTGTGAGTCGCCATAGATGTCAAGAATTTGCACACCTAGGAAGGCAGCGGTTTGAAGTCCCATGATAAGATATTTTTATTCTACCTTGTTTTTAGTACGTTTTAAGTTAAGTTTTAAGGATAATGAAATTGGAGTGTTCCAATGGGTAATTATGAATATCTATGTGCTTCTCCCTTATCTAAATTTGTACCCATCAAAGAACATGTTCGTTTTAAGTGAGGTGTTATCATGGTCAATGGAGTTAAATGATTTATCAAGAAATTGTTTGCAAGTTAATTTATTGTTAACAAAGGGATATTTTGTAAGATGGCCATCAATGACTTTCCCCTTAGTAGATTTATGAGGGATGAATTTGAGGTTGAATTGAGTCATGAGAATGATCCATATAGTTATGCGATCATTATGACATGGTTTGGAATGCATGATTTTTATTGGACTGAAGTGTATGACAATGTAATATTTGTGATTAAGGAGATAGTGAAGAATCTTGGAAGTTGAAAAGTATATTATGAAGCACATCTTATTGGCTTCTAAATAATGAGTTTCATACTCACGGAGGGTGTAAATGATATAATATAAATCTTGTTCTTTACCTTGCTCATCTCAATGTTCAATAATGGCTCCCAATACATGGTGTGTCATGGATATGTAAATATAGAATGGACCCCCCTATTGTGGAGGCGTGAGAATAAACAGTTATAGGAGATAATGTTTAAGAGAATCAAATGTTTGTTGACAATCATCATCCCACTAAAATTAGATGTCCTTTCTACTAAGATGATTGAAAATTTGGTAGCCTTATGATAATTAAGAGATGAACTAAATAATAATTGGATCTTCCCATGAATAATATGAAGCTAAATAATATTATATATAAGGGTAATTTCGATAATAGATTCCACTTTAGTGGGATAAAATTTGATACCCATGATATATATGATAAGTCCAAGGATTTTTCATACTTTGTAGGGTTAATTCGAAGAAAAAAATGTAATAAAAGTGCAAAAATCAAAAACAAGAATACAATATGGTGTCTTTGGTGTTTATATTTATTGAAGAGATCATCTACATAGTATTCTACAATTTTTGGATGACATCATATAAGATTCAGATCATAGGGCATAGAAATGTAGCTCCTGCATTTTTTAGGCCAAAAGGCATTACCCTATAGTAGAAGGTTTTCCATGGGGTAACAAAGGATGTATTGTGTTTTCTGGTGCTTAGAATAGTCTCACCCCATTTCACCTTTTAAATATGTCCTTTTACGGCCTCTGTCACATTTTATCCCCCTGAGTTGTGCCTGAAAGGTCTTTGTTTTCCTTTTTCTACCATAATTCATATTTCCTTGGGCTGATGATCACATAAAGGTCTATAATTTAGGTCTCCTATTCTCTGTTCATCTAAAATCTCATTCTCTCTCATTCTTTCCATTTTTTGCAATCGAGATTTTCCACCCTTGTCATTTTTCCCTAAATACTTCAAGAAAATGAATTGATGTAGCTCTGAAGAATGTATTCAAGCCTGGTAACATCTCTAAATTCTCTGTCCTTAGAGAAAATTTCATCTCCGGACTCAAATGATTGTTTTTATGCATTTTACAGTTTGACAGGCATTTCTCTTGGTCAAATTTACATCCTTACATCATCAATAAATGTGTCCTCTTTTGGTTGGATGTGGCTCAACTGGGTACTTAAGAAATTTTATGAACTACCTCAATTTAGAAAATTTTCCACATGGAGGAACGTCGCTAATTTGAAGATTTAATTTTTGGTTTGGCATTGGAGTAGGACCAAGAGGACACGCGGAAGTTTCGGCTACTTTACATGGACTTAGATAAATATTTATGCAGCTAATACAATTTGGTGGGATAGGGACATGTGGTAAGCCTACGCTCATTCAGGGTGTCCATTTTGGGCACCATTCTGAAATTGTGCCAGGGAGACATGTGGAAGCTTCCGCCGCATCTTCCCATAATTAGTATTTTTTCAAAACATTTTGGGAGATCTAGGACATGTGGAGGAACAAGGCATGTTTGGGGATCGGCCCTTGAGTTTCATTTTAAAGAAGTGTCAGGAAGACACTTGGAGGCATCTGCTCACTTTGCATTTTGATTAGAATTTTCAACGGCCAAAAGAGATTGCCACAGAATCTGACACATGACACCTTCCGCTGATCTTCAAGCCTTCAGACAATTTTTTCTGGGCCAAGACATGTGGCGAGCCCGCGCTCTTTCAAATTCTCAAATTTTCGGAACCATCTCAAGATGTGTAATTGGGACATGTGGTAGTTTGAAAAGTCAAAAGGGGTGGGGAAGCGGACCATCAGGGGCAACTTAGAATTTGTGCCTTTAATGATCAAAAGGGTTAAAATACCCAAAATGGCCCGCAAGCCTGATAGGGGAAAGGTCAATGCTTGCTCTAGTAAACGGCGAAGGTGTGGAATCTTGGTGGAAATTTGGAAAAAATGAATTTTAGGAGAGAAGAGTTAAAAGTGAAAAAGGTAGTGTGGTTCCACTCGAACCCACATTGGGACATGTGTCAGGCCCATTTTTCAAGGGTGGAGCTATGGGGAAAACATGGAAATTTTTCCCTTTTCCAAAAATGAGGTGAAATAGTAGAATTTTTCTGCGGTTTCATTGGGACCCACCTTAGGACACGTGTCAGGATCATTTCTAAAGGGTGAAGGTGTGGAACAAAATGTGGTATTTCTCCATTTCTTCAAAATTTGTAAAAGGTCAAAGGAAATTCTTGGGAACATTTTAAATTGAATCCTCAACGTGGATGGCCAAAATTCAAAGTAAAAATCAATGGCAGCTTAGAGTCTGAATCTGATTTTCCCCCCATTTTACTAAAAAATTCCTAGAAGTGTGAGTCTTCATGATTTCTTGGTATTTCCTACATGCTAAACAGAGGGGAGAGTTAGTGTTGATATCTGATTTTGGTGGGGAAAATCTGGAGACGTCTTTCACCATTAAAATGGTCTGAATCTTAGGCTCGATATGATTTTCCATTTTTCTTCTCCCGAGCATGCAAGGAACTAGATTTGACAAATTATGGGTGGAAGTTGTTGGTGAGTTGAAGAAAGAGTGATCCACCAGAAGGAGGAGTTGAATGTGGGAGATATTCGAAGAGATTTTCCCCTTGAGCACGTGGTGACTTTTTGCAGATTTGATTATGGAAATCACGATTGTGATCATGGGGAGCATTGATAGCACTCAATGTCAGGATTTTGGGGGGGGGGGGAATGGGGCTCTATTGTAGATGTTATAAAATGGCTCAAAATTTTCATGTAAATGGTTGGAGTGTTAGAGGACGAAGAAAATTCCCAAGAGGAAAATTGACAAAGCATGTCTTTTGAGAAGCCGTCTGAGAAGTCTGTATATCTCTTTTGTGTTAAGTTTTATCATGTCAAGGTGTTTTTAAGTGTACAACCATCAAAAAGCTCTGAGATTTTTCTAGAAACTTTCCCTTACTAATAAATTTATTCAAACTTGATTTATTCTGTGTTGATCTTGAACAAAATGCGTTTGTTTCATTTTTGAATGTCTGCAAATAGTTTTTCTCATTCTTATTGCAATCTTGTATCAAAATCTGTCTTAATCACATAGGTCTCAATCCTTGTGACAGCTTAGTGGCATCTTCAATCTCATTTCTCAGAAGAGCTTTCATCTGGGAGTGAAATAAATGATTTAAAATCACTTTTCTTTCATTTGTTGACAAAGATTGTTTGTAAGCCTCTAGGTGTACCTCAGGCATGATTGATATTAGATTTTGATGTTTGATTGGGTCTTCTAACTCGATCCTTCATGTTAAAATGTCATAGATTGTATGAAAGAGTGCTAATTTGGACCTTTATTGAAGTACATATTCTGGTTAAAGGAACATTTTAGCTATTCTGAAGCATTCTATTATCTAGACTTTCCATTTTACAAGAGTTCTCATAGATTTGGTAAATCAAGTTTATTCTACCTCACCTCCCACCAAAAATTATTTAAAAACAACTAATCCTACCCATACTACCCCTGTTTGTCATGTGTGTATACAAATGCATAATTTTTTTTACCAAAACATACAGAAACAATTAGTATTCCAAATGTCTTTAGTAGCCTAAACCTTTCCTAGAGAATATCTCCACTATCTAGAGTGACAACTCGTGAGAGTTATATTTTTTTACATTGATCATATTTTCTTCAAGGTATCCTTAACAAATTCATTTGAAAGGACATCTCCATCTCCTTGATAAACAATAGACTACAAAAGGGCTCTCTTACCTTGGTTAAAAGGAACAACCTAAAATAGTGAGGATAGATCAAATCCTCTTGATGGTGCTATCCATTCCTCCACATATGAGTGATAGAGGGCCAGTGATCCCATCCCTGACTAAAAAACAATTCACCATGATCTCTTTGTCTCTAAGATTCCTGCCAAAACTTGTGATGCTGCTTAGACTTTGAGGGAGAATCAATTTGGGTACCAACACCTTACTGGCACTGCTGTCAGGGACTTATTTCAGTTGATGAGACTATTTTTTGATTCACTTCCAGTTCATATCTATTTATCCCGTCAAAAACACCTTACTGGTGCCATTTATAGGAATATAGTGGTTGCAGTTCATGTTCAGACCCTGGTAAAACACTTGTTATATAACCCAAGTGTTGTGTGCAATTATTTAAGTTCCAACACCGAGTGCACTAGCTTTCATTGAAAAATATGGGTAAAGAGAAGTCAGAGTCTTTCCATTTTTAGTTTCTAGTGTTGATAACATTTGACAGATCATTTTTACTGCATCTTCACAACTAAGGTGGAAATCCTTGGTGGCGACTCCCTGTTGATCTAATTCTTAATGAATACTAGTGTCTTAACCTCTGTTAAGTGAGATTTGTTACTGACCTTTGCAAAGATGGAAGGAAGAAGATATTTCTTTGTTAGGAACCCTACTAGGAAATTGTTTTCAGAGCTACAAAAAGAAAAATAAAAAGGAAGAAAAGCCTTTAGATTTGTGGGGGATCAGCACACAAGAAGAGGGATCTCCATTGATGAAAGTGATCGGCCTATCATTCAATACTGCTATTCAAGTGCTTCTGAATCAGGTAGCCTCTTTGTGGAATTGAATTCTCCAACTGGAGAGGTGCCTTATTTTGATTTTGAGAATTTTTCTTCTCATTCTACCCCTATCCTTTCAGAATTTGATAGGGATTTCCAAGAAACAAGGCCTTTAGGGGATATCCACATTGAAAAAAATACCCCTGTGTTTCAGAGACCCTCTGCCCCTTATCAATTTGTCACCCCTCTAGGGTCACCTCCTCAAAAAAACATGGCCCTACCTCCACTCAGACCTCCGTTTGTTTTAAATACCTTTGGACCTATAAATTTTGTAGGGATATCTAGTTATCCAAATGTAGTTCCTCAAGATGTAAGAAATAGACTATCAAATTTCCAAGGAAATAACACCATAACTGGTGATCAACATTTGAAGATTTTTATCAATATGATGGAAGCCTTTGAGATTGAACATGAAGATGTATATATCATGTTTTTAATACATACTCTGGAAGAGGATGCAAGGGACTGGTATAAAGATTTTCCAGATAACTCTATTGATTCTTGGACTAAGATGAGAAATCCATTTAAATTGCGGTATGGCGATAGAACTGAACCTATATTTCTTTTGAGAGAATTTGAAAACATCAAAAAGAATCCTAATGAGTCTATACATGATTTCAACACAAGGTTTAACAAGACCTTGAGGATATTTCCTATTAGGATAAGGCCATGTGATGAATCATGTTTGATCAAATATCCAGATGCATTTGATAAAAAGGCTGCTTACTACTTGATGGAAAAAAACTATGCTAATTTGAGGAAGGCCTTCACCATGGCTCTACAAATAGAGAACAACATGAAGGAAATTGGAAAACCTCCAAAAATGGAGGGTGTAATAATAATTAACCCAAAAAAACCTTAGACAAGCAAGGTTACAGATTTGGAGGAAGTTGTGAAAACTTTGGCAGGGGCTATCAAGGAAATATCATACAAACTAGCCTAGGAAAATTAGGGGATTGGGCACAGTTCACAAGGTCAAAACAAGTAGCAAGGCCAAGATAGGTTCAAAAATCACCAAATATCTTATGACAGAGGAAAGGGACCTATTGGATTTGGAAATAGGCAGCCCTAAGGCAGGGAAATTAGAATGGTGCATGATCCTTTGGTTACGAGAGTTGATGTTGCAGAGGAGACAAATGTCATTGATTGGTGTGACAAATTTTTCATGCCCCATGCTACGTGTAAGGAAGATCAAAAAGAAGAAAAAGAATATTATGATGACAATGATGATGACATCTACATGATGGGTTTCTCCACAAACTCACAACAAGGGACAACTTCAACTTAAGTGCTAAGTGCCTAGACTATTGCCACTTTTTGGGACTGCATTCATAGGGTACCTATTCTTCCTCACTCTCATACTTTATAAGTAGATACTGTGCAAGCGATTGAATTTCCAAATAATTACTTTGAATATTTAAGGGATTTAATGATAAAGAAGTATGATGGAGGAATCCCATCTGGGGAAGATAGACAGTTACTGATGAATGTTGTTGTTGCTAAAGAGAGGGAATATAACACAAGAAGTAAGGCTATCAAAGGGATGGTGCCTAAATCTAAGAAAAAATCTCCCTTACTTTCAAACATTCCTAAAGAGGACCCTAAGAAGAAAGCATCTGCTAAAATACCTTCAGTCCCAAACAAAACTCTTACCCCTCCTAATGCCCAAGCTGTCAAAAATCATGTACCACCTAGTGAGTGTGTCAGATTTCCTTCTAATGCTGCCTTGCCAAAGAATTTCCCAAGTTTTAAGTCAAATCAAAGTTTCTATTCCAATTTTTAAGTTTCTTAGGATTCCTGAGCACAAGAAAAAAGAGCATTTGAATACTTGGGATTGAAAGAAGGGAATATTGCCCCAAGCAAAAACATCAACATTGTGGAGACTTCACCAGTCATAGATGAATTAGAGGCACCACCGAAATTAGAAGAGATAGATGAACCACCTAAGGTTTATTTGGGAACATCCTTAGTAGATTCTCGGTTGAATGTGGACCCATTATTCACTTCCCTGATCATTAAGGATAGTTTATTGCATAACTGTATGTTTGATTCAGGGGCATCATGCAATGTTATGCCCTTATAAGTTATGAATGAATTAAATATCAAAGTGATAGCTGTATATGGGAAGTGCACTGCTATGGATTCTAGAGAGGTGCTAGTGGTGGGGTGTGTGAAGGTTTTGGTGGTGCAACTTGTAGCCTATCCAGGTAGGAATTTAAAACTTGAAGTAGTTATTGTTGACTGCCCATTTAAGTAAGGTATGTTGTTATCTAGAAGGTGGGATGCAAGTGTTGGTGGGAGTGTTCAAATGGATATGTCTTATACCACCATCCCAGTTGAGGGAAGCCTTGTCAAGCTGTATGGGGAAAATAAGATGTTGCATCTTATTGAAGATCCCAACAATGCATCCTATGAAGTATTGTACACAAATATTGGTGATTATAACTTTGTAGGATTTGCTGATGGAAAGGAGCACAAGATTGAGGAATGCAGGTGTCTCGAACAAGTGGGCTCTCTTTGGACTCTATTGTTTTATGGAGCTTGCTCCATGTTTGGGAATGGTGCTAGTGTTGTTATGCTTTCCCCAGGTCAAGAAAAAATTGTTTTTCCTTTCAAAATCATCTTTCAGTGCACTAACAACACTACTGAATATGAGGTATTGTTGTTGGGTTTAATAATTTATTGGAAATATCGTGTCAAGGGGGACTCAAAACTAATTGTAAAACAAATCAGAAAATTGTATGCCACAAAAAATCAGCGAATGAAACAATACAAGCATGCAATTTGGGATCTCATTGAGATGTTTGATTCATTCAACATTGTGCATCATGATAGGGGGTTAAATGACTTGGAAAATAATATTGTAGTGTTGGGGTCTCATTTTGACAATTGTGCAATATCCCCGTACTATGAATACAATGTTGAGGTGTTAATAAGGCCATATGTACCTGATAATTTTAAGAATTGGCCAGTTTTTTATAATGATGCTCAGATCATAATATTTTTGTAGAACAATGGAGAGTTTTCTGATCAAGGAATTGATTGGGAGCCAATGGTGTCTGTAGAAAAAGGGAAATAAACCTTGTTTGGCAAAGGCATCATCCAACTAAAGACTAATACCATTCCTAGAGGGCTAGTTTATTTTGAGTCCAATTTTCATAATGTTGATTGCATTATTAAGAGATACATGACAACCTCTATGGATATTGAGGAGCATGACCTTGGCACAAAGGAGAAGCCAATAAAAAATTGGTTAGGCAGTAATCTCAGCAAAGAGGAGAAGCATTCATACATCTAATTATTTAAGAAATGCCAAGATTGCATGGCTTGGACCTATTTTGAACTAAAAACATACAGAGAGGATATGTTTAAACATGATATTCTCTTGGATTCCAATGCAAAACCATTCAGGAAGAAATAGAGGCCAATAAATCCACTCTTATCTCTTAAAATGCAAGAGGAACTAAAGAATATAAGAGATGGAGGGATTATTCAGCCCACAAGGTATTCTTCTTGGGTTCCAAACCTAGTACTAATAAGAAAGAAGAATGGTGATATCAGGCTATGTATGTAGACTTCAGGAATCTAAATAGAACATCAATGAAGGATAATTATCCTTTACCAAATATGGAAAACATATTGCAGTTAGTGACTGGTTCTAAATTTCTCTCCACCCTAGATGGTTTCTCTTTTTATAACCAGGTTGTGGTGAAGGAATTAGAAAGGATCAAGACAGTCTTTACTACTCCTTGGGGGACATATGTGTATGTTAGGATGCCCTTTGGTTTGATGAATGCTAGAGCCACCTTTCAAAGAGAAATAGTATGTTCCTTTTTATAGTTACATCAATGTGTTTGTTGCCAGTTTATCAAGATGATGTAACTATATTTTCCAAGAAGAGAAGTGATCACTTGTTGCACTTGGAGAAGATGCTGATAAGATGTAGAGAATATGACATCTCACTAAATCCAAAGAAGTGCCATTTTAGAGTGCAGAGGGAAAAATTTCTTGGCCACATTGTGTCAGAAGAAGGGGTAATGATTGTTCCAAAGAGGGTAGAGGCCATCAGCAAGGTCCCTATTCCAAGGACTGAGAAAGGAATTCAGTCTTTCTTTGGGCAGATAAACTTCATCAGGAGATTCATATCAAACTTTGCTGAGTTGACCATTCCAATCATTTCCATGATAAAGAAGGACCAGGTCATCAAGTGTGAAGAGACTACCATCCAAGATTTCAATGGGATCAAGGAGGCATTAAAACATGCCCCTGTTTTAGCAACTCCATATTATAAGAATCCTTTCGAACTGTTTTCCTTTGCTTTAGAGAACACTATTTCTTTTTTCCTGACTGTAGAAGGATTATGAAGGGGCTGAGAGGCCAATTTCCTTCTTCAGTAAGGCCTTGCAGGGGGTTAAGATGAAGTAATCTATCATGGAAAAATAGGCATTTGCCTTGGTAAAAGAAACAAAGGTTTTTAGACCTTACATTCTAAGTTTTAAAGTGGTTGCTTATGTTCCCCACACCATGGTAAAAGAAATTTTATCAGAGATGGAAGTCTCAAGAAAAAGGTGCAGGTGGGTGAACAAATTACAAGAATATGATATGGATATCCAAACCATGAAGCTAGTGAAAGGTTTGGGCTTGTCTAGGCTTACGGCTGAGAGAAACTTGCAAACTATTGAGGTAAATGAGGTAGAAGAATGTAGGGTAGATGTCTTTGATAAACTAATGAATTATGAGTGGTAAAAGGACGTTATTTTCTATCACAGACGTCTAGAACTACCTTAAGAATTTTAGTAAGAATTTAAAAAGTTCCCTTAAGTTGGCTTCCCAGAAATATGTCATTACTGATTATAGGTTATCTTGGAAAAACCCTGAGGGAGTCCTCTTAAGGTGAATTAAAGAAGATGCAGCCCCCAGAATAAATTTTTGGTCTACTATGGAGGAGTTTGTGGGGGGAATTTTGCTACAAGAGTCACAACACAAAAGATCATGAGGGTTAGTTATTGGTGGCCAACTCTCTTCAAGGATAAAACCTTGTTGGTAAGAAGATGCGAGAGTTGCCAATGCTTCTTTGGAAGAATGAAAGCTTCATGATCCCTTCCTTTGTAGCATGTATCAACTAAAGCTCCATTCAAGTAATGGGGAATAGATTTCATTGGTGAGATTTCAGACCCTTTAACTGCTGGCCATAAGTGTATTCTTGTAGCCACTTATTACTTTACCAAGTGGGTGGAGGTAATCCCCACCAAAACTAGAAACACACCAAATTTTCATGGATCTTATGCTGAACCACATCATCTGCATAGGTTTGGGGTGTCAGTCAAGATTGTAGTTAGATAATGCCACGAGTTTCAGAGTTAAACCTCTGGTGGCAATGTGCCAAGAGTATGGGATCAACTTGACATATGTATATAATTACAATCCCTAAGAAAATGGACAAGCTGAGTCCAGTAATAAAAACCTACTGAAGGTTATCAGAAGAACCTTGGAGATGAATAAGAGAAAATGGGGGAAAACAATTGAAGTTTGTTGTTTGGGACTGATAGAATCACTACTAAAAGAGCCATTGCAAAGAGTCCATTTGATTTGGTGTATGGAACACAGGCTTTGATGCCCTTACGTACATAATTATCCTCATATCAGTTCATTCAACAACTGGAGGATTGAGAAGTAAGTCCTTATGATGCTCACATTAACCAGATTGCTGAACTTGATGAAGAAAGAAGGGCATCCCAACTAAAGGCATGTAAAGTTCAAAGTTAATCTAAATAAGTTATTTGACAAGAAGGTCACTCTCTAAAGCTTTCAATGTTAGAGATCTTGTGCTATTATGGGATAGTAGACATGAAGATAAGGGAAAACATGGAAAATTTGACTCACTGTGGATGGGCCCTTACTCCATTGATATTAGGATTTGTGAACATACCTTTTTCTTGAAGGATTTGGATGGTGATTTGCTTGAATTTCCTGTTAATGGTAGGCGTTTGAAGCATTTGTTGGATTAATTCGCCTAAAATCAAGGTAAACACCTTTTTTACAGTATATAGTTGCTTGTTTTTTTCTTGGTTTTTGTGTTTCTACTCGTTCTGGTCCTTGGTGACCTATTTTCATTGGTTTTTTTGTTTTGTTTTTGTGAGATGGCTCTGTTTCTTTGATCGGACAAGCTTACTTTTTCGCCCAATGGATATTTTTGGCACTTGGTCTACTGTTGTTCTTGTGGTACTCACAGGAAGTGCCAATCCCCAAGTCAAAGCTGATGTTGGTGCTCAAAATAGTCTTGTCCCATTTTTCAATTGAAATTTTTCCTTTTACAACAACTATCACATTTTATCCCCTTGAGTTGTGCCTTAAAGGTCTCTGTTTTCCTTTTTCTGCCATAATTAATCATTTCATTGGGTCGATGATCATGTAAAGGTCTATAATATTGGTCCTCCCATTCTCTAGTTCATCTAAAAACTCAAGCTCTCTCATTCTTTCCATGTTTTATAGTCGGGATTTTCCTGCCCATGTCATTTTTTCGCTAAATACTTGAAGAAAATGAATGGATGTAGCTTTCAAGAACACATTTGAGCCTTGTAACATCTCTGAATTCTCTTTCCTTAGAGAAAATTTCATCTCCAGGTCTTAAATGATTGTTTTTTTACATTCTACGGTTTGACGTGCATTTCTCCTAGTCAAATTTACATCCTTTCATTATTAGGAAATGTGGCCTCTTTTTTTTGGACGCGGCTCAAATGGGTACTTCAGAAATTTTATGAATTTCCTCAACTTAGAAATTTTTCCACGTGGAGGAATGACACTCATTCAAAGATTTACTTTTTGGTTTGACCTTGGAGTATCTCTAGGAGGACACGTGGAAGTTTCAATTTTTTTTCCCTAACTTAGACACATTTTTTTGTAGCTAATACAGTTTGGTAGGAAAAGGACACATGGTGATCCCGCGCTCATTCAAGGTGTCTGTTCTAGGCACCATTCTGAAATTGTGCTAGGGAGACACGTGGAGGCTTTTGCCGGTTCTTCCCATATTTAGTATTTTTTCAAAAAAAAATTGGGAGATCTAGGACACATGGATGAACAACACATTTTTGGGGATCAGCCCTTGAGTTTCCTTTTAAAGAAGCACCAGGAGGACACTTGGAGGCCTCCACTCACTTTGCATTTTTCTTGGAATTTTCAATGGTGAAAAGAGATTGCCTCAGACTCTGACACATGGTACCTTCCACTGAGCTTCAAGCTTTTAGACAAACTTTACCAGGCTAGGACACGTGGCAAGCTCACGGTCTTTCAAGGTCTCAAATTTTGGGAAGCATCTCAGGATGTGCCATTGTGACGTGTGGAAGTTTGAAAAGTCAGAAGGGGCAGGGAAGCAGACCATCGAGGGACAACTAAGAATTTTTTCCTTTTATGCTCAGAAGGGTTAAAATAACGAAAAATGGCCTGCAAGTCCCAATAGATGAAAGGTCAATGCTTGTTCTAGTCAACAGTGGAGGTGCGGACTCTCAGGGGAAATTTCCAAATATTTTCCTTTTGGGATAAAATAGTTAAAAGTGAAAAAGGAAGTGCGATTCCATTAGAACCCACATTGAGGACACATGTCAGACCCATTTTTCAAGGGCAGAAGTTGTGGGGAAAAGTTGGAAAATTTTCCCTTTTCAAAAAATGAGGTGAAATAGTAGAATTTTGCCACGGTTCCATTAGGACCCACCTTAGGACACGTGTCAAGCTCATTGCTCAAGGGTGGAGGTGCGGAAAAAAATGTGAAATTTTTCCAGTTCTTTAACAGTTTGTAAAATGTCAAAGGAAACTGCTCAGAGCCCATTTTAAATTGAATCTTCCACGTGAATGGCCCAAATATAAACTAAGAGATCAATGGACATCTGGGATTCTGAATCTGATTTTCCCCCCAGTTTACTAAAACACTGCCATGGAAGTGCGAGCCTTCATGATTTCTTCATATTTCCTACACGCCAAACAAAGGGGAGAGTTAATGTTGATATTTGAGTTTGGTGGGGAAAATCTGGAGACATTTTTTGCCATTAAAATGGTCTAACTCTCGGGCTCGATATGTTTTTCCATTATTCTTCTCTCAAAACATGCAAAGAACCAGATTTGATGGATTAGGGGTGGAAGTGGTAAGCAAGTTGAAGAAAGGGTGATCTACCAAAAGGAGGAGTTGAATGTGGGAGATATTCGACGAGATTTACCCCCTAGAGAACATGGTGAATTTTTTATAGATCTGATTCTGGAAAATCATGATCGTGATCATGGTAAGCACTAGTATCACTTAATGTCAATATTTTTGGGGGGGAAATGGGATTTTTTAAAAATGTTATAAATGGAACAATTTTTTCTATGTAAATGGTTGGGAGTATTAGAGGTCGAAGAAAATTCCCAAGAAGAAATTTTGACAAAGCCTATCTTTTGAGAAGTCCGTTTGAGAATCCTGTATATCTATTTTGTATTAAGTTTGATCGTGTCAAGGTGGTTATAAGTATACAACCAATGAAAATCTCTGATATTGTTCTAGAAACTTTCCACTACTGATAAATTTAATCAAACTTGATTTATTCTATGTTGATCTTGAGCAAAATGTGTTTGTTTCATTTTTGAATGTTTGCAAATAGTTTTTATTTTTCTTATTGCAATATTGTATCAAAATTTGTTTTAATCATACAGGTATTCAATCCTTGTGATAGTTTAGTGGCATCTTCAATCTCATCTATCAGAAGATCTTTCATCTGGGAGTGAAACAAATGATTTAAAATCACTTTTCTTTCATTCTGTTGATAGGGACTGTTTGTAAGCCTTTGGGTGTACCTCAGGCACGATTGATCTTAGATTTTTATGTTTTATTGGGTCTTATAACTCGAGTCTTTGTGTTAAAATATAATAGATTGTGTGAAAAAGTGATAATCTGGGCCTCCATTGAAGTGCATATTTTCGTTAAAGGAACATTTTAGCTATTTTAAAGCATTTTATTATCTAGACTTTTCAATTTTGTAAGAGTTCTCAGATATTTGGCAAATCAAGTTTTTTCTTCCTCACCTCCCACCAAAACTTATTTAAAAACAACTAATCCTACCCATACTAGCCCTGTTTATCATGTATGTATACAAATGGATAAATGTTATTACCAAAACATACGGAAACAATCAGGATTCCAAATGTATTTGGTAGCCTGAACTTTGCCTAGAGAATATACTCCACTATCTAGAGTGATAACTCGTGAGAGTTAGATTTTGTTGCATTGATCATATTCTCTTCAAGGTCTCCTTAACAACTTCATTAGTAAGGAAATATCCATCTCCTCCATAAATAATAGGCTGCAAAAGAGTTCTCTTACCTTGGTTGAAAGGCACAACCTAAAATACTGAGGAGAGATCAAATCCTCTTGAGGGTGTCTATCCATTTCTCCACATCTAAGTGACATAGGGCCAGCTAAATCCCATCCCTGGCTACAAAATGACTCACCATGATCTATCTGTCTCTAAGATTCCTGCCAAAACTTGTGATGTTGCTCAGACTTTGAGGGAGAATCAATTTGGGTACCAACAATGTTGATCCTTTGGTGTAACAAGGATTTGATGGTAACTATAAAAACCATCCATAAGGGATAGCATTTCATGTACGTTGTAAAATAGATGAGATGGTCAATGTTTGGTAAAGGAAAATCATCTTTAGGGTAAAAGAGGTTAATGTCACAAAATTTTGTGCAAATGTGCAAATTTTCAGTTTCTTTAGTGATGGGTACAGAGTTCGAAAACCATTACAAATAATCAATGGGTAGTATGAAATCGGCTAAAGGATTACATTTGTGTTCTTCTTTAATGAATAATACGATCCGAGGATACCTTTTAAGAAGATTTTTTTCACAAGTTTAACATCTAAGAATGTAACAATGTTATGGATGGTGATTTTAGGGTCGATACCTAGCATGTGTCTATAGAACCATGTGAAGGTTTGGTTATGTTTGGATAGGAAGGTGGTGAATGAACTTGGAATTAATGCGGGCATAAGGATTTTTCAATCTTAATAATGCGTGGCTCTTGAGGTGTGTTGATATTAACATCAGTGTTTGATTCTTTAAGGAGCGTGGATGTGTCAGGGGGTAGGTATTTCTAGAGATGGTGATCGTCAACTCTCATATAAGTCAGGATACATTGATCATTATGACAATGAAGGATGTTCATGATAGGAAAATATTCCTCTATCATGTGTGATAGTGAGAGGGTTATTTTTCACTCTTGTTGTGAAATCGATAGGTTAACGATCTAAGACTAATAGTATTAAGAAAAAATAATTTAGAAGGAATGGATACATTATCATTATTGTTAGAGGGTGCATCTCATGATGGTGATTAGGATGTTACAAGTTATGTTGTTGATGATGAAGAATTTGAAGAAGTGATATTGAAGTTGATACCATATTTCTCTTAATTTTTTCTCATGTTTCCCAAGGGTAGGTCATGCGGAACCTACTCATACCGACCCATACCAAATCCATTCCATGCACAATAGTGGAGGTAAGTCTTTGAGAATTGAGGTTTTTCCAAGAATGATAAGTTCTAGGAGAATGGTTTCACATGTGGTCGGTCATCGAGATGGGAAGAATGATGGTTTATGCCTCTATATACTAACTACATAAAAAGAAAAGGGGTACTAAAGGGAATGAAATATCCTACCTTAGTTTCGTAGAGTAATTGTTTCTCAAGTCTCCCATATGTCTTAGCTGTAGGGAGTGAATTAAGATCTAGAAGGCGATATTTCCTCCACCAAAGGCATTGCATAATATATTTGAAGGATTGATTATCTGGTATTGTTGATGATATGATGGAAGAGCTTGTTGAAGTGTGATTTGAGGATGTAGAGTGTTGTAGTTGAAGGAGAATGTCATTGGTCCTATAAGTCATATGACAAGATTTGAAAGGATTGGGATCGATGGGGAAAGTAAAGGTTTTACCTTCATGTTCATACCTTAGACAATGATGAAATGTTGATGGGATACAATGCATATCATATATCCAAGAGCATCCTAGAAACATGTTATATTAGAAGTCCCATATATGAGAGAAGAGATCTCATGAAGGATTTTAGCACCTATTTTAATTTGTAAAATTACCATTCCTAATGTAGGGGAAAAGCTATCGTGAAAAATGCATAGCACAACAGGGGAATGGGAAATGACTATGTTGGGTAAATGAATTTTTTTGAAGTCATGAGATGGTATGATGTTGATACTAGTGCTATTATCGATCACAACCCTCCTATTGAAATATTTTTTTATTTTTGTGGTGATGAAACGAGGAAGATCATGGTCCTCGGGTTGTATGGATGGAATTATAGAATCATTAAAATTAATAATGATAGTCATTTTAATAGTGTTTATAAGATTGGAAAATCATTATGGTCCATTGGAAGTATTGAGAAAGATTGAAGAGCTTCGGTAATTTCTTTTTGGTGTTGTGGAGAGTTTTGAAAAATCTTGTAGAGGTACATAGTTACATGATTTTAATGTAACTGTTTGATGATGGTGTTTTTATGGATGTGGTAGAATGGGTGTGCATTGCGGAATGTCTAGACTCCTTGGCCTTGGAATTCGAAAAATTAGATGATTTACAGGGAACAAAAGAGATATACACCTTGGGATTTTTCTAGGTTTGAGGCCTTTGTGTCCTGTGCATGTGTTCTTGTAGTTATGAGTACCACATCTATTTGATGGATTAGGGGCTTTACTAGAGGAAGCCATACTCTTTACAATTGTTAATGTAATGTTAGCTGAAGATTTAGAAAGTACTATTTTAGGGTTTTTATGTGTTAGTTAGATTTAATAACTGGGTTTGATTAAATATTGACCATATAATGGATGATTTTTATATGAGGGGAGAAACCATTTATTAGTCTTGAATCAAATTATAGCATGGAGGGATTTATAGTCATTAGTGAATGTCCCAATATTTGATGTAGGTACAACACACCTCATAATTGTACCAAGATGGATTCCACCTTTAAGGAACAAATGAATTTGAAGGTGTAAATGTTTTAATAGATGATCAGACAATATTTTCAAGGATCTTGGCGTAATGACCTATTAAAGTTAACTAGGATAATGGTGGTAAACAAATTGGGATATTGATTAATGATTTAGAGGTTTGAGTAGTTGGGGTTATATCCTCGGTGGCCCTTTTAAAGGCTATTCGAGGAAAAAATCTAGATTCTATGAGTTTAATTAGGAATTTGGATGAAGGATGAGGCCCCAAGATGGATGATAGGGGATGCATACTTTCTGATAGGGTCTTTAGGTGAATATTTAGTATAGTTTTTATTTTTCTAGATGAATGATTTGTATACTGTATAGTTGGATTATTAATTTTTTTTTTTTGGTGTGGGGTGACATGGTCCTCAAAACATATCTTTAAAATTTCTATGACATGCCACTTTTCTAGAGATTTTGAAGAGGAAATGGGTAAATATGAAGAGGATGTGATAGAGGTAAGAGAACTTGTAATCTTCAGAGTGACAAGATTAGAAGATTTAGATAATTCAACTAGTGGCTTGGTCATATCAACATGGTATTATGATGGAAAGGGAAATCACCATCTAATAAATAATTGTGGACTTATTAGTGGTGGAAAACTGTAAAATCTTCCCATGGATGTTGTCACTAATGATATACCCCCAATCTAGCACTCGGTTTCCTTCAGTAGTCATGAAGATCAACTAAGACATCAAATATTTGAAATATCTCACTATTTCTTTACCCATCACTCTTCTGAGTATAATAGTGACATCATAATAAGCCTCATGAAATTAATTCCTTGACAAGTTCTTGGGAATACAAGAATGATTTCTTCCTTATCTAAGTGACAAAATTAGTGTTAGGCCTTACAAATATAAATTTATCTTCACCCAATTATGAGAATCATATTTACTTTTTATGATGACCAGGTTTCTATTGGTAAAAATTTCTATCCACCAAGAAATTCCCTTTGGTTTTAGAACTGATAGGAGTAATTTGTTGTTTTCCTAAATTGTTTTGGAGCCATTGATGTAGTGTTGTGCACATGTCAGGACTATTTCACTTCTCTAAAAATATACTGGATGACCCCATGCCCTAGATATCTCACTCAAGAATGTTTTCTCCTCCAATGGTTCACAAGGTCCACCAAGCATTCTATATTTGAATTCCTCCATATGCTTGTGGGTGACATAACTATCTCCCACACTAGGGTATTTAGTGATCAGATTTGAAATGGGTTCTAAACCTGAATACTTGAGATTCATAGTGTCAAAAAATAACAAGATAGGTGGAATGCAAGTTTTCACAAGTGTTTTAAGATTAATTGCAAGGATTGTTATTTTTAGCATGTTTTATCAAGGACAATTATTTTTAATAAATTTTCACAATTTTCACCTCCTGATGGTTTTTCCTCATTTGGAGTATCATTGGTGTTGAAAAATTTCTTTTTTTGGATACTTGCCATATTTAGAAACATGGATCCTTGAAAAATTACTATATTTATAAAATTGTCTTATGAATTTCAGTTTGAAATGAAATTGGTCTCAAAATTTTAGGTTTTACTTCCAGATCTTCTACTGAAATTTTTTAAATTTTTCACCCTCAAGATATTTGTAGGTCTAAACAGAAAACATTTGCATCTGAAATATTTAGATGTATACTTTAAATCACATATATCATCAATGTAAACACTCTTCTAGTCAGTTTAAATGAAATTTTTTGAGGACTGCATAGGTAAAAAGAAATTGAAAACAGGTGCATAGTTAGAGAGTTATGAGCTTTTATTTATTTTGGGGCATGGAATTCTCGAGAAATTTTAGTAGCATGCCTAGTGGATATGGAGGCTTGGGAGTGAGTACCACATTAGTATGAATGTTAAAAACTTACTAAGTATGAAAAGTGAGGAGAATTTTTTATTTTTTTTGCAAATGTTAACTCATATTTGACCTGACAACTTTGTTAGAGTTGATGGATTATTTAGGTGGAGTTACGCTGGTGAAAGAGGGAAATGTGGGGAATAAGGGAAAATGAATTTTTATTTTACCAAGATAGTGACAATTGAAAAGTGACAAGTTTTATTTTAGTGAGAATGAGAAGTAGTGATTGAAATAAAGCTTACAAGGGCTTAAAAGTGGATTCTGATATGACCGAGAGTTAAGTCGGTGAGTTCCTAAGTGGAGGGGGAGAAATTTTGTGTCCCCCTTGTCCCTTATGCGCCTCTTGAACCCAGGGGGATATAAAAAGGTTGAAACTACACCACAGGTTTGAGTACATGAGAGGGGAACAAGTTGAGAGAAAGTTTGTGAAACCTAAGTGTAAAAGTGATGAGCTCGAGTTTGTGAGAAGTTGTATAGAAGGGGGACCAAATTTTTTTGTTCCCCTTTCACCATAGGAACAGTAAAAGGGGAAAAATTATTCTCCAAAATTTTCCAAAGGGTCTAGCTGTCACGAAAAGGGGACTTGCCAACTTAAATCACTCACACACCCAACATAACACCTGAAGTTAATGTTTTAAGTTAAACAACATCTTAAGAAATTGGGGAGCACACTTTTCTATTCCCATTGTACCATTTTCACATGGGGGACAATATAAGGGGATGAATTAGGATAAAAACCCCTCTTATTCCATTTTATGTTGTTGATGTCACGTACCGAGTCCAAATCGGGACACCGGGTATGAGTTTCTACCTCAGGAACATGGAAGGGTGTTTTGGGTTTAAAACATATATGATTTTGACTCCAAATCACCGGTTGTGATCATTATAGAAATTTTTAGGAGCTAAATCAGCATGATATTTATTTTTTATGGCATATTCCATTCTTGACTAGAACGGGTAGTTGTGGTGTTTTTGATTGTCACTGGAGAACTTTAGATCTTGAAGAAAAAGTGATGTGTCCATCATGTAGAGGGTTATAATAGTTTTCTGTAGAGGGTTTTAATAGTTTTCTGTTGAGTTTTTTTCTTCCAAACTCATTCCAGAATTCCCAGAATCATTCAGAAAAGTTGGCGACCACCATTCAAGCCTTCATTTCATGTGCCCAAAATTACCTGATTTTCTTTCTTGATTCTTGACATCCATTTCTTCCACTACGATTCCCCAAACTTCCTTGGATGACTTCAATGTTCTCCAATACCACTCCATGATGGTTTGAATCTTCCATATATGCTTCTAGAGGGTGTTTATCAGTTACAAAATGGGAAAAAATGGCCCTTTTTAAGCTTCTAGGAGAATTTTTTCTTCCTTTAATCTTAGTGAATTCATTGATCACCTTGGGAATATATTCATCTATATTAAAAAAGTGTGTAATATTGTGAGAAAATCCCTTTGATCTATAATTAAGGTAAGATTGGGGATAGGTTGGCTAGTAAAAGGGTTCAAAGAAATTTTCAAGTGTGGACTTAGTTGTCATGGCCAAAATTTTCAGCCAAAATTTTCAATTTTACATGCTACACATTTAGCATGACAACACACCCTTAACACCAAAAACAATTTTTTTTTTAATAAGTCTATATGTTAACAATAACTAATAACATAATGCTTTAAAAACATTCTAAATGGAAATCCCCTGCACTTATTCTATATGTTTGATTTTGTTTTTACATTTCAATTAATATAAAATAATAATTACTTGTGATCATTAAACATTGAAATATACGTGTATATGATATGTATATTGGATATGGTTATCTTCTCATTTTACCAAAGTATAAGCTTTAATATTTATTTTAAAATTGTATACATATGGTTAAGTGATAATTTATATTACAATAAGAAAATGTATTAGTGTTCTTTTTTTGGATTGAAGGTTGGAATATTTGTAAATTTTATGCTTAGTGTTTATTAAATTCCTTATAATATGAATCCTTCGTTAATGGGTTAGTTTATTTTCGAGTCTTAATTAACATAAACCACTTTATTTTATAGTATTCATGGTTTCTATAAATAATTTTTTTTAAAATGAATATAATTTTAAATAGTTTTATGTAATGATGTACATATCGATAAATTAACCATACTCAAATATTTTACATTCTAAAATGATCATTTTAATAACCAATTAATTATTAAGTTTAACTTGATTTGTTGATTAATTTTTTTTTTAATTATTATTTGAAAAGTGTTGTGTTATATTAATAATAAAAATGTACAATGCTCATCATACAAAAACTAAGTGGAAAGAGTCACACCCAAAAATGTGAAAGGTGTAATCAAATTGAGCCAAAAAGGCCTCGAGAGAGGCTAAGTCACCTCAAATCATTACCATTAAAACCAAAAAGTGCAAACATTAAACGATAAAAGGAGTAGAAACATCAAACAATAGCTACAAGCATGGAGGCATGTGGCGTAGGAGGAGGCAGACTATCAAGCTTATCACCCTAGCCTTATCTAGAGGGGTGAGCCTCATCAAAGATAGGATCTTAACAATCCTAGACAATTTCTTGCTTTTACTAATAACCAATATCTTCATCATCAATATGTCGAGAAATGGGTAAGCCTTGCTAAGGGAATTTCCATTGAGAAATTCCAAGCCAACAAAAGTCACTAAGTAGAGAAGATGCAGGTGAATGCAGCCTTGAATGAGGGGACCTCCATTGAGGTCGAGGTAGAATAATTTGAGGATTACGGAAATAAACCCCAATCCAAGAGGAGGGGGTAGTGAATGGTGGTACTGAGGTGGTAAGTGGTAGCATAGAGGAACATCCTGCAGCACCAGACTAATGATACAGGGAATCAAAGCTCAATGGCCAAGGAGGCACTAGAGATGCTCGAACTCTAAGCACACTTTTTTATTTTTGTCATAGCACTATAAATCACAATTACTTTATTAGTAACAGAGAAATCATAATCCATTGGAAATTTATTAAATATAACATTATTTGTATCTTTTCATAATTGGAACAAAATGCCAGTTATGAAGATGTGTTAAATTATGTTGTAAACTACATGTAGCATGACAAATTCCCCCAAGAGAACTAAATTTTAGGTGAAAAACTAGGGATAAAACGGTTAGAAAAGTGAGTGAATCCATCTCCAATCCGTTTGAGCATGAGGGAAAAACCAAAAAGTGTTTGATAGATTCTAGATGGTTACAGCACATGAATACAAGGTGAAACCCAAAATACCTGAGTTGAGAACTAGTGGGGTGACCTTGGTCAAGAATACACCAAATAAAATGAGATTTTTTAGGTTCAAAAATGGCCGACCAAACCCTATAGAAGCTATGGGACCAAACATAAGATGAGGATGAAAGAGACCAACGTCTACTAAGAATTTCATTGTCAATAGAATGAGGATCTAACAAAGAATATCCAATGAAGGGTTTGCATTTGTGAAAAGGAGTAGCAGCAGGCCAATTATAGTCATGTGATAAAGGTACTCTCAAGGTAAGTCATATCTTGTTCAAATACTCTTTAGGAATTTAGTTAATTAATTATTGTTTAAGAGAAACATTTCTATGAAGAAGGTGGAATTTTGAAATCTAAGTCTCCCTACAAAGAAAAGAATGAGATTTCTTGCAAAACAAATCCCTAACAAATTTAATCCACTTTTTGAAAAATCTGAGAGATTTATCTAAAAATTCCAAAGCTTGGGGTGAATCCTAGAAAGAAAAGATAGATAGCCACTAGAGAGAGAAAAATTTGAGAGACATTAGAGATTTGAATCCATTGCAAACCCAAATAAGGTAAGGTTTGAGAAATCCAAAAACCTTCCAAAGACTCTGTAGAATAAAAGTGAGCTTAATCCTAATTGATTGAGGGAAGAGAAGAAGAGATTAAAATTTAAGACTCTTCTATGCTAGCTTTCCCATAGGAAAAACCTATAAAATACCATGCCAAAGGATAATTTTGCAAACTTGATTCCCTTTAAAGATATTTAAGATCCATTTAGTAGAAATATCCCACCCTGGTGCTTGACATAAATTAACCCTAGACCACTAGCTACGTTAGGTATACAAAACACTTCCCAAGAAAGCCTTTGAAACCCCTTGTTACCTTTAGTGTTGGCACAAAGGAAACATAAAAAATATTCACAAGTTTTGCATAAGAAACATTAGAAGGATCCCAACATGAGGAATATTACACATGTGTGGTATTGAGAACCTTAGAGAATATATAAAATTTCCCTGCTAGAGAAATTCGTTTGGTAATCCAAAAAGAAATATTTTTTTTCACTCGTTGAACCACATTAGACAAAATTTGTGTTGAGGTACCCTGAAAAGAGAAAGGGATACCAAGATATGTAAACTAAACCCCAGGTTGGATCTAACTCCATTTCATATCAGTCAACCAAATAGGAATGGGATACTAAGATTTTCGATAGCATTAAGTTTTCTTCCATTGAATAATAGATCGCAAAGAACGACAAAAAGTGTCTATAAAATCAAGATCATGATTAATAGATTTATTTTTCTCCAATATTTTGAGAAAATAATCATCGGAAAAATGACCATTAATAAGCTATTGAGTACTTATATGTAAATAAATACCTTTCACTAATCATTGAGAGGATATTTTAGCAAGAAGATAACTAAATACTTTAGTGATTAACACATGAAGAAAAGGGGCTAGAGGGAAACATTTCCTAATATATCTAAAGAAACCATCCCTGGAATACTCGGCACCATTGATACTAATACATGCACGAACATTTTCAAAGAGAATTTGCATGTAGACCTAAAAAAGTGAGGAATAAATCCTAAAGATTCGATCTTATCTAAGATTAAATACCATTAAATTATATCCTATGCTTTAAAAAAATTGATCTTCATAAAAAACATTTATTGAGAAGAGATGTGAGCTCATTCTATACCTTCCCAGACTACTATAATATTATAAAGAATATACCTGTGTTGAATAAAGCATGTTTGGTCACTTCTTATAATCAAAAGCAGAAGATTAGAAATCATGTTAGCAAGTGCCTTAACCATGATCTTATAAGACATGTTAAATAAAGTAATGGGTCTCTAATTTTAAATTTATCCAAGACCTCCATATTTGGGAATGAATTGGATATTTCCTTGATTGATCAGGTCACCTACAAAAATAGTCTACAACACTTCAAAGGAAACATTATGGAGATCATAACCAAAAATGTCCAATAGAGCTTGATAAAATTCAGTAGGTAATCCATTAACCCTATAAGATTTGTTTGAATCCATTTTAAAGGAAACTTATTTCATGTTAGAAAGAGATAAAGGCACGTCACAGGCCACCCATTCATTTTTTGACATTTTCTAAGTCAGCACTTAGATACATTTTAAAAGGGATTATTACCAAGATGGATTTGAAGGTTGAGAAGTGAAAACCCCATGATAAAGATGAAAGAAATATTGAAGAATGTCACGTAAGGAAAAAAGATGAGAATTTCCATGAGAGATTTCCTTGGTCTTATCTGAAGACTATTTAGAGCGCAACATGGTAAAGAACTCCTTGGAAGCTCTATCCCAAATTTTAAGTCAGTGCAAGGGACCATGAAACTATGCCCCACGTGACTAGTAAGGTTTTTGAACTTTAAAATTTTGCTACCAATAGGAAGCCTATATTTTCAAAGCACGATTGAAGGGTGAGGCATTAAGATATTTTTAGATTCTAGAGAACTTATGATATGATGATTCATGGGCATTTTTTCTAAATATGAATACCTTCTCTCCATAAATATGGAGAAAGGAGGTGGTGCATTTAATAACATCATTCCCCCAAGTAATATAATCAAATCCATTAAATTTTTGACCAACTATATTCCATACTCATTGTATGTTTGAAACCGTATGAACATGTTTAAGGTGAGAAGTTTTGAGATAAAATTGAGAATTAACCTAGTTTTCTTTGTAGGTTCAGACCAAGTAATATTGAAAAATATGGGAGAATGGTCAAATAACAAATTAGTTTCAAGGATGTCAATAATAAAACGGGGAAAAGAAAAAAAAAATCTTTATTGGTCATGAGGGAGTGATCTAGTCATTGAATAATTTGATCTTTTCCTTCTCTAAAATTAGACCAAGTTAGCAAGGAAGAAGAGGATTTGTGACAAAGGGGAAGATTAGGATCAAATAGTCCAATTTTGTGCCAAAAATAAAACAAATAATCCCACTCTCCCAAACACCCGTGCAAAGGAAGACACCCAAACTGATTATCGGGGATTTCAACCATGTTAAAATCACCACAAATGATCCAAATGGCCTCTAGTAAGGAGTTGAGAAGCCAACGTCAAAAGACATTTTTCTCGTCCATATCATTGGAAGCATAGATATTGGCTAACCCAAAGATACATCCATAAAAATTAAATATAGACCACACTAATCGATGTGTGGGGTCTGATCCCTAGGAAATCACATGTTGAGCAATGTTATGGAAAATTAGCGAATAACCCCACCATGGCTAGGATCATTATTAGAGGTATGAAAAATGGCATGGGGATGAATACTATGAGATACAGAGTGCAACAAAAAGCTATCTAGCTTTACTTATTTAAAATTAAAACATCTCTTGTGATAGAAATGAAGACAATTGTTCCTAACAAGATATCATCGAGTTGTTTTAGTAAGACCACGTATATTCCAATAGTACACAATCATTGAGATGAATCTAAGTACATATTCTAGTCATCATTCAAATCGGAGAGGGTAGGAAATTGGTTATGAGAAGAAGAAACCTAGGTAAGAACCGGGCAAGATATCCAACATTCTAAGGGCAGTGTTTTTCTTGCATATACTCACCTTCTTCTGATGGGGATGGGCTATGAAAAAATGAAATTCAAGTTATGTTTGAGTGATATGATTTGTTCACAAAATGAGACTCTAGAAGGGCCAAGGGATCAAAGGGAAGAAGTCAGGGAAGGCTTACATGGGCAACAATAGACGCGGTGAATGATGTGTGGGAAGGAGGATGCTTGAATTTCATGGGATTAACTTAGTTGACAAGGTTCATGGATGTAAAAGAACCATTATTAACAACTATAAAATAAGTGGGAGCTGAGGGTTTGAAAGGTCCCAGATAAGTATAGTTTTTGTTAGTGATGGTGGTCCATCAATTAGAAATGGAAGTGAATTTGGAGTTTTTATGGGGTTTATAAGAGGTTGAATTACACTTTTCCCTCATCATTCATATTGGAGAGGGAAATAAACCGGTTATGAGAAGAAGAAACCCAAGTAAAAGCTGGGGTAAGATCTCCTTAATTCCTAGGGCGAAGTTTGTCTTTCACATACTCATATTCCTATGAGGGGATGGGCTATGACATCAGGAAAACCAAGCTATGTGTGAGTGAGAATAGTTTTTCACAACAGGAGACTCTATGGAAGGAAGTCGAGGAAGTCTCACAGGTACAACAACAGATGGTGTCATTGTTGTGTAGGAAGGCAAAGTCTTGAATCTCACAGGATAATTTTATTTGACAAGGGTCATGGACACATATGCTCCTTTTTTAGAAACTAGACAATAAGTGGGAGCTAAAGGTTTGGAAGTTCCCCAAGAAGAACCATTTTTATTAGTGAAGGTGGTCCATCCATTAGAAGCGGAAGATACTTTGGCGTTTTTGAAGGGTTTATTAGTGGTTGGAGGACATAATTCAGCCATAAGTCCATCGATGAATCATGTTCTCAATCGACTTAGAATGAAAACGAGTATGAGTTAAGTTGACATAAATCACCCTTTGAGAGAAGGGGAAGTCCCCAATCTGAATGTTGATGGTTTCTTTTAATTATTTTGATAAATAAATTTCAACACACACACATTACGTTGATGAAAAGCATGAATAAATTTTGGTTAATCATTGGATATGATCCTCCCCAAGGGTTTGATTAATTCCATGATAAAACCCTAAAGAAGTAGGGGGGTGCTAGAAATTTAATCCAAACAGGGAATTTGAGCTTGGATTTCTTAGAAACTTGAAAGTTTAAGGTTTAGTGTGAAAAAACACCAAGGAGTTGCGAATGAACTAAGGAAAATGGTTAACAATGGCCTTACAATGTTCCACATTATAAAAATGAAATAATAAAAGCCTTTGTGAGGTTTTGAACTTCATCAAGTTTTACGCCATGAATTTTCTAGAGGTTGTGAACCCATTATTTGAAAACGTTCTCACAGGGGACTCAACCAAAAAAATACCCAAATAGTGTATAATTTTAATAAGTTAGTGTGATGCATTATAAAAAGGAGGAAAATCAAGAACAACATTAGGTAAGGGAGTATAATATTAATTACCTCATAAAAATGCTTCAGGACAAACTTTTGTGCTTTCTTTGGGGCCATTGGCATTAGTCACTTTGTCCTAGTGTTCTACACATGTCAGGACTAATTCACTTCTCTGAACATACAATGGTTGACCCCATGCCATGAATATCCCAATCGATAATATTTTATCCTCCAATGCTTCACAAGGTCCACCAAGAACTCTATTTTTCAATTCCTCCATATCCATGTTGGTGACATCATTATCTCCAACAAAAAGATATTCAGTGACCAGAAATCAAATGGGTTCCAAACCTAAATACTTGAGCTTCATAGTGTAAAAAAAAAACAAGATAGGTGGAATGCAAGTATCCACAAGTGTTTTGAGATTAATTGCAAGGATTTTCATTTTTACATTGTCTTATCGAGGACAACTATTTAAAAAAAAAATCGTAATTTTCACCATCTCATGGGTTTTTCTCATTTGGAGTATCATTGGTGCTAAGAGATTTCCATATTTAGACATGTATAACCTTTCACACTTAATATATTTATAAATTTTTCTTATGAATGTTGGTTTATAATGAAACTGGTCTCAAAATTTTAGGTTTTAGTTCTGGATATTCTACTCCAAATTTTTAAGTTTTTCACGCTCTAGAGCTTTGTAGATCTGAAAAGGAAACCTTTGGGTCTGAATTTTTTAGATGGATACTTTAAATAATACATATCATCAATATAAATACTTACAATCAATGTAAGGGAAAACTTTGGAGGAGTGCATAGGTAAATGCTTTTTTAAAATAGGTGCATGGTTACAGGGATATAAGCTTTTATTCATTTTGGGGAATGAATGTATGGGGAAATTTCAATAGCATTCCTAGTAGATATGGAGGCACTGGAATGAGTACAACATCTATTTGAATGTTAAAAAATGACTAAGTATGAATGGTGAAGAGAGTTACTCATTTTATTTTTGCAAATTTTATCTCATCTTTGACCTGACAATTTAATTAGAGTTTGTTGATTGTGGAGGTGGAGTTATACTCATGCAAGAGGGAAAATGTGGGGAAAATGGAAACTGAAGTGTAATTTTCCCATGATGGTGCCAAGTGACGGCTTGTAGTTTAGTTATAATGAGATGCAGGGGTTGAAAAATGGATTACGAGGGCTTAAAAGTGGATTATGTTATGACCAGGAGCTAAGTTCCTGAGTGCCTGAGTGACATGGAGACATTTTGCGTCCTCCTTGTGCTCTATTCTCCTCTTTCACCAAAGGGGATATAAAGGGGTTGAAAATGCACCATGGGTTTGATTACATGAGAGGGGGAAAAACTGAGAGCAAGTATGTGAAACCTAAGTGCAAAAGTGATGAGCTTGAGTTTGCGAGAAGTTGACCAGGAGGGGGAGCACACTTTTATGTCCCATAATCACCATGGGAACAATATAAGGGGAAATATGATGCTCCAAAATGTGCCAAACGGTCTAGTTTTCATGAAAAGGGGACCTATCAACTTGAATCACTCACACACCCATCCTAACACCTCAAGTTAACTTTTTAAGAGACACAACATCCACACCAATGGTAGAGTGCACTTTGGTCTCCCCATTTTACCATTTGCACATGGTGGAAAATATAAGGGGACGAGGTATGCTCAAAACCCCTATTATTCCATTTTAGGATGTTGATGTCACCTACTAAGTCCAAATCGGGACATCGAGAGTGGTTTTCTACCTCAAGGACATGGAAGGTTGTTTTGGGTTCAAAAACTATTATATTTTGACTCAAAATCACCTATTGTGATCATTTATCCATTTTTAGGAGGCAATTTAACCTGATATTTATTGTTATGGCCTATTCCATTCTTGACTAGAAGCGGCAATTATGTTGTTTTGGATTGTTACTAGAGAGCCTTAAATCTTTGAGAAAAAGTGACCCATCCATCATATAGAGGGTTATAATAGTTTCCTATTGACATTTTTTTTCCTCCAAAATCATTCTAGAATTCATAGAATCATCCAAACAAGTTGGCATCTGCCATTGGAGCCTTCATTCCATGTGCCCAATATTACCCAATTCGCTTTCTTGATTCTTGACATCAATTTCTGCCACTAATATTCCCCAAACTTCCTTGGATGAATTCAATGTTCTCCAATAACACTCCATGATGGTTTGAATCTTCCCTGTATACTGCAAGAGATTTTCCATCAGTTACGAAATGGCAAAAGATGACCCCTTTTAAGCCTATAGAAGCAAGTGTCCTTCCTTGAATCTTAGTGAATTCATTGATCGCCGTGGACATATATCCATGAATATTTAAAATTTTGGTAATCTTGTTAACTAGTTCCTTTGATCCAAAATTAAGGTGAAACTGGGGATTGGTTGGCTTGAGAAGGGGTTCTCAATAATAGGAAGCTGAAATTTTCAAGTGTGCAGTTAGTTATCATGGCCAAAATTTTCAGCCAAAATTTTTAATTTTACATACACATTTAGAATGAAAAAACACCCTTAACACCCAAAATAATAATTTTTTAAATAGTCTATAGGTTAAAAACCAATAATAACATAACCTTTTACAAACCTTCTAAACGAAAATCGCCTCCACTTTTTCTATATGTTTGATTTTGTTTTGACGTTTCAATTAATATAAAATAATAATTACTTTTGATCATTAAACATTGACATATATGTGTATATGATATGTATATTGGATACGGTTACCTTCTCATAGTCCTAAAGTATATGCTTTAATATTTCTTTGAAAATTGTATATATACGGTTAAGTGATAATTTATATTGCAATAAAAAATGTATTAGTGTTTTTTTTCGGTTGAAGGTCGGAATATTTATAAATTTTATGCTTAGTGTTTATTAAATTTGTTATAGTATGAATACTTAATGTAATGGATTACTTTATTTTTTATTCTTTGTTAACATAAATAACTTAATTAAATAGCATTCATGGTTTCTAAATAAATTATTACTTTTGTTTAAATATATATAATTTTAAGTAATGATGTGCATATTGATAAATTAAAAAATAATCAAATATTGATATTGTAAAATTATAATTTTAATAATCATTAAATTATTAAGTTTAACCTGGTTTGTTGATTAAAAATTATTGGAAATTTTCATTGAAAAGTATAATTTTATATTTATGAGAAAAATCTACAATGTTAATCATATAAAAAATGGGTGGAAAGAGTAACACCCCATAATGCAAAAATTTTAATCATATCGAGCCAAAAGTTGATCGAGAGAGGATAAGTCACCACAAAGCACTATCATTAAAACCACAAAGTATGAAATTTCAATAAAAAAAGAGTAGAAACATCAAGCAACAGTTGCAAACATAGAGGCAGGTGGCGGAGGAGGTGCTGGACTATTGAGCTTATCACCCTAGTCCTATCCAGAGGGGTGAGCCTCGTCGCAGACAAGCTCCCACCCAATGATCCCAACCAGTTTCCTTCTTCTTCTAATCATCGGTATATTTATCATGAATGTGGGGAGAAATGAGCAAGTTCATCCGAGGGAATTTCTCTTGAGAATTGCGAAGCCAAAAAAAATCACCAATCGTAGCATACACAGGTGAAGGAAGCTTTGAATGAGGTGGAGGTAGAGGACTTTGAGGCTAGAGGTGAGGACCCCCTATAGAAGAGGAGGGGTTATAGAATGGTGAAACCGAGGTGGAAATTGGCGGTGGAGAGGCACATTAAGAGCCACCCAACTAACGGCACAGGGAACAAAACCTCAAAGGTCAAGGAGGTGCTAGAGATGTTCCACCACTAAGTGCACCTTTTTATTTTGCTGACAGTGGTATAAATCATAACAACTTTATTAGTAAAAGATAAATCGTAATCCACAGGAACCTTATTCAATATATAATTATTTATATCATTTTATAAATGGAACAAAATGTAAGTTCTTAGGATGTGCCAAATTTTGTTGTAAATTTCATGTAACATGATAGAGTCCCCTAAGAGAACCACTTTCTAGGGAAAAAAACTCAGGATAAGAAAGCTGGAAAAGGGAATGAATCCATATCCAAGTTGTCTAATCATGAGGGACAAAACAAAAAATGTGTTTGATAGACTCGAGATGGTTACAACACAAACAGAAGGGGTGAAATCCAAAATACTTGAGTCAAGAACCAGCGGGGAGACCTTGGTGGAGAATACATGAAATAAAATGATTTTTTTTAGGTTCAATAATGGCCGGCCAAACCATCTGGAAGAGAAGGGACTAAACATAAGCTTAGGATGAAAGAGACCAACATCTATCAAGAATTTCACTATTAATATAATGGGGATCCAACAAAGAATAACCAATGAAGGGTTTGTATCTGTAAAAGGAGTAGCAGTAGGCCAATTCCATTCACGCCAGTAAGTAAATCCAGAGGTAAGTCCTGTTGATGAAAAATCACAGCACCCCTGGACGCACATCAGGCTTCTAGGTTGATGTTCAGGCATCCAGTGTGATTGCACAACATGGAAACCTCTCTCCAAGCGTGGGACTTGTAAAACCGAGAGAGGAATCTCCAGAGAAGACTGGTTCCTGCTCCTAAACTACCTGCCACAAGCTATTTCAGTGCAGGCAAGCTAATATAATCCTAATCTAACCATGCCAAGGAGACAAAGAGAGAGAGAGAAAGGAAAAAACAGCAAAAGCCTACACTAAAACGGTGATACACCAGAGAAGGAGGATGTTGAACATCTATCAAAACTGCCATGGGAAAAAGAGAGATGAGCAATGGGAAGGATGGACAGATGCATCATAGGCCCAAGGATAGATTTCACACAGAAAATGTCCCAAAACTCCATGAACACAGCTCCAAACCTGCAATGAACATTTAGACATGCACAGATACCTGCAAATGAAGAGAGGCAAGGAGAGAACAAGCAAAAATGAGAGAGGATGGACAGATGCATCACAGAACACGTTTTGCTGCTCCAGAAGTTTGCACAGAACAACATTCCATTAGTAAAAGGAAAAAGACGCCATTACAGAGCAGGGAGGAGGTTCGAACTCCATTTTCAACCCTAGAGAAGAAAAGAAGGGAGGGCAGAGCAGAAAGAATGAACAACCTCTTTATATTTTGCCACTCCTTACAATATATAGGAAGAAAGAGAGAAGGAAGAAAGAGGAAAGTCAGATCTACTCCAACCACCTCCAGGTTGCATTTAACTCATTTCATCATGGTAGAAGTGACGGATCCTGGAAAAACGGCGGGCTGTCTGCTACATTAAAACTGGTCGCTAAAATGTCACTTCTGGCATTACCATGCGCCAGAGACGTTTCTGAATTTTCTCTCTCCAGACTGAACCAAAATGCAAGATTGACCTTGGAAACGTGTAGATAATTTCACAAGCTTTCCGTTGATATAAGGAACATGCAAATCCGAGTTCTGGATCAAAAGATATGACGATCTGAAGATTTAGGGCGCGGAACAGACCAAAACGGATTTTAAAATATTTTCCTGCCCTTCGCCATCTGGGCGACACGTGGCAGGTTCTGATTGGTCGCATGATTCTCCCTTGTGTCAGGTTCGAAGGTGTGACTTGCATTTGCATCGGGTTTGGGAGGTGGCTTGACATGTTTTCACCCCATGCTTTCCCGACTTGTTTCTCCGACTCCAAGACCCGATTTCCTTTGTGTGTCGGGTTTTCTAACTTCCCCGATACATTTTCCTTGTGGGCCCTAACTTGGGCACGTGGCACTATCCCATTGGTTTGGGTCAGTGCCTGAGACCTCGCCCTTTTGACCTTTGGACTTTTCTCCATGTGACACGTGGCGATTTCTCATTGGTTCTCGGACCTGCCGGCTCTTTCGCGTACTTCACCTCCATTTGTCCCGGATGTGCCATTTGATTTTGGGCCCTTTGTGCTCATTTCGGCCGGTTCGGGCATTTCACGTCCATTTGTCCCAGACGTCCCATTTGATTTTGGACCCTTTGGGACAATTTCAGCCGGTTCGGGCATTTCGCGTCCATTTGTCCCAGACGTCCCATTTGATTTTGGACCCTTTGGGACAATTTCGGCCGGTTCGGGCATTTTTGGCCCGCTTGTCCCACTTTTCTTTGGATTGTCTAGCCCTTTTTCCCCCAGTTCGGCCGATTCGCGCCTTTTTGGCCTGATTGTCCCATTTTGCTTCGGACTGTCTGGCCCTTTTTCACCCGGTTCGGCCGGTTCGCACCTTTCTGGCCCGCTTGTCCCAGAGGCGTCCTCAGCAGTTAGCCAATTTTTTCTCTCTTTCGGCCGAATCGGCTTTTCGCGCCCGCCGCGTACTTTTGTCCCAGATGTCCCGACTGCCCCTAGGACTAGGACTTAGTCATTTTTATGAATTTTTCCTGGATCAACCTACTTGCCTTTCTGCAACCTTTTTTGCATTTTCTCAGAGCTTTCTCCTTCCAACTTCGACCAGGGGAGTTAGAAAAAATATGATGGGACCCTGGAAACATGAATTTGGCCCCGAATCAATCAATTTTCCCGGGACCTGAGAATCTGATGCATGTTATCGAAATTTACCCAGGGGGGGTGAAATTTTGATAACAATTTTGGCGACTCAACAGGGTCATCTACCTGCTAGATGAATGATCAGTAGCCTGAAGCATCCATTGTGCATGGAGTCATGAGTTGTAACCTGCAACTGATCTGAACTTTGAAAATCTCCCCTCTGAGCCACTTGGAAACCCATTGAACCTGGAGTGTTCTCACCAAGATGCCACTGAAATGAACTATGCCAGAGCAAAACCAGCAACACCAAAACTATGTACAGAACTGAAAATCATACATGCCCCAAATGGAACATGCAGAGTGTGCACAAGCACTTCTTCTACTGAAAGCAAACCTACCTACTCTACTCTAACCGGAAGCAAAGGCAAGCTAAACAAACCCTGCAACTGGTTGTGCAAAATAGCTTCCTTTCTTCAAAATTGGCAGCCATGCAATTGATTTGGCACTGATCATGGCTATTTGGATGGATGGAAAATCAACAAGAAGCTGGTCTTCTATCCAAATCATCAAGGTATCAACTGAAAAATCCAATACCTCTTTTAGTTGCTCTACATTTGGATTGGAGAGGTATGGCAGCTGATCCTTGGTACTTTGTAGCTCATCCTCATGCTCAGAAGCAAGCATGACTGGTTGTGGCTTCTCCTTTGGCTCCAATGAAGCCAAATACCTGATTGGGCAAGGTCTGGTCCTTTGGATGTGCCCATAGCTCTGATTTCCTAATCCAAGAATGGAGTCTTCTTGTAGACCTTGAATGGATGGTGTGGAAGAAATGGTGGAATCCTTCTGTCCTTTCTCTTCCTCTAATGAAGAACAGGGAATATTAGAATCTTCCAATCTTGATTCCAAAGAGCTGCTGTAAGATGCAGGCTGCTGCAAATGAAAGCTCTTCTTCATGACAGCAGGCTCTAGTGTTTGGAATGTGGATGATGAAAGAGAGAAAGGTGAAAACTCAACCGGTTCCTCTCCATCAAAACAGTCCTCCAAATCTGACAGGTAAACTGCCTCGTTGCTATCCTGCTGCTCATGTTCAACTTCCTCCATGGTGTCCTCTTGGTCCGCAACTTGACCAACATGGTTTCCTTCACTCTCCAATATTGAGTTTGAGAGATCAAACTCCTTTTCAGTACTAGAACTTGAGAGAGATGAAGTGGAAAGAAGAACTGAAGGTTCTCCTGTAGCCTGCTTTGTGCTCAAAGCCCTTGGATTTGCACTTTTCTCCTCCACAGCTAGAATGTGCTCCTCTTCTTTTGGATCTGGAGCAGCTTCTCCTTCCTCTAATGTTTGAAGACAATCTTGCCCTTGATTGAACTCCTCCTCCAGCATGAAGTTTGTCAATTCAAACTCTTCAATTTGTTGCTCTAGAGGACAAGTTGGGACTGCAAGATCTTCTTCTCCAACAAAATCAGTCCTCACCACCATTTGGTCTCCAACCCTAGCCTCTTCTGTAGGCTTAACCATCAAGGGGATCTTTTTCATCCCAAATCTAAGAGCCCAACTCTTCAGATTTTGAATTTCTTCATCTTTGTTGGCACTCTCTTTTTGCTGTTGTTTTCCTTAACTGGCATTCTGATTTTCATCCTCCCAACATGGATTTGGGAATGCAAGAGGAGGGATGGGTTGAAACTCAACTGATTTGACATTTTTTTGTGGTGGTGGAGGAGGTAGAAACTCTTGTTTCTTTGGAGGAGGGGGTATTTCTGTTAGCTCTTGTGGAGAGGATGACTGTTTGGAAGGGAAAAGGAAAGAAGAATCGAGATGGGGTGGAAGACTAGGGGATGGAGGGATGGATTCAACCCTTGGGACAGCAGATGGAGAGTTTAAAGCTTGACACTGCTGAGATGAAACAGATTGGGAAAGAGGAAAAGAAAAGGCATGAGAAGGTGTGCTTACCCGTTGACAAGGTTGTTGAATGCTTCTCTCATAAACCTCTATTTCTTCAATCCACTTTGCAAGCAAAGGTAGCATTGCAATCATGAAGTCAAGCTTCTCTTGAGGGCTGTAATGCCTTGGAAAAGGTCCCACCCATGGACAAGGTGCTCCATAACCGATTCCAAAAGCTTTCATTTGTGCTTGAGCCCTGGATTGCACCATCTTTGCCTCCATCTTTTGGATTTTCTCCAACAGACCGGCATCTTGCATCTAATGGTCTTCATTGTATGCACACTCTTGCTCTTGGAAAGCTCCATAGCCAAACTGACTTTGGCACTGCTGTTCATATGGGTATGCATACTGATCTTGAATCTGCTCAAAATGCTGATTTGGAGGATTTGTAAAACGTGTTGGAGGTGGAATATACTGCTGTTGTTGATGTGAAATCCATGATGGAAATGAATTCATGATTGCACAACTTCATGGAATGGAAAATAATGAAAGGGATGGAAAGAAGGATGAATGAAAAATGGATGGGAATGAATGGAAAGCAAGGTCTGCAACTTCAGAGATGGGTTGTTGACCAGATGGAGTCACCAGATGTGTTTGCAAGTTCCTCCAAAGGCTGAAATCTTCACAGGAACACATCAACCTGCAAAAGATGAAGTGAAAGACCTCTAAGGTCCCACCGGGCGTGCCAAAATTGTTGATGCCGCACGGTTGCTTAAGATTTTCTGTTTGATAATGAGACACCTCTGAAAGATGAAACTCTAACTTCTGTGATGTCCCACTGGGCGTGCCAAAACTGTTGATGTAAAATCACAGCACCCCTGGATGCACATCAGGCTTCTAGGTCGATATTCAAGCATCCAGTGTGATTGCACAACATGGAAACCTCTCTCCAAGCATGGGACTTGTAAAACTGAGAGAGGAATCTCCAGAGAAGACTGGTTCCTGCTCCTAAACTACCTACCACAATCTATTCCAGTGCAGGCAAGCTAATCTAATCCTAATCTAACCATGCCAAGGAGACAAAGAGAGAGAGAGAAAGGAAAAAACAGCAAAAGCCTACACTAAAATGGTGATACACCAGAGAAGGAGGATGTTGAATATCTATCAAAACTGCCATGGGACAAAGAGAGGTGAGCAATGGGAAGGATGGACAGATGCATCACAGGCCCAAGGATAGATTTCACACAGAAAATGTCCCAAAATTCCATGAACAAAGCTCCAAACCTGCAATGAACATTTAGACATGCACAGATACCTGCAAATGAAGAGAGGCAAGGAGAGAACAAGCAAAAATGAGAGAGGATGGACAGATGCATCACAGAACACATTTTTCTGCTCCAGAAGTTTGCACAGAACATCATTCCATTAGTAAAAGGCAAAAAATGCCATTACAGAGCAGGGAGGAGGTTCTAACTCCATTTTCAACCCTAGAGAAGAAAATAAGGGAGGGCAGAGCAGAAAGAATGGACAACCTCTTTATATTTTGCCACTCCTTACAATATATATGAAGAAAGAGAGAAGGAAGAAAGAGGAAAGTCAGATCTACTCCAACCACCTCCAGGTTGCATTTAACTCATTTCATCATGGTAGAAGCGACGGATCCTGGAAAAACGGCGGGCTGTCTGCTACATTAAAACTGGTCGCTGAAATGTCACTTCTGGCATTACCATGCGCCAGAGACGTTTCTGAATTTTCTCTCTCCAGACTGAACCAAAATGCAAGATTGACCCTGGAAACGTGTAGAGAATTTCACAAGCTTTCCGTTGATATAAGGAACATGCAAATCCGAGTTCTGGATCAAAAGATATGACGATCTGAAGATTTAGGGCGCGGAACAGACCAAAACGGATTTTAAAATATTTTCCCGCCCTTCGCCATCTAGGCGACACGTGGCAGGTTCTGATTGGTCACGTGATTCTCCCTTGTGTCAGGTTCGGAGGTGTGACTTGAATTTGCATCGGGTTTGGGAGGTGGCTTGACATGTTTTCACCCCATGCTTTCCCGACTTTTTTCTCCGACTCCAAGACCCGATTTCCTTTGTGTGTCGGGTTTTCTAACTTCCCCGATACATTTTCCTTGTGGGCCCTAACTTTGACACGTGGCACTATCCCATTGGTTCGTGTCAGTGCCTGAGACCTTGCCCTTTTGACCTTTGGACTTTTCTCCATGTGACACTTGGCGATTTCTCATTGGTTCTCGGACCTGCCGGCTCTTTCGCGTACTTCACCTCCGTTTGTCCCGGATGTGCCATTTGATTTTGGGCCCTTTGTGCTCATTTCGGCCGGTTCGGGAATTTCGCGTCCATTTGTCCCAGACGTCCCATTTGATTTTGGACCCTTTGGGACAATTTCGGCCGGTTCGGGCATTTCGCGTCCATTTGTCCCAGACGTCCCATTTGATTTTGGACCCTTTGGGACAATTTCGGCCAGTTCGGCCGGTTCGGGCATTTTTGGCCCGCTTGTCCCACTTTTCTTCGGACTGTCTGGCCCTTTTTCACCCGGTTCGGCCGATTCGCGCCTTTTTGGCCCAATTGTCCCATTTTGCTTCGGACTGTCTGGCCCTTTTTCACCTGGTTTTGCCGGTTCGCACCTTTATGGCCTGCTTGTCCCAGAGGCATCCTCAGCAGTTAGCCAATTTTTTATCTCTTTCCGCCGAATCAGCTTTTCACGCCCACCGCGTACTTTTGTCCCAGATGTCCCGACTGCCCCTAGGACTAGGACTTAGTCATTTTTATGAATTTTTCCTAGATCAACCTACTTGCCTTTCTGCAACCTTTTTTGCATTTTCTCAGAGCTTTCTCCTTCCAACTTCGACCAGGGGAGTTAGAAAAAATCTGAGGGGACCTTGGAAACATGAATTTTGGCCCCGAATCAATCAATTTTCCCGGGACCTGAGAATCTGATGCATGTTATCAAAATTTACCCAGGGGGGGTGAAATTTTGATAACAGTTTTGGCGACTCAACGGGGTCATCTACCTGCTAGATGAATGATCAGTAGCCTGAAGCATCCATTGTGCATGGAGTCATGAGTTGTAACCTGCAACTGATCTGAACTTTGAAAATCTCCCCTCTGAGCCACTTGGAAACCCATTGAACCTGGAGTGTTCTCACCAAGATGCCACTGAAATGAACTATGCCAGAGCAAAACCAGCAACACCAAAACTATGTACAGAACTGAAAATCATACATGCCCCAAATGGAACATGCAGAGTGTGCACAAGCACTTCTTCTACTGAAAGCAAACCTACCTACTCTACTCTAACCGGAAGCAAAGGCAAGCTAAACAAACCCTGCAACTGGTTGTGCAAAATAGCTTCCTTTCTTCAAAATTGGCAGCCATGCAATTGATTTGGCACTGATCATGGCTATTTGGATGGATGGAAAATCAACAAGAAGCTGGTCTTCTATCCAAATCATCAAGGTATCAACTGAAAAATCCAATACCTCTTTTAGTTGCTCTACATTTGGATTGGAGAGGTATGGCAGCTGATCCTTGGTACTTTGTAGCTCATCCTCATGCTCAGAAGCAAGCATGACTGGTTGTGGCTTCTCCTTTGGCTCCAATGAAGCCAAATACCTGATTGGGCAAGGTCTGGTCCTTTGGATGTGCCCATAGCTCTGATTTCCTAATCCAAGAATGGAGTCTTCTTGTAGACCTTGAATGGATGGTGTGGAAGAAATGGTGGAATCCTTCTGTCCTTTCTCTTCCTCTAATGAAGAACAGGGAATATTAGAATCTTCCAATCTTGATTCCAAAGAGCTGCTGTAAGATGCAGGCTGCTGCAAATGAAAGCTCTTCTTCATGACAGCAGGCTCTAGTGTTTGGAATGTGGATGATGAAAGAGAGAAAGGTGAAAACTCAACCGGTTCCTCTCCATCAAAACAGTCCTCCAAATCTGACAGGTAAACTGCCTCGTTGCTATCCTGCTGCTCATGTTCAACTTCCTCCATGGTGTCCTCTTGGTCCGCAACTTGACCAACATGGTTTCCTTCACTCTCCAATATTGAGTTTGAGAGATCAAACTCCTTTTCAGTACTAGAACTTGAGAGAGATGAAGTGGAAAGAAGAACTGAAGGTTCTCCTGTAGCCTGCTTTGTGCTCAAAGCCCTTGGATTTGCACTTTTCTCCTCCACAGCTAGAATGTGCTCCTCTTCTTTTGGATCTGGAGCAGCTTCTCCTTCCTCTAATGTTTGAAGACAATCTTGCCCTTGATTGAACTCCTCCTCCAGCATGAAGTTTGTCAATTCAAACTCTTCAATTTGTTGCTCTAGAGGAACATTCTTGGGCATAGCAGACTTCTTCTTTCACCTCCTTCAAGGGATTGATGAAGTATCAGACCTCTCCAAGGATTGTAACAGTTTTCTTTACCTCTCTGAGGGTTAAATGCGTATTTTGATATTAAATTGATAATGCAAGCTCTGTGAATGGGTTTCAATCCTCTGTTTGTATTATTTGCTTGATTTCAGATAATAGATTATACATTATCAGTCTGTGTATGTCTTATGTTATGAACTTTGGTCTTTGTCTATTTGCATGACAAATATGTTTCACCACTCCTTTTGGTGCATCACCATCTTTAATTAGTTTCAATTTTTACACTTCTACCCCTGTCTCCTTGCAAATTAGAATAGGATTAGGATCTAGACCTCTGTAGCTTTGCAAAATATAGATCTAAATCAGAGGAGTTTGAGGAACCAGCCTCTAATCTGGAGATTCCTCTCTCAGTTTCCAAGTCCCACACTTGGAGAGAGGTTTCCATGTTGTGCAATTACACTAGATGCAGGAGTGATCAACTTAGAAGCCTGATCTGGATCCAGGGGTGCTGTGATTTTGCACTAACAAGTCCTATCTTGATTAAATATTCTTGAGTAATGTAGATAATTAATTGTCCTATAGGAACAAAATCTATGGGATGGAGGTGGAATTTTAAAGCCAGAGTCTCCCAAGAAATCTCAAAATGAGAGTTCTTGCAAAAAATATCCCCAATAAATTTAATCCCCTTTTAGAAAAATTGGACAGCTTTATCCCAAGGAGCCAAATCTAGGGGCCAATCCTAGAATGAAAAGAGAGATGACCACTAGAGAGAGAACAAACTAAGAGATATGTCATAACTGAAGCCATTTCCAACCCAAATAAGGTAATATTTGAGAAATCCCCAAGCCTTCCAAATACTCTGCAGAATAAAAATGTTCTTAATTTTAACCGGTACATGACAGAGAAGAAGAGATTGAAAGTTAATACCCTTCCAAGCTATCCTTCCCACAGGGACACCCTAGTATAGTGCTAGAGAAGAAATTTTCCAATCTTCTTTCCCTTCCAAGCTACACAAGATCCATTTAGTAGAAAGAGTCACACCTAGTGTTTGACATCGATTAACCCTCGAAAACCATCTCCTTTAGGCATACAAAACACTTCCCAAGCAATCCTGTGGAACCCCTTGTGCCCTTTACTGTTGGCATAAAGGAAATCATGAAGAAGCTTCACAAGTTTTGCATAAGCATGATTTGAAGGATCTCAACATGAGGAATATTACACATGTGTGGTATCCATAACCTTAGAGAGTATCTAAAATTTCGCTGCTAGAGAAAGTGGCTTGGTGATCCAAAAAGAAAACTTTCATTTAAACTATTACACCACATTAGACCAAAGATGGGTCAAGGTAGCCTGAAAAGAGAAAGGGATACCAAGAAATGTAAACTTCACCCCAGGTTGGTTCTAACTCCATTTCATACCAGCTAACAAAGAAGGAATGGGAGATAGAGATTGTTGATAGCATTGAGTTTTCTCCCATTTAAGAGAATAGCTCAAAGGAAGACCAAAAGTTTCCATATGATCAATAACATAATGAATAGATATTTTTTCTCCAAGATTTTGAGAAAAGAATCATCAGAAAAATGACCATCAATAAGTTGCTAAGTAGTAGAAGGGAAAGAAATACCTTTCACTAATCCTTGAGGAGTACCGTGAGCAAGAAGATAACTAAATCCTTCAAAATCTAACACATAAAGGGAAGGGGGTAGGGAGAAACCTTTCCTAATAGATCTAAGCAAACCAAACTTGGAATACTCGGCATCATTTATACTAATACCGATACTAACATTTTGAAAGAACGTTTGCATCTAGACCTGAAAAAGTGAGGACCAAACCCTAAATCTTGGAGCTTAGCTATGATTAAAGACCATTCATTTTTTTCAAATGATTTAGCAAAATTAATCTTCATAAACAAATCTTGTTGATAGGAGATGGGAACCCATATCATACATTCCCAAACTGTTATAATATTATCAAGAATATACATGTGCTTAATAAAGCACGTTTGTTAACTTCTAATAATCAAAGGAAGAAGATTAGAAATATTTTTAGCCAAAGCCTTAGAAATGATATTATAAGAAATGTTAAGAAAAGTAATGGGTGTCCAATTAGAAATTTGTCTAGGATATCCCACTTTAGGAATGAATATGATATTTCCTTGATTCATCAATTCACTTAAAGAAATAGTCTACAAATCTTCCAAGTTGACATTGTGGAGATCAGGAAAAATAATTTCCCACAAAGATTGATAAAATTCAGCAAGGAATCCATCAACCTTGAGACATTTGTCTGAATCCATTTTAAAGGAATCCTCTTTAACATTAGTAAGAGATAAAGGCCTATCAATGGCCACCCATTAGGTTTGTGACATTTTGTAAGTCACCACGTGGATACATTTTTAATGCGCCGCTTCATGAGACGAAGTTGAAAGTGGAATAGCGAAACCCCCATGACAAAGATGCAAAATATCTTTGAGAACTTCAGGAACGTGGGTAAGATGAGAATTTCCCTAAGATATTTGGTTGATCTTGTATTAATATTATTTGGAGCACAACTTGGTAAAGAAATCCTTCAAAGCATGGTCCCTAATTTTAAGCCAATGCAGGTGATCATGAAGTTACACCCCATGTGACCTAGTAAAATTTATGGACTTTAAGAGTGTGATGCCAATATGTAACCTATATTTGCAAAGAACGATTGAAATGTGAGGCATTAAGATCTTGTGAGATTATGGAGAACTCATGATATGATTCTTCATGGGCATGTTGCCTAAAGATGAAGGAATTCCTTTTATACATATGGAGAAATGAGGCAATGTGCTTGATAACATCATTCCACCAAGTGATCTAACCAAATACATTAGAAGGCTGATCAACTAGATTCCATATTCATTATAAGTGTCACACAGTCTAAGCATGTTTAAGGTGATAAGTTTTGAGATAAAATTGAGAAGTAACATGGAATTTGTTTTTAGGTTCAGACCACGTAATATTGAAAAAGATGGGAGAATGGTACAATAAAAAAGTTGTGTCAGGGATGACAACAATAAAACAGGGGAAAGAAATAAAAAATCCTGACTGGTCATGAGGGAGAGATCCAGTCACTAAAAATTTTGATCTTGTCCTTCTCTAAAATTAGACCAATTGAGCCAGGAAAAAGAGGATTTGTGATAAAAGAAAAGATTGGGATAAAAAATACAAAGCTTGTGCCTGAAATAAAACCAAACCTCCCACTCTCCCACACACTAGCACATATGAAGACACCAAGTATTATCCTCAATGCTTTCGATCATGTTAAAATCACCACAATTGATCCAAATGTCCTCCGAAAAGGATATGGCAAGCCAGTGCCAAATGAGAGCCAGCTCACCCGCATCATTGGAAGTGTAGATGTTGGCTAACCCAAAGATATGCCCATCAAAATTAAAGAGAGACCACACTACTTGATGTGTGGGGTCTAATCCGCAAGAAATCAAATGTTGAACAATGTCAAGGGAAATCAGGGTCATGGCTCCAACATGGCTAGGATCATGACGAAAGGTATGAAAAATGGCATGGGGATAGAAGGTAAGAGATGGAGAGTGCAACAAAAATCCATCTAGATTGACTTATTACAAACAAAAAAAAATCAATAAACACCACGTATATTCCAAGAATAAAAAATCATTAAGATTGATTTAATTACATATTCCCCTCATCATCCATATCGGAGAGGGAAACAAACTAGTTATGAGAATTAAAAAACCCTTGTAAAAACCAATGTAAGATCTCTTAAATTTGAAGGGCAACATTTGTCTTGTACATACTCATCTTCCTCTCAGAGGGATGGGCTATGAGATTAGGAAAGCCATGTTCTACGCTAGTGATAATATTTGTTCAAAAAAAGAGGTTTTAGAAGGGCCAAGGGATCAATGGGAGGAAGTTAGGGAAGTTTCATAGGTACAAAAACAGATGTGAGAAATGGTGTGGGGGAAGGCAGAGGCTTGAATTTCATAGGATAAGCTTATTTGACAAGGGTCATGGATACATAAGCACCATTAATAGCAACTGGACAATAAGTGGGAGTTGAGGGTTTTGAATTTCCCTGAGAAGCACCATTTTTGGTAGTGATGGTGGTCCATCCATTAGAAGCATAAATGAGTTTGGAGTTTGTCTGGTGTTTATCAGTGGTTGCAAGACGAAAGTCGGCCATAAGATGACACTCACTAATCATGTTCTCAGTCGGATGAAAATGAAAATGAGTACTAGGCAAGTTGATGTAAAGCACCCTTTGAGAGAAGCGAATGTCCCCAATCTCAATGTTAATGGTTTATTTTAAGTCTTTTGAAAAATCAATTTCAATGCACATACGATGTTGAGGATGAGCATAATATTTTTTGGTTTCTCATTCCAAATTATCCTTCTCAAGGGTTTGACTAGGTCCCCGATAAAACCCCAAAGAGGTAGGGTGAGTCCTTGAAATTCAATTTAGACATGGACTTTGAGCTTGGCTTGCTCAAGAAACCTGAAAATTTCGGATCCAATGTGAAAAAAAAAACTGAGTTGTGAATGAACCAAGGACCATGGTTAACAATGTCCTTACAGTGTTCCAGGTTGGAAAAATGAAATAAAAAAGGCTTTGTGAGGTTTTGAACTCCATCGAGTCCAACCCAATGAATTTGCTAGAGGTTGTGAACCCATTGTGTCAAAAGGCTCTCAGGGGGGACTCGACCAACAAAATACTCAACGAGTGTATAATTTTGAAAAGTTAGTTTGATGCATTATGAAACGAAGGGAAATCAAGAACAACATCATGTAAAGGAGTAATAGACTCATTACCTCATCAAAAACCTTTAGGAAAAACTTTTGTGCTTTCTTTTGTGCCTTTGGTGTTGGTCACTCGATTGACGAGCCTTTCATTACTTGATGAGGGAGTCGAATTAGAGGCCATTAAAAGCGGGCATGTCGCTGCCCAAAGGGTGGAGTAAAACAAACACATAACAAAATTAAGGAGCAGAAATCCTACTAAAAACCCAAAGGGAGAGTAGTATGATAGAGATAAGGGTGATGGCATGCATGAACAAACAACTAAGACGTAAACCCTAGAAGAGCTGAATCTCCCTTCAATAATTTGATATTTCAATTTTGATTTTAATAAAATTGTATTTTAAGTTGGATATAGCCAAACCAATAATTTATAATCCATAATAAAATAATCATAAAAACATTTCAAATGCTTTTATTCATTTAGCTATGTATATAATATTGTGGAGTTCTACTCTTATATATATATATATAAGTAATTCAATAAAATTTATATTTTAAATAATTTCATAAATGATTATAATCTAAATTTATGTTTATGTTAAACTAGTCGATTGTCAAATCTGGTTCGAGAATGTCCATCTTAAGAGAAGAGTTGACTCAAAAGTGTTGCCATTCATTTGAGTAAAATGGCACTTTTATTCTCCAAAAAAATTATTCTAATGTGTGCTTTAAATATACACCGTCAAAAGGAATTTCAAAAACTAAATTATTATAGACAAAAAGACAGACGTGTTCTAGAAGGCTCTTGTTTATTGGTTTTTCTTGTGAGCTTTTTATTGTGGATGTACCATGTGTTTTTGGCTGCCCCCTCCAATGCATTAAATCAATTTTCATTTCTAAAGTTATTTTCATTGTATGTGATATGGTTCCTCCGTAGACCCACATTCCACTTAATCAATCCTCTGCAACTTAAATAGTCTTTGACCACCATTTAACAATTTTTTAAACGTTTAATCCCATCCTCAAGTCCACATAAAGTTTCTTTTTGTTACCTAGTTTTATGTTGGGAGACATTTTACATTTATAGTATGGGATAGTGTTGGCCTTTAATATCCATGAACATGTCTATTTATATTAGTGTAGTTAGATTGATATTGTGTGACACATTAAATTTAAAATTTATAAAGAAAGTAATTAATTTTTTTATAATTGTCATGTGTGAAAAATTTAATATAAAAGATTTTAAATTTGGTATTTCTTAGATATTTTATAAATAAAAATATTTGAAATATTAATATTAGTTAAGATGTACATCTCTAAGCTTCATTATAATTTAATTAACATTTTTATTATAATTTCATTATATTAAGAATGTAATATTTTTACATCATTAATAATTAATTTACAGCTCTAATTTAATAATTATATAATTTTTTATTTACAATAATAAACTAAAAATATATAATAGAATTATTTTAATAATAAAATTATACTAATATAATTTATAAACAAATAATATGAAATAAACTATTTCTACAAAAATTACTAATATTTTTTTACAAATATTTTTATTAATTATAAACACATTTATTTAAATCTCATTTTAATAAACCTATAGTGTATTGCATAACCTGCTCCTCAAACGATTACATATAACCCATATTATTTTGCACGATGAAAATTATGTCTGATATTGTCAAATCTAATGTATCAAATATTTGTAAGATTAATTTTACTACATTATATCAAATTCAATAACCGTAACTTCTTTTTTAAATATTTATCTATTTCAATTTTTTTCTATTTCAAACCTAGCATATTTTCAAAAAGAGTGATGATTAACTTATCGAGATTTTATTTAAAAGTTGTAATTTTCATATCATATCATAAGAACTATCGATAACTTTTGTCTAGATGTGGAAAGTTGTTGAAGAAAAGTCTAATCATATATATATATATATATATATATATATATATATATATATATATATATATATATATATGTATATATATGTATATAGTTTATTTTTAATATTTGTTATATTTAGTTTTTCATGTTTTAATACAATATTTTATGTTTTGGTAATTTAGATAAATTAGTGAATATTTAGTGATCCAAAGTTTTAAAGAGTGTGGTTAGCAGTATGCAAATGCCGCACTCCATATATTATGGGTAAATCAAGAATAGAACCTATGACTTAGGCCACTTGAAATAGTCAATGAGATCAAGTGAGATTTAAGAGAATGTTGTAAAAAAATTTCATATCTTCGACAAAATATGAGAGATTCATACGTGTTTAGGATGAACGTTCACTTCTCTTTTCTAAACTCAATCCCTAATAATTATTAAAACTTAGAGCTAAGTGACATATCACAGGAGATGTCGATGAGCCAACACCAACACAATATTTAATATACTTTCCACATACTCACACCATTCACAATGATATTCACCTTTTTATATAAACCTCTATTACTAATAATAAATACATAAAGTGTGACTTGTAACCTAATAGAACTAATTCCATAAATTATTTATTTGGCCTAATATAATAACTCAATATAATTAACAAAAAGATATATATATATATATATGAAATTTACTTTTTTAACTACAAGATCTTTTTGAAAGAAATACATTTATTTTCTCTTTATAATCACATGTTACAAGTAAAAAAAATTATAAACAACAAAAAAATGAAGGGAATAAAATACCATCTTCAAATGTTGGGAGACTTCATATTCAACTAAAAACATACTACTTACAACAATTCCTTATTTAATCTATACTTTAACTTCTTCTATTCCACGTTGTTATGGACTTCACAATATTAACTAGTGGTTGCTCCTTAAGGAGAAAGTCTATGCCGATTGATATTTTAAGATAACATGTTTTTGATTTTCTTAGGGGTTATTCATTTTGTAATATTGATGCAAATGAGATACTTATCGAAGCACACAAATAAGTGAAGAAATCTTTTACATATAGTCAAATTGGAGCTAATATATTATCGGCTGGTAATTTAAGGTTGAGTGTCCAGTTAGGTGAAGGTGTTTCATATGTATGAATGACACCCTAATTTGGTATGTGTAGATACACATTTCACATTATGCGATAGAAAACATATTTATATCTTTGCAAACATATGCATATGTGTGTTTGCATGCGTGTGTGTGGTGTGTGTGTATATATGAATGTGTTTATATATACACATGAATATGTGTAATTTTGGTATATAGGGTTACTATATTATATAAGTAAATGAATGTAAAAATGCATTTAGTTAGGCGGTTAGGTTGAACCTATATTAGTGATTTGTGTATGTTTATTAGTTATAGGCATCGCATTTGCAATAAGTACATTGCTATAAAATATTTACATCATGTTACAGGTTTGGCAGTGTGTATAGTTGTTTTTTGTATTTATAAGAGGGGAATTATTGCAAATATGTGCATTATATTATAAGGTGCCTCTATTTGGCATGTACATATATCTTGTAAGCGTGCTGTATGATCTTATTCTTAAGATTCCCAAAAACATGTTAACATTTCTACATGGCTTCCATCCTATTCGCTTGCAGTTGAGCTATGTACAATACTTGATATTTGTTTCTTACTATTGTAGGTACACATCAAAAAGGAAAGGATGAATTTGAACCCAAAAAAGAGCACTTTTTTGCTAATGTTGCACACATAATTGGTCTTTGTATATGTTAATTTAAGAGCATCTGCAGGTTGGCCTAGCAAATAGGGTTCATTTTAAGACACCTCTAGAAAATTGTAGGTGGAAAATACCTGGCGAATATCCCTGAAACTAGTTTCAACGAAAGGTGAATTTAACAGTATTTCAAAACCAAATTTTCACTAGTTTTTTCGAGCCAGAGAAACTACAGAATTACAACTACCGATGTACCGTTGACGCGCGTCAACACAACATCAATGACCCTCGTTGACATGCATCAACATGACATCAATGGCCCTCGTTAACGCATGTCAATACCCCCTATTGACGCATGACAACAAGAGCCATTGGCGCGTATAGGGACCATTGACGTGCGTCAGCACAACTTGTTGATGTGCTTTAATGACCCTTGTTGACGCGTTTCAATACACTTTTGACGCACATCAACAAGTTGTGTTGATGCACGTCAATAGGGACCATTGACGTGCGTCAACAAGTTGTGTTGACGTGCGTCAATGGTTTTTATTGACGCTTGATTTGGCTTATAAATAGCCTCATGTCAGTCATTTTCTCATTTGGACTTTCTGGCTCTCGATTTTTTTGTTTACAAGAATCCATCATTGTCAAAGACGTAAGCACAACTATGATGGTGACTTCAAGTGCTTCCCAAATTCAAGCTCAGGACAAAAATCAAGAAGAAAATCTAGTCCTATCCATGGGCAAGATCATCTATAGGAATACTTTGTGCCCCACATCCATACTATTTTAAATGTCTTTCAAATATAAAGATTTGATCGATGCATGTGAGTTTAGTTGGCTCGTTGAGATGCCCCAATTCAAAACTAACCCAGATATTTTGAATTACCTTCTCTCATCCTACAATACAGAGGACGGTCTTTTTTATGTTACTCTGAACAATGGTCGTTTGTTTCAATTCGGTATTGATGTAACTGATATCCATAGGTTTACGAGCCTTCCATTCAGAAATTTAACCTTTTACAACAAAGGCAACACTCATGGAAGACGAAAATAAATATCTTGAATCAACGTTTGGTTTCTATGTTGATTGTAAGTATAGCTCATTTTCATTCATCATTTTTTATTCTATTTTTTATTTTGATACAATTTAATGTTATATTAATTCCCAGTTTTTTTTGGCATTTTTAGCTCATATCAATAAATCCAGGTGTGGTGTCGATATGCAAGCAATCACACACCACTTTTTTGCTGCAATGATTTCCTTTTTTCAATCTAGAATAGTTCTGCAGGGTCGGCAAATAGATATACCAAATTGGGCCATTGCATACATAGTTGACACTATCACAAAACAAAAATTTGATTGGTGCACCTATCTATCAAAAAAATAAGAACTGACAAAGCTTTCAGAAAAACCTATCATTTATTCCACAAACTATCTCATTGGCCTTTATTACGAGGCTCTTTTAAATTTAAAAGATAAGCCGATTCCTACTTGCACTGATGAGGAGTTTATGAAGTTGTCAATTCCATCTGAAGAACAATAGGTAAAAACTATTAAGTTTGTATTCCGACATTACATTGCATAGTTATTAACACTTTATAGTTTTCAGAGAAGATTTATTGAATACCATCCTCAAAATAAGGCATTATCAAGAGGAAGAGGCCAACAACACACTGAAGCTTTGGGAGATTCCCAATCTAAAATGGAAGCTCACTCCTCTCCGAACCCTCAACAGTTTGAACTTGTTAAACGCCAAAGAAGTAATACCTTCTCATATATTATTAACAAATTCAAAATTTTTATTTTTATTTTCCAATTTAAATTTTAACCAATTGAATTGACATACAATTCAATTTTGATGACATTGTAGGGACTTTGGACCATACGCGTGTTTCGAAAATTGAACCATCTTCCACAACTCACTCAGTACATTCGCATGCATTCATATCTTCTCAACAAACACCAATTACTACTCCTACATGGCCACCCTTAGCTCTGTGAAAAATTACCCCTTGACAACAAGGTATAACTTTTGAATACTACTTCGTTTAATTTCATAGTTTTTGGATTGTTTTGTAGTTTTTCATGTTTTTTCTTGAACTTTTCAGCACATTGCAGTCCTTCTTTTCAAATAGTGGCACCGAACCCCCCTCAACCAATAATATTTAAAATGCCAACTAGAGGAACAGGGAGAAAGAACATTGGTAAACGCATTCCAATTGCTCCGGCCCCTAGCAGGACACTAAACATTGCCTCATCCTTTCGAATTACAAATCTCTCACTTGGTGGCTTGCCTAATGCAATGGGAATATCAGATTTGAATAATATAAATTTATATAAATATTATTTGGGCATTGATAGCAATGACCCAACTAGTTTTTTCAATACTCGTGAGATGATTCAAGGCCAGTAGGTATACTTCAATTTCAACATACTTTAGTCTTCACCACATTGAATTACATTTGGATTGAAATTTATTTGTCTGAATCTTGATTAATTTTAATACAAACAGGATCAGGCCACCCAAATGCAAAAACAAGTACCAGGTGATCAGCCCAAAATCCCCCATACTTCTCTAGTAAGATCATCTTCATCAGATACAGATGGTGAACAATTACTACCTTTTCCTTTGGAGAACTTAATTGGTTATGATTTTCAATCCCATGTCAGTGAGTTTATTCTACCTCATATCAGTGAGCTCATAGAATGGGAGAGAAGGGCTAAAGTACTTATCAATGAGATTATTAGTCATTGTGAAAATTATTGGCAAAGGGATAGTTTATACGTTGTAGTCCAGAATCAACCTATGAAGATGGATTCCTTACTTACCCAAGTAAGAAGTGGGACTATCACACATAACAAAAACTACAAAGATGAAATTTTGGATAAGGCATTAAACAAATTGGAAAATATTAGTGTTGAGGCCCAGGCATATTTTAACAAATGGTCTAAGGACATGGATTTGGTAGCAGTTGCAAATGCCGAGAGAGATAGAGCAGTTGTAAGTATTATCACTTTTAAACAATATTTTTTTGTTAATTTGAAAGTTTCTTATTTTAGTAATATGTTGAATTGACATTAATTTTATTGTGCATTTAAAATATGAAAATTTAATGAGTCAAGTAAAGGTTTTCCAAGTTATCTAAGAAACAGTGAAGAACAGTTTATCCGCAGTGAAGAATTTGAAGGAACATATTTTTTGGTTAACAAAAAAAACAATACATTGAAGTGGATAATTAAAGAGCACGGCTTCAACCCTGAAATATTATTCAAAGCTAAGGAAACAGCTAATCCAAAATTTTTGTCCCATGGAGATGTGAAAAAGCAAGAAGAAAGAATTTTTAAAAATTTAGAAAATGTTGTTGATGATCTCATAAGTTATGGGGTTATTTCTGCCATTGGCGAAAGGATTAAAGCCATAGGCGATGAAACCATTGGGGAAAGGAGCACAACAATTGAATTGGATACCTAAAAAGAGCATTGAAATTTTTTATTATTGTGGAAACTTGAAATATTGAGTCTATATTTGAAAATTTGAAACATTGAATGTTGTGGTCATGGTATTTGAATTTTATTATCTGGATTTGATAGCCTTTTAAAATTTGAAATAATATTTGATAGCATTTTTGAATTTTATTGAGTTTATGCTTATTGGTTTACTCTTAATGGGGATTGCATTAGATAGGGATGAATCATGGTGACGTATGTTTCTTGTTTACTTGGATTATCATGAATTGTATGTGGATGTAGATTTAGCTTCAAGCACGATAATTCTTCCTCTCTAGAAATTTAAACTTGTTTTAAGATAATTCTTCTTCTCTATACGTGTAATGATATGATCATCATAACATTAGAATGGATATAGATAATGATGAATGATGATAATGGATAATTGTTTTAAAAAAATGGAATGTGTTAGGACAAAGACATTTCTTTAAATTTAAAATAGATAAATAATTGTTTTAATAATAATTGTAGTGTCAAGATTGTGATAATGATATGATATATATGGATGATGATGAATTTTATGTGGACGTAGATTTAGCTTCAAGCACGATAATTCTTCTTATCTAGACATTTAAACTTGTTTTAAGATAATTCTTCTTCTCTATACTTGTAATGATATGATCATGATGACAATAGAATGGATATAGATGATAAATAAATGGAATGTGTTAAAATGGATATATATGACATTAGAATGGATAAAGATGACATTATAATGGATATACTTGTAATGATATGATCATGAATTGTTTTTTAAAAAATGGAATGTGTTAGGACAGAGACATTTCTTTAAATTTAAAATAGATCAATAATTTTTTTAATAATAATTGTAGTGTCAGGATTATGATGATGATATGATGATGATATGATATATATGGATGATGTTGAATTTTATGTGGACATAGATTTAACTTCTCGCATGATAGTGGATGACGAATTGTATAATGGATCGTGGATTATGAATTGTATAGTATGGAAATATCTTCCTCTGTAAAATTCAATTGTGTCATTTTATCCCAAAAAGTTTAAAAATATATCAAATCATTTTGCAAATATAAAAAATAAATTAAACAGAATTGTAAGAAATCAATAAAGATGATATGATAGGGTTTAACTTAGCTCTAGTGTTTTAGATTGCTATGAAATCATCACTGGTAATGTGCTAGATCTTTGTTTTAAGAAAACTCAACACGAGAAATGGATTAGTAGATAGATGGGTGAGTTTCCTGACATTGTTAGTACCGAGAAGTACTAGCTTCCTCGGATGGATGTCAACCCACATTTTCAAAAAAAAAAAAAAATTGTATTTAAATAAATGTAAATATATAGACCTGTAACATCTTTAATGATAACAACAACTGAAAAAAATTTAAAGTGACAAACAATAAGATTAAGGTGAAGAACATACCTATTTACAGTTGAAACAATCCATTATTAATAACTTCTTCAAACTCGATGTTCTCTTCTGTAGAGTGTGACAATGCACCAATTACACTCTCATCATTGGGAATAGTTGTACTTCTAGCTGTATTATTCACACCTCTTCTTTCGGAAAGGTGATTCCAATGCGCAATTTCTCTATCAAAAGGAAAGGTTTCCATGGAGTACCGAGAAACATAACACCTCATGCAACTTTCCAGAATTTTATGCAACCTATTTCTCAGTTTTGATTTTGTAAATGATAGTGCACTAAAAACCCTTTCGTCCTCCACAGACCCAAAAATCATTGTTTGGCATAACTCATATAATTTGAAATATTCACCTTTGATAAATTTCTTGCCATAGCCTTGTAAAAGCACCACTTTCAGAAGGTTTGTCTAAATTTTTATATCGGTTCCTCATTGTTGTTACAAAATCTATTGATTGAAATTTTAATAAATCAGCATTAAGTATACCATTGATTTCAATACCCTTGAACTATGAATTCTTTGCAAAATTTTCCATTATTGTACCCATGGATTTATGGACATGCTTTCTTATAAAGTCAGCACGACCACCTTCAGTATTCCAAAAATTAGGATTCATCACACCCATGGCTTCAAGAATTTTATCTTTGGAGAAATGTTCTCTAATTTTTGATGATAAGGATTCTGAAATTTTCTTAAGCTTTAGTCTTGTTTCAACTATAACAGATTCAAAGAGATTACATGTCACAAGAACATCTTATCATTCTGATCTTGTAATATCTTGACATTTTTACACAATGTGTAGTGGTATGTCCCTCCCATTAACAGTGATGTAGAGGTGATCATGGATATTAAATCTCAAATAGTTACTAGGATTTTTAAGATCTAATAAAGCTTTCCAATTCTCAAAAACAGGTGAATCAAAACAATCTTGGGAACACTAAAAGATATTAAGACTTTGACATACCATTTTTTTCATCTGTATAAAATTCACAATATAGATTAATCTTCCTTGTGCATGCTTCATAAGTGTATTGATCTTCTGCAACATTGGAAGAAAACCAACCAATGTAAGAAATGTCTCCAAATAAGTTAAATTGAACAACAATTCCCTCACCCTATCAACTTCATGATGGTATTTTTTCATGAAACCAGCCAGCGAAGGATACTCCTCACAAACTCTGCATGCAGGTTCATACAAAGATATCCATCTAGTCTTAACATCTTTCTAAAGTTTTTTTCCATCTGTAATTCCAATTGAAAATTTATGGAACTCAAGAAATCACTTTGGGCTACTTGCCATATAAGCATGAAGTTCTCTTATAAGGTCTTCTAATTTAGCAACATTTTCGCGGTTGCTTACCATTTTATATGCTAAATTCATTCTATGAGCCATATAGTGAATTGGTAGCATATATGGGACCACTGTTGTTTGTAATATAACACATAGCCCTATTCGGTGACCCTACATGATAGATGCACCATCTACTCCAACGCATACCAACTTTGTAGCAATTTCATAATCAGTCATTTCAGAAATATCTTTCAAATGAGAAACAAATGTTTTATGTAGGTTTTCGGCATTATAGTTTTCAACCATTTTCATAACACCTAATAGATGAGGTGTCCTTATATGATTTTATAAAGTATAGATGTAGATACATACCCATGCAGTGTTGTCAATTGTTGTCACTTCATCAATTGAAAGAGAGATAAACTTTGATTTTTTTACATTCTCTTTCAAATCTTCCTTCTCTATAATCGAAAGGAATTTTTCCATTTCCCATCCACTACTTTTAGACCAATGAGACTGAGATAAGTTCGGTATTCCATTATATTGATATAAAACTTTAAAATCGAGGAAATCCAAAATTGGTCTTCCTTTTTTTTGTATGTGAAATACAGTAGAGAATTGTATGAGTTTTGCATGTAGATTTGTTTGATTCATTTTACCAATATGCGATGTGATTGTTCCTCCTTTTTCCAAGAGATGTCTTTATTTTTTCTGCATTGCCTCATATTTCATTGTGTATGTAGCATGAATGCATTCTTTTTTGGTTTTCCACCTGCTTATTTTGATTTTCCTGCTATCTCCCCTCGTTATAGTCAAATATTTTTTTCCACAATGTTTTTCTATAGTGTCCAGCTTCATGTGCATTCTTTGTTACTTTCCCAATTTCCATGTACATATTGTACATGTACATTCAGATGGGATTTCTTCAGAATTATATGATTGCATAGTTTTAATAAATGAAAATTTAGTTGCCCAATCAAACTTGTATGACCTGCCAATGGTCCAGATATTCTTGTTCGTTTTCAATGTTTTACTTTTTTGAGTAGAATTTTTACCAATATCACAATCACCTAGTTTCCTCTTTCGTGAAATGGATTTTGAATTTGATTTATGTGTTCCTTTTTACTGAGTATTTTTATGTGTGATATCTTGATGCACTTTTGGTTGCACCCCAACAGGAAGAATATCTTCAAGATTTGGCATATTATCGTAGGTGTCATTTGTTTGATACTATGTAGAATGTATGTCCACCTCAATAATACCTTCCACACAGTCAGTATTCTAATTCTTTGTGGTAGCATCTTTATGGTTGTTGGTATTTTCAATATCACTATCCGCAGAGTTTCCAAAATACTTAAACAATGATTTCTGATATTTTTTAGTTACGTTTAGGGTCTTCACATTCTTAGGACTAGCACCTTCCATTATTCTGAATAGATTCCTGCATCAAGAAAAGAACCAAGTAAAGACTTCTTGTTTCATGTCAACAACTAACCCTTTGTCCCACATCAAAAGTACATCAATAATCCCTGTTGCACATCAACTATGTGTTGACTAAAATTTTCGCGCATCACCAAGGCATCAACTACTTATGCCCTGTCACGCTTCAACTCTGTCCCTGTCACATGTCAATTGCTTATGCCTTGTAGCATGTCAACTCTTTCTATCACACATCTGCAATATCTCCTTACCACGCATTTGTAATATCTCCTTGTCGCGCATCTGCAATACCTCCTTGTTGTACGTTAACTATATCCTTGCCGCACGTCAAAAACTAATCCTAACAGCCTAACAACAATCACTGGTGCTTAAGAGAATGTGAGTTCAAACTTCATGGTATTCGTAATTTGGTAAGCTACTTGTGGTATACTACCTGATGAATCACCTATGTTTTTATAGGAGATGTTTTCAAATGAATGCAATGCCGACCCCAAAAATAAAATATACTATATATTTTAGGAAAATAGGATACCGACCCGATCCAAAAAAATCACCTTTTCAAATTTTTCAAAAATGAAATTTTCACCATATTACGAATATTCGCCACTAAAATTATCCTTGCTAGCAAATCTTTAAGTGTAACATCGAAATTAATTTCCCATATAGAGAAATTTGGGTCCTATAACATCATGTGCAATGCATATTTTTATTCACATAAGGTTGAACTGAATTTGTATTTTAAACAATGCCAAGAATGATATTTATTTATAACCATGTACTTGTATCGTTGTTTACTAGTAACCACCCTAGAAGAAGCGGGATTAAAAATGTTAATCATGTTCACGTGTATAGTTTTTGTAACAACTATAGCCTATTGGAATGAATTTAGTAAAGTGAATGGATGGATGTTAAAAATGGTTTTGTGAACTGCTATTTTTGCACTCATTATAACTGAAACATCTTATGCTCCTGTAGTACCCACCCAAATACAGAGGGTTCTACTTCCTCTACCAGAGGTGGCAAAAAATGTTGTATGTTAGATCATGTGGTTAAGGTTCTTTGATTGAATGTGTTGACCTTAGATTTCTTAATTTCTAATAACAGTATACGTATGTTGTCTCCATCATGTGGCAATGGTAACAGTTTTGTACTCTCATTACATAATGTTCCCCACATATTTATAACAATAGTATATCATGTTTGTTCTTTTATGGAAATTATATAATGTTGCGTACAACTTCCATGTTTTAGGTAATCATAGGAATGAATGATGTAGAGGTTACAACACCAATAACATCAACTATCAAACAAAGTCACTACTAAAAGGGGGGTGATTTGAGACATTAATTAGAGATAAAAAAATATTTTTGTCTCTAATTAATACACTCCTACTTTTGTCTCTAACACCCTTAATATAATGTTTTTTAATTAAAAAAACTCTTTATAATTTTGGGTGGCTTACAAAGTGGGGAAACTGTGGGAAAAATAATGAATGCACGGAAAATAGAAAAAAACATTAGGCAGGAGTGAATTTCGTTCTTGGTGCATGCAGATGGTGTGGATCTTAGCTGAGGAGGAGGACAAGTAGGTATCTACCATTTTCCTCTATTTTATTGAGGATTTATAAGAATTGTTCACAGAAATGGCGAGGGTTTGGTTTTCGGGTTGGGAAATTTTCTTCAAGGGCCTTTGGGAACTACATGTAATCTTGGTATTTATTTTTTATCATACTTGTAAGCCTCAGACCTGTTCTGTGGGGTTCGATCATGCTCAGATTAGAAGTTACCTGAATAGAAGAGGATGCATTCTTCATCTCTGAAATGTTATCTAGCAATTGGACACATCTCACACACTTTTCTATCCATGCTTCAAATCTAATAGGAAGTATGCCACCCTCTATTAGAAATATGTCCTCCCTCATTTATCATGATTTGGGATTTCTAGAAAATTCTTAAGGCCAGATACCGTATTCCATTGGCAATCTCTCTGCTCTTCAGTATTTGTATCTTTGGAAAAAATATTTAAGTGGAGATACTCCAGAGTCCCTTGGTCATCTTATCTCTATGATGTATCTTTATCTCTCTTACAATTAGCTAAATGGGACTATTCCTACTTCTATTGGTAATTGGTACTATTACGAGATAAGTGAAATTTCTACTTTGTAACCCTATTTTTAGGGTTTCCATCTCTGTTACAACCCAAGAAGGATATTTATATAAGGAAAATACTTAATCCTTATATCAAAGCATGAAATATTACATAGACAATTATCTTGACCTCTTCGACATGCTAGAACCTTCAATGGCTCTTGAATGATCTGCACACTTCATTTGATGATGTAAAGTTTACTATATTGCTCATGAAAACAAAGATATCTTAAGGTTCTGGGATACATCTAAGCCAAGAATGATCCCTTCCTCTCTATGAAGGTTTGTCAGGGCTAGCTAAGGTTTGAGAAAAATTTTAAAACCATTTTCCTTGTTTTGGTTCCAAGATTATTCTCTATTATAGGTCAAATTCTTGTAGGCTACAGTCAGGCTTGAAGTATACATACTCCTACAACATCACTAGTTTCTTCATAGTTTCTTATCCTCTCTCCAGAATAAAATTTCATAATCACCCTTATCCAACAGAGATGATAAGCACTCTAATCAAACACATTTATGTTTGGTTCTCTTATTTAGGTGAACTGGTTCATATGACTATGACATACTATTCAACTGATCAAATCCCTAAGTCTTGCATGTAACCAAAGATTCCTTGCTAGAGCCACTATCACTTCAGTACCAATGTCCCCTTACCTAGATTGAACTCCTACGATTACAGATACTTCCTTCTACATAGATTCTACTTACTAAGGAGTTCACACCACAGTTACAAGACTTCCAAGCATGCAATAACACACTAAAAACATAAACAATGAAGGTCCACAAAAATTACACAAATTCTCATCATAGGTTAGTCATATCCTCTATATCAACCTACATAAATTATTCATTAACATTCAACATGTACAAGAATGCTTCACACTATTACAAGAACAGATACACACAAGAATAATATGATTTTATTCCTTGAAGCTTCACAATTATTTCCATTCAAATGGAAATGATAAAATATAGTTACAATTAGGATTTTATATCCTCTCATTAGGAAAGCATCTGGTGTGTAGCTTGTCATTATAATATGTAATGATAAGATATGTGTTGTGATAAGAGGTTGATTTTCCCTCATTTCATTTGATAAAGTTGGAGAAGAATAGAGGGGTACAAAGAAAATTACTAAACACATACAAAAAAGAACCACATAAATGGAAAATAGTTAGTGTGGATCTTAGGCAAGAAAAAGGAGGTCGAGAAGGAATAAGTTAGTGTTCTCAGCTGTAAAGTGTTATAACATTAAAAAAATACTAACAAGGAGGCACATTAAACAAGCCTAAAGATAGTTTGGGTCATAATAGTAATCTAAAGAAATTAGGAAGAATCTAATATATGCTAACCTCCACAGACGAAGAACCCTCCAGCCCTTTAAAATGATCATGGTGAGGATATGGTATATTCTGAAAGACACGATAATCATGAACAAAGTTAAAATGTTATGAATTGTCCTAACTGCTTATAGTTTGTGAGCATGGTGATAACCATTTTGTAAAGAATAGTTTTGGCAGAGAGGCACCACTATTAGAACTAGATTGACCATACAAATCATTGTGATCATAATCTTCCTAACTTTTGAAAGATGACATTTAATCTTTGATAGAAATGTTACCCATATCTGTGTTATCCTGTAGAATAAATGAAGCTTGGAGTTGTGGCTTTGTTTGTAATATTGATGATGGGTGGATCTTTGATGGGGCAGCTTTGCTATTGTTTGAATCTCCCTCGATGTAGCTACAATTTTTTGTAAGAGGTTTGTGATTAATAGGGTCTATTCCAAATAGCCTAAGATTCTTTTTTATTCATGAGTTCCAAATTTTTTTAATCTCATTATCAGTTCTTCCTAGTAATCTGGTTGCTATCTGTGACCATCTACATATAGATAAACTAAATTTTCTTCAATTGAGATATAGATTATAAAACTTTTATGTAGTCTAATTTCTTGTGAAACAATAATTTCATAAGGATACGAGAAGGTATTCATGCCTAAGCACATGCTAAAAAAATCTGTAGCACAGAAGTATCAGTCAATATGAACCAGCTCATCACAAATTTTCTTAAATAGTTAGCTACGAAGCTATCAAGATTTTTCTTAACCGGGTAATGGAGGATCTATGGGAAAAACTAAAATTTTAGGTCATGCTTTCTACAATAGTCATCCGAGAGGTTTACCATTGGAGACACCTTGCAGCATAGCAGTATTATGTAATAAACAAACAAACAACAAACAAACATGCCCTAGACAAAACAGAATAAGATTGAAATATTCAGAAGCATGTTTATTCTTGACTCCATTTTGTTGATATATATATATATATATATAATCTAGTTACTTAATTTTAAAAGTAGGTTCCTGAATTTGAAATTTGAATGTTAAGAATGATTTAAAACTAGTCAAAAATATTAGAAATATCTTATGAATACATATAAATGTAAGATAAATTTGATAAATTATTATTACCTCAATATTTTATAAATTGAAGACTCATTCTAAGCTTCACTCAGAGAACCCATTTGGATCTAGTTCAGGTTAGTATAGTTTGAAAAAGACTCACTTTACAAAGTTTCTTCAAAAGCCTCCTTTCTAGCTTACTAAAAAGGTCTGACTCAACAATAACTTGAATGAGAACTAAATTAAGAGGATAACATGAATTAAGTTCTTTGATGCTTCTGAGTTTGTTCCTTCTTAGGTACAATAGCTACAACTTTTAGTACATAAATGGTCACCCATGCAAGAAGCCTAATGTCTGACAGAGAATGATCATGACCTTTTTTTAGCAGACATCTATAAAAAACATTGATCATTTGCATCCACAAGCAGAGAGACCTTGTTTCACTTATACAAGAGCTGCATCATCTTATAACATCAATCACCTTTACACGTCTTCTTCATTATAATGATTCATTTGATAGCCTTCATTAAACAAAGACCAACAACTACAATCTTTTATCTCTTCAAACCTCCTTTGTAATATTGTTACAATGTTTTCAGGTTTACCTTTGAGTCTCGATCTTTTTTTATACCCTAATTATGTTAGCCTTCCAAATAGGCACTTAACTAAGTGGTTTCTTCTCATTCTCAAATAACCTCATAGTGACTGTCACAACTTAGTACACTATATATATGTGTGTGTGTGTGGTGTGTGTATATATATATATATGTGTGTGTGTGTGTGTGACTGCTTGCATAAATGCATGAAACTACACTAGCATCGATGCAAACATACAATATAGAATGTCTTACCAATATAATCTCTCAGTTACATGCATACACAAGATTCCTTTTCCATTACAATACTCAAACCCTGAAAACTATTAATCAACCTACCAATACATAGAATCACTCCTTTAAAATAATTAGAGCACGTCTATTATTTGTTTGATCATTTAAATGATGGTACAAACAACTACCATGTATCCCAAATTATTTGAAAATGTAATTTAGATAGTGCCAAACAATGAGGCGCAGAAGTGCAAATACGTATAAGTTCATTTTTTAAAGGAAAAAAAAAGAATAATATAATCACAATTAGGACTCTTGGACAAGAGTGGATGAACTCCCACCATAGTATTTTTCTAGTCAGGATGCTTTCTAGCCTGATATTTCTTGGTTTCTACAAGATTTTTCCTACTTTATTTGGATTACTATTTTGACCCAAACTATCTTTAGGCTTGATTAATGTTCCTCCTTGTTAGTATAGTTTTAATATTATAATACATTACAGCTGAACACACTGTAATTTATTCTTCGGTTTGGAAAATTCTAAGATAAAAAATAAAGGATATATTTGAAAATATTAAGTGGAGTAACACAATAATAAAGTAGAATAATATCTTGTCATTATAATATATAATCACAAGATACATGCCTTGATAAGATGCTTCTCTACCCTCCTTTCATTTGAGAAAGGAATTAAAATATTTCATGACTTGTACATTTGGGTAGAGAAGCCTCTTCTCAAGGCACATATTTGGTTATTAGATATTATAATGATGGATCTTGTAGAGTATAAATTGGATTGATTTTGGATACTGGACAATGAAAACAAAGACCTATGATAAGTTCCAAGATTCAAGTTTGCTTCCAAGTTAACCTTGTAACTTATCGTAGGTCTTATTGCAACATGGTTTTGAATATGTGGACCTTCTCATGCTATTTTTTTTTTTTTTCATTTTTAATAAATTAGATTGCTTTTCCTTATCTGATTTCTTCATTTGTTCCTTTTTTCATGTTTTATTGTCTTCTCTGGCTCCAGTTGGTGTTGAGTGGCTTTAGAGCAAGAAGGTAAGATAAGATAATATTCTAGTCCTAGATATATTGATAAATAGTTAGAACTTGTAGATACTTTTATTCATTTTTTTTAAAAAAAATTCTGTATTATTATCACGAGTGTTACTTGTTTTTGTAGGACACTATTACCCAATTAGCCACTATTATTGGAAAAAATGGAAAGATAGGTACTTTCATTTTCTACCACCTGTATTATTTCTTTAATGAATTGAATCTCAATGAATATTATTATTATCATAGTCATGATTTTTTTTAATAATACTGAGGTCTTAAATAACACTCATAATGGACCCTCTTTTAGCTTAGAAAAAATGTATAAGTAAGGGCCAAGGACCATTATTTTTATGAGTAGATGGAATCTATAATGATGCAAATGATTTCCTAGTTCAAACTAATCATTTCTTAGTTTATGGAAACATATTAACGGAATTACCCATTTCCAAACTATAAAAATATAAGTCTCAAGTTGAAAGGTAGATGCTCATTATTTAAAGTATATTATTTGTGCAGGAAAATAGTATATCTTCATTTGAATGTTCAGATGAACATGTACCAAGACCTACTATAGGGACAAATGAATATTTTAATGAAATGATATATTGTACTTATGAAAAGTGCAAAAAAGGAAAATTAAATAAGTGTCGAATCTTTGGTATCCATAGGTTAAAGTATGGAGTTTATATAGAAGAGGTATACTATAATGAAATTTCAAAAATGCTTGTTATTAAAAAATATGAAATTTTTATATTGCATTATTATGAACTATTTTAAATGATATTGTAATGTTTAGCCAATCCATGTTCATAGTAATGTTGATGAAAGGACATATGACACTGATGATAGTGACACTCAAAATGAAGGATAAGACACATATATGGGTGATACCACTTCTCAATTTAATTAGGATGCGGTGAACAAATTTTTACAAGACTTGTACTCATATGGTGAAGAAGTCGATGATTCACCCCTAACTCCACTTGTTAGGATGCCTCTTTACCCAAATGTAAATTTGTCTACATTGGCAACACTTATGTTATTTTTGAACTTGAAATTTATGCATGTGAAATGAATAATACATGCTTCACTAATATCTTGAGGTATATTTTAAACTCCTCTAAACTATATATATCCATGTCATTCGAGTTTTGAATATTGTGTATAGTGAATAATATAAAGATTTTTTTTTGTTTTATGTAGACTTATGACAGATAAGATACTTCCAAATCAAAATAACATGTCTCATTCACAAAAGCAAGTATCTTCATCAATGAAATACATTGGGATGGAGTACAAAACATATGATGCATGTCCAAATGACCATATCTTATACTATGGTGAAAATGAAAATTTACAGCAATTCCCAATATGTTTCACCAATAGATATCGTGAAGATCAAGTGTCCAAGAAAGTTCCTTATAAGGTTCTATTCCACATTCCAATAACACCGAGGTTTGAGAGGATGTTCAAATGTAAGGATTTTACAAAATTTATGGACTATCATGCACTAAGAAGGTGCCAAGATGGTGTCATGCGTATGGTGGCTGATAGCAAATATTTGAAGGAGCTTGAAGGAAAATGGCATGATTTAAGAAATGAGTCAAGGAATGAAAGGCTTTCATTGGTTATGGATGGTGTCAATCCTTTCGGAGATCTTAGAACAACATACTCTATTTGGCCGGTTTTCCTTATTAACAATAATCTTCCCCCTTAGATGACAATGAAAAAAGAGCATGCAATGCTAACTCTAATAATACCAGGTACATGAACTTATTAGTGTTATGTTCTCTTGAAGATGATGTACATTTACATGAATAAACTTAAATTTTAATTCACATTTTATTAATAGGAAAACACCAGGCGAAATATATAGACACATAGATGGAGCCTCTCATTGATGAGATATGTGAATTATGGAAGGGTGTCAACATGTATGATGTATCAATACCTATCAATGATAGGATCTTCATTTTTTGTTTAATACTTATGTGGAAAATTCACGACACTCAATGTCTCTCTGTGTGTTGTGGTAATCTATTTATCATATTCATTTGTAATCATTCTATTTATGTTGTTGCCCATTAATTAAATATGGTTTCCATACTAATTTTTCAGGCCTAAAGACTAAAGGGAAACATGGTTTTCCATCATGTGGGCCAAACACTATATCTAGGAAATCAAAGGATCTTAAAAAAATGTGTACGATGAATACAAACATTTCTTACCTCAAAACAATCATTATCGAATACATGAGAAAAATAAGTTCAATGGAAAGGAAGAGGAAAGGAGGCGGCCAAAAAGGATGAACCCTTTGAGGTAAAAATCAGCATCTGACAAAAATGAAGGGAGAGCTTATCCATTGGGAATGAAAAGAATATCTAAGTTTTATAAGTTATATTAATACGAGCATCTCCCAATAGCTCATCTGTTTGATATAATGTATATTGGAAAAATTTCGCAGAGTGCTTATGGAAACATCTAAAGTGAACCAACAATAAAGAACAAATAAAATTAAGGAAGGACCTCAAAACCATCAATATGATCCCAAACATGTGGTTACATGAAAACAACACATATGATCATGTGCCATGGGTTCTTACATTAGAGGAGAAACAATATATGTTTGATACTATACATGTCATAAGATTTCAAACTGGTTTTTGTTTTTTACATTAAAAATCGTATTCACAAGAGATGGTTCAGAGTTTTCTGGACTGAAAACACATGATTGGCATAATTAGATAAAGGTAATTCATGATATCCTATATTTCTTGGTAGTATAATTGAAAATTTTAATATATTAGTAATGTAGAAGATAATATATATATTAAACGCTATTTTTCAATGTTGGTGTAGTATGTGCTTCCTACAGCAATACAAAGCACTTTCAACCATGACATCGCACAAATAATTTACAAATTGTCCAAATATTTGAGGTATTATAAACCATCATTTGTTATTCAATAATTAATTTGTTTCCTTATATAAATATCATTTTCAATGTCTTTATAATATTTTTAACATATATTTTACAAATATTATAACTGGTGATATGTTAATGTTTGTTACTAAAAATTATAGGTGGGTCTCATCTAAAGAGATACATCCAAATGAGCTGAACTATTGGAAGATGAATTTTTCTCTTTTGATGTGTGACATTCAAATGTGTTTCCCTCCAAGTTTCTTCAATTCTGAAGAGAACTACCTTATACACCTAGTAGAAGAGATTGAACAATGTGGGCCTATCCATCTCAGGAAAATGTGGCTTGTAGAGAGATATATGAAGGTCCTAAAACATTTTGTGAGGCAAAGAGCTTGACTTGAAGGTTCCATGGTTGAAGGGTACATGGTTTTTCAAACCATGGTTCATTTATTTGAGTACTTGCCTCAATTGCCTCTAGAGACTCCAAGATTATGGGGTGATCAATAATCTCAATCCATTGGAGATAGAAAACTAGAGGGTCAAGGAACTATAAAGAGGATAAAAGGTAATCTTAAATGTTATTAGTAGTTTTTAAATCCTAAGTATTTTATGATGCACCCTTTTAAAGAATGGTTAGATCAATGATTAGTTAAATACTTTTTTTTTGTAGATGCTAATGAGTGGGAGTCATTGCATTTGTATGTTTCATACAACTCTAAATTTATGTTAGGATGGATGGAGAAGTATGTTGAACAAAAGAAAATAGAAGATGAGAAGGAATGGGCTAATATATATAATAGACATGGTCAAAACTCTAATAGAGGACTTTATGCATGCCATAAAATATAATGGACAGATAGATGCTCATGGCATTGGTTAAAGAAAATTGTTGAACACGAGGAAACCAAGGGAATGAAAGGAGTGACAAAACAACAAGTAGATTTCGATAAAGGATCTATAAGTAGGAAGCTAATATAAAAATAAAGTATTATGATGAACATTGTTTAATCTAAATATATTTTTATCATTGAAACTATTTAGTTAACATTTTGTGTCCTTGAATCTAATTGGATAATATGTACACATGCATTTAGGTAACATATTACAAAGCAATGTGGATTAGTGGTCATCATTTTCAAATCAGGAAGATCGATGAGAAGCGAAAAAATTATGATAGTGGAATTTCAGCACCATTTGAAGTGGAATGTCGTTCACATGCATATGACACAAACACAATCACAAGTACACTTTGGTATTATGGAGTGTTGGAGGATATAATAGAGCTTGATTTCACATCGTTTGAAGATTTTATTTTTCGTGTTGAATGGTATAGGCTCATTAAAGTGGGGCTTGAAAAAACTATTTTTTTGCATGAGAATGGATTCAATATGATAAGTACATCGAGGTTTGAATATACTTCAGAACCTTATGTGTTTCCAAAACAATGCAGTTAAATATTTCTTGTTCCAAATCTAGAACACCCTGGCTGGTCCTTTGTGATAGATTATGATCCAAGAGGATGAAGAGTTACCTTTTCTGAAGATGTAGAAGGCCATGATGTAATTGAAGAGGTAGAATATCTACTTGAATACATAGATGACCAAGTGGAGGATGATGATAACATGACTATTGATGATGAATATGAACAAGATGAAGTTCCACAAGGACAAGAACAACATTTTGATGATCAAATACATGAACATGATGAGTTTATTGATCATCATTTACCTATGGCTGAAGGGGATGAAGATCATGAGAACCATGGTATTAATTTATTTGTTGCTCTAGGGCGCATTAATTATGGTGTATTCATGCCTCTAGATTAGGAAATTGTAATGTTAGATGAAGATGATTTTATTTAATCATAATGTAAACCTTAAAATATTGTAAAGACATAACACAATTTGATATATTTTATGAGTGGATTGCTAATGTTTTTTTCTCTATGTCAATGCATACATTGCACATGTTTCCTTGTTTCATTACATTATTCCTTATTGAATATTATATGAACAAGAACACCTTTTGGTTCTTTTGAGTATATATATTTTTTGATACATGAAATGAAATGGAAATTTAGTATTGCATATGTTATTATTCATTTGTTAGTGAACTTGTTCAATGTTACATGCAAATTTGAAGTTTTTTTTTTACTATTAATAATTTTGTTTTATGATAGTTTGAAAGATCGTGGCATGCCCTCTATATATGCACTATAAAATCCTAACATGAGAGTGTCGCCGAGAAGTAAATTCCATACCATATTTTTTGCATCCAACATTCAAAAATTTAGTATTCCAATTCCGTCAAGCATGCCAACACATAGTATAACACCAAAGTTAAGGAGTAACCCTTCATGTATGGGTTCTCTCCGAATTCACCCTCCAACACCACAACATGCTTCATTGACAAGTATCATAGAATCACAAGCCAAAATTTTAATGCTCCTACCAGATACTCCTGAATTTTATGAAGTTAGATAGGAAGTAATTAAGCAAATTCATGCATTGGAGTCTACATTGCTGGAAAGTATAGGTCTTTTTGTACCTAAAAAGGTATGCTTATGATAATTAATTATTTATAAAATATTCCTAACAGTCCTAACTATCATTCATGTGCTATAAAACAGTCATAATAACATTTTTTTCATATTGCATGGTTTACAATAGTCCTACCAAACATTCATGCTCTATACATGCAGGAAGAAAATGGTATACCCCCTGATGTACCTATAGGGGAGGAATATTGACCCCTACGACTGCAATAATCTCCACAGTGAACAAAAAAGGAAAGAAAGAGGTTACAATCATGTTAACCTCAAATGGAAATGTCTTAAAAGATGAAATGGGGTCGATTTTTTTCCAATTTCTATTTCATCACATAGAATGCCTATTTGGAAATACCATACAAGTGGATTGGAGAAAGCAAGCCAATTCTAAGAAAGATGATCTCTTTGAAGATGTCATAAAAGAGTTTGGAAATCCAATTTTTAACAAGGATTTCATAATGGATTATGCACAGAAATTCATTTAGTCTAAAAGAGACAAAATAAGATCAAAGCTAACAAATGACATGAGATATCCCCGACCAGCTTGGATCACTAGCCAAACAACATGGGATGAGCTTATCAAAGATGCCAAATTCAAGAGAAAGTCTTTGAAAAATCCAAAATACACGCCATCTGCATGAGAAGCAGGTAAAAGATGTCTTCAAAATACAACAAAGGCTACCCAAGCTAGGTTGTCAAGTATTGGGTCCCATAAATTAGGGTCAGGTGTGTATAATAGTATTCGTGGGAGCTTGGTAAGTGAATAATTTCATTTATTTTTTAAATATTTTTTCGGTGACTTGAATGTACTGGATGACAAATGATACTTGATAAATTAAAATGTCTCTGTACACTTAGGTTCAACAATTTTAAAAGGAAGCTTCAGATGAAGATCTGAAATATGTTTTAATGCATGGTTACCAAGGCCTCCGAAAACATATGATAGATTGAGGGGATAAATTTGTCATTGAGCATGAATCTAAGGTAAGTTTATTATAGTATTTGATGACATAATAAAACATTTAAGTATCAATGTTCTGGTAAATTAATTAACTAAATTATGTTGTTTAATAGGATGTGCAACAATCAAACTCCTTAAAGGATGAAACTGACAATGAACATGAAGATGCCAAAGAAAGATGTGATGATTTTGATTTTGGGAAAAATGAATCGATTGACCATCTTACAAGTCATCTGGAAAACAACCCATAAATCCAACAGACAATAGTTTATGATGATTATCATGTTGCACCATCTATTATAGTTCCTCATCAAAAGAGGACAAAAAAGAATAGACATTTTTCCTATCTGGCTATATAGATTTAAATTGATTGTTATTTTATGAATTATTGGCTATTTCATTACTTGTGAACTTATTAGTTTTTTTAATGATTTGAATTTTAAGTATACTAGTGAACTTGTAAAAATTTGAATTATACCTTACCAATCAAATCAGTAACTCCTGTGAGGATACATTGTATGTGTCTTTAACATACCTAGTAACTTGTCTATCTGTTTCTTGAGATTTTCTTTCTATCTGAGTTCATTCCTATTCCTTTGATATGCATGTAGAGTAACTATGGATAAGACATTTTAATTACATAGATGTGTGATTTAAACTCATGCAAACTTCTTCTAATCAGATTTGTATTATTAAATTTGTAGGCTTCTTCTAATATCTATGTATCTCAAAATACACATATATGTGATGTCCTTTTTTCATATTGGTTAATGAGTCTTATGAAAATACACACAAGCTATGAGAAATAAGGTACATTCAGTAATTGATAAATTTGTTGAACGCAGACTTTGATCTCTTGGTGTTGCTAGATAGGTACTATAATTCTTGAGATGTGGAATAGTTATAGGAGTTTTTTAAAGGTTTCTTTTTTACCATAAGAATGGTGGGTTGCATTCTTTCAATGCTTCAAATGACCATACAAATAATTTTCATCTTTATAATAGGTAATATATATATATACTCCACATAAATGTGTCTAATTGAATCTTGTGTCTCTGTGGAAATACAGTAAACCAGGGACTTGCTACACTTGCATTCTTTGGAGTGGGTGTAAACTTAGTGTTGTTCTTGACAAGGGTGTTGCATCTGAGAAATTAAAAAGCAACAAATGATGTGAGCAAATGGACTGGAATTGTTTATATCTTCTCTCTAGTCGGATCATTCCTTAGTGATGCCAGCTATTGGGGTTAATATAGAACATGTATTATGTTTCAGGTCGTATTTGTGGTGGTAAGTTTGTTTTATTCTATACCATAATGGTTTATTTTGGGAGAAAACCGTCTAAGTAGTACAAAAAAAGTGTTACTGTACTACAAAAAGTATTCTCTAAGCATTAAAATACTAAAAATGGACACAGGTCGCCAAAGTGCAGGCTTGTCAATTGCAATTAGTAGCATATGGTTATCCAGATCATAATCCATAAACGTATTGGGTTGTTTTCTTTTATTGAATAATAGATATAGATAGCCATAAATGTACGTATGATGTATACCAATGTGATTTTATGGAAAATTTTCTATACTTAAACCACCAACTAATTCTTCTCTCTGTTTGATCTCAATCCAAGTTTGTTTTGATATACAAAGTGTAGGAATTACTTGAAAAGTCCAAAGATGGTGCTAGAGTTCCATAAGAATTTATTGGTTTGTTGTCCAACAAAAACTTTTGTTATGTTTCTCAATGCATTGGCTTCTGTGAGTTGTCCAACAAACCTCAAATTGTCTTTGTCCTTATATGAGCTAGACATCCTCCAAATCTCATGATGATTGGATGAGTACAGTCGAAGATCTATATGACAATAATTTCGAGCTTGAAATGTGAGAATACAATGTACAGTCAAGCTAGCAAAAGGAAAAATTTCCATCAAGGTCTGATAATATGATCCAAAACTTGATATACTAATGGTATAAGGATGGATTAAAGAGTAGTAATGATCTTAGAGGTAAACATCATTAAGAAAAATGCAATCATTTTGATATAAATTTGAATGTATAGGTTTTATGACTATACTAAGTCACTAAGAAAGATTATAAAGAAGGTTGAGTTGGGCATAAAAAATGAAGAATCAATGCATGAAAGTTGAAAGACATATTTAATGTATAAAGGAGACTTAGAATTATTGATCTTGTGTCATGATAGGTATGGATAAGTGTTTTAGGACTTGATTTGGGTTAAGAAAGGATATAAAATAAACTTTGGGTAGAGTATTAGAAAAGATGATGAATTTTGGGGTAGAGCACTCTTGATAACCATTGTTAGATCCATTCATAGAGAATCTTAAGTCTTAAATTGATGCCTTCTTCATGCCTCATAGGTATGAGTGACCCTATAAATCTATTTTCAATGTAGTTCCTTTTATCCATACTTTGCCCCCCGGACAGAATATTGATAAGCCACAACCAGATAGAGAAAGAACCTGAGAAAACACTTTCATATCCTATGGATAGGTAGCAGAAAGACCCAAAAATGGAGTGGCAGAAGATGAGAGAGAAGAGACTACCCTACACAAAAAAAATGAATTTGTTAATCCGTTTCATGCCTTATAACTATTCTTCAAGCTATAGGTAGACTCAATAATGAAAATGCAGGGGTAGAGAGAAAGGGGAAATGCCACAGAAGGACCAGAACCAAGAAGGGGAAAAAATGACGAGGATTCAAATTTTTTGGGTTTGAAACAGTTCAGGAAAAGGCCTTAAAATAGACTAAGCATGGAGGAGCCACTGGAGAGAGCAACATGTCCTAACAACGCTTCTTCAAATATGAATCCCAAAACAGAAGTTCAAGCAAGTGCCACATCTCCATGTGTCCTAGGCCGAAATGGAGATAGAGTCAAATGGACAAACAGAGTCAAATGCAGACGAGGCGGGCCTCAAAATTGGCTAAGTATAAGTATGTAAATAGAGAGTGCCAAATGTCAGCTTGGTGCATTTTCAATAGTTGGTCCAAAGGTAGAGACCCAAATGAGCGTGAAATCGCCACATAGCCTAGAGCCTAAAAGATAAGAGGGATCGTTGAAAAATACACAAACCTACAGAAGCCGAAAAATGTCAACTTGACACTTTGTTAAAAGTTACAAAATGAACTGACATTTCAAACAAGCACGGTTCCTCCACGTGTTCGATCTCAGAAAGGGGCAGATTCAGTCAAATTGTCAATGCATAATCCAGTCTGGCAAAGGCTGCCAAGTGTCCAAATGGTGCTAATTCAAGGATTAAATAAATAAAGGGTTTTCAAAAAAGCGCGGTGTCACCACGTATCCCAGGTCAAAGCGGGTCATTAGGAAAAAAGTTAGTATTTTTCCCCTTACCCCAAAGGGTGTAAAAGTTACAAAATGGGGCATGACTCTGATAAGAGGAAAAATTTAGCATTTGAGCCCAAATCAAACCAAAGTGAGGAGTTGGAGGAAAAAGTGAAAATTTTCCTTTTGACAAAAAGGCACAAAGAAAACATTGGAGCGCACCTCCCCAGCGAACCAAAGGGTGCCACGTGACCAAGTGGAGCAACGGGGCCGCAGGAGTTTTCTAGATTTTGCAATTCTCAGGAAAAAGGATAAAAGATAAATTCTGAGCCCGAAAACCTAATTTTTCCTTAATCTAGCTTCCACGTGTCCTATATTAAAGAAGGGGCCCATTTTTGAAACTGGTTTTCCCACCCATTTGTATAGACCTGATGCAAAATTTGAAGGGCATATCTTTCAACTAATGTCTCAAAATATTGTAAATATAACACTGTTGGAAAGATCTCGACCTTGCCTACACCATGGGGGTCTGAAACTTTAATTTTTGCGAGGATAGGTGGGAGAAAAATGGAAAAACGAATTCGGGATTTCAAAGTGGGATTTTTTCTTCCAAATACCAGATCAGATTCAATCTACTCCACCATTTCCTCTTTTTTCAAGGCACCAAACCAGTGCTCGATGTAGTAAAGGTAGATTTTGGGGAAGATTTCATGGGAGTCATTAAATAGTGGTGGTTGAGTTTGGAGGTTTTTTTTGGCTTCTCTCTCTTTCTCCTGTCTGTATTTGATCTATAAATACAGACCCAGGGCCCATTTTAAAGGGTTGGACATTCTTTCTTTTGCAAGCTCCCTTCCCCTTCTAGCAAAGGTATTTGTGGGTTTCAGGCCTTCCATTGAAATTGCAATACATTTTTACCTTTTGGCTGCTTTGTAATGAACTTTATCAATCCACAAAGCAATAAAACATGTATGTGATCGATTTTAGATCCGTTCTTGTCTCTTTTGCTTTCATCTGGTTGTCCATTACAGATCTGGCTATATGTGCTTGCTTATTTTATGCACTTTATTGGTTTGTGTCTATTAGCAAATTAAGTGTTCATCATTCCTTTAGTGCATCAACTGGTAAGTTTAGTCATTTCTTATTTCTTATACTCATTTTACCCATGTCTCCTTGAGAATTTTTAGATTATGTATAGAGATAGATCCTCTGCAAATCTTCATGTATGCACCTAAACAGAGGAATAAGGAACTAGCCTTCAATCTAGAGAGCTTTCCCATTTTTGAAGGTCCCACACCTTGGGTAAAGTTCAATGTTATGCACTCACACTAATGAGTCTTCCTTAGAAAATTAGATTTTTAGAACTCATTTGGGGGTGCTGCAACTTTACAATAACAGTTTTGGCACGCACAGTGGGAGATTGGGGTTATATATTTCATCTTCTCTTAGTGTCTCATGAAAAAATAACAAATCCAACACCATCATGTGCCACTAACATTTTTGGGATGCCTGGTGGGACTGAGAAGTCTCCATCTTATTACAGCAAGAATTGATGTACACTTGTTGTAATTCTAGATTTTAAGAAGTCCTAAAATTGTACATCTGGTGACTTAGAAGGAAACAATTCCACTGGTTTCAGTAGTCAAATAAAGTTCATGAGAAGAATATAAACATGTTCAATAACCAAAGAAGAGAGATTATTTGTCTATCTAGACTTGTCTCTAGATAGAGGGAGGGAAAGAATAAGATTCAAGACATCTCTATCCCCACCAAACAGATCTTTATCAACACCTCCTCTAAAAATACCAGTCATTCAATCGAGAGGAGTGCTCAAACTGATCATAATGGCTTAACCAAATCATTTTGTTAACTTCACTAGAAGTATTCCACTTGCCTTGAATGCAAAAAATTCAATTCCTATTGCAGCATTAAAGAGCATCCTGTATTTCACTGGGGAAAATCAAACTTCTCCTAGTGATCATGTGTAAGTTATTGCAAATGTCTACACAATCCACATAATTCATGAGATGGACATTACAGTCAGGTTACTCACCTCTTCACTCAAATGGAAATATCCATAATGGTTTAGAACCCTTGAAGTAAGATCTATCCAAAATTGAAACCAGCTGTGCACAGCCCTCCACAACCAGTTTGGAGAGAAGGGTGATAACTTATCTTTGTTGGAGAAACTAAAAGAAATCAAGAGAGCCCCAAACGAGTAGCTGATAGACTTCAACCTCATATTCCAACAGACCTTGGACAAGATCCCAACAACGGTAACCCCCACAAATGAGGGTGTCTTCCTATACTTTCTTAGGGATTTAAATTCTTATATTTCTCTGATGATTCAGTCAATGGGGGGCACTACATTACCTGAAACTTATAGCCTTTCCATAGGGGCTAAGAACCATTTGATTCAGGCTGGAAAAATAGCTCCTAGGCCATCCATGCCTCTATACCCCAAGTTAGGAAACCAAAATACTAGCCAAACGTCCACATTAGCCCCTATACCCACTCGTAGGAGTCAAAGCTCAGCTAAAGCCTCCACCTCATCATCTAATACCTCAAAAGAACTTCAAGAAGTCATGATACAACTTCATAACCTAGGGAATGAGTTGGTGACCATAAAAAGGTAGCAAGCTGAGATCTCTAGGCCATATTAGCCTTCAAATCAGTATCAGGCTAGACCTCAATATCAGCAAAATAAACCACCATCTCATACTATAAATCAAAGTCAAAACAAAGGATAGTCTCAAGCTGTTAGACCTTTCAAGTCTTATGATCCAAATATAACCTCTACATCAAGGGCATTGGTTCTACCACATAATAACATGGCACAAGAGTACGAATGGTGTTTTCTATGTAGTCAGCCACATAATCAGTAAATGTGCTTCAATGGAGCACTGAATCAGGTCTTGATGGTGCAAACCGGTATGGTGTCATGTAATGCCCCGTTCAACGTTGTGCCTTTGCTTCTGTGACGACTGTGTTGCAAAGCATTTAACGTTGTTGGGATGCTTGGGATGTAAATGAATTTGGAAAATAGGTGATTATGCGTATTAATGTTTCCATATTAATATCCATAAAATATTCTTGAGTTTTATGCTTCAAAATATGAGACAGATTTTAGCACACATGCTACAAAAATACAAAGCAAATCGGCAAGAGGTTTTTTATGTAGCTTAGAACATCCTTGATGTAACTACCCACTCGTTTAGTGTACAAACTCAATAGGCTATGTAGAGTATTCAAAATATAATGATATATGGAATGCTTATGCTTTATTTGTGCTCATATGTGTGATGGTACAACACCACTCTTGCTTCATTGTTTGCAAATAAGTAATCATAGACTTTGTTCTATTTCTGTCCAATTGATTCAATTTATATAAAATGAGAGCTTAGTTCAAACTGGGTTGTTAAACTGGGTTGTTAGCTGGCGGTTGGTGGGAAGTTATGGACTCATGTCTTTTCCTTAAATGTTTTTGTTAAAGCGCACGCATTGGATTCTCTTCTCCAAAACAAAATCTTTCCCAGATTTCCTGGTTGTTAGCTGCGTGATGGATGGTGATTGTGCAAGAATTTTTGTACTCCTTCTTACCTGCTCTCCGCATACCTGGTTGGGTTGAATTTATTCCTTCTTCTCTATTTTCTTCTCCTTGCTGTGTGTGTGTGTTGTTTTCTTCTGGCCGCAATACTCTTTCTATCTGGGACTTTTGTTCTGAGTTCTTCCCTGTGCATGTGGTGTTTGTTTTTTTTAGGAATACATTGAAAGTTAACTCAGCGGGAAGGTGGCTCACAGTCAGATTGAGAACTTAGAAATACTTTTTATAGCCGGATGGTGTGGAGAAGCTCTAAATTTATATACGATGGCGGCTCGCATGTGACCTGATAAGATTTTTACACCAACACTTTTTTTTCACATTTAATTCATACATGTAGAATGTGACAGGGTAGATCGGATTATTGGGAGAAAAATAGAAACATCAAAAAGTCATTTTCTGTTTCTCTACAACTGCGAATACCCAATTATCCATTCATCAGTACCCACCTGGGTTTTGTTCAGATTCTTGCTAGGAAATCTAATTCGGAACACCCACCTGGTTGTGAATCTCAGCAACTTGAAATGCAGAATGGTGAAGTCAGTGGGAAATTTGGAGGTGGCAGTGGAGGAGATTATGGCTCTGCACAGGAGTTTTCCTCCTAGGCCTAGCACGGAGGAAGTGGATGCAACGCTCTTTCTGATAGGGAATGTGGATGCTACACAGCCCACATGTTTGCAGAATTTGTTGAGGTAGGTGAAGCCTCTGGATGTGCTTGAGGATCTCTTTTCAGTCATGCAGGAGATGCGGAGAATTCGAATTGAGATACAGGCCGAAGAGGAGAAGTGAGAGGCCTTGGCCCTGCTCCAACTGAGGGAGAAAATTGCCTATAATTTTCGTAGGATCGACACATTTTTCATATTCTCAGAGCCGATGGTTTGACTTCCATTTGTAGACCTGTATATTATATTCATCTTTATTTCCCGGCTTTAAGGCCTCTAACGAAGTACCTTGACCATCCCGATAAAACTTGAACCATATCTAGCTTTCGGATAGAAATTTCCTTAAATGTGATTAACCTTCGGGAAAAACTCAGCTTTCATTTGATAGTCTTATGGATTCATAGCGGAAGGTTTTGTTTTGATAATGTCACTTAGAAGTTATGTTTGTATCTGTGTGACGGTTGACTGTGTTACCAAGGGTTTCCTTAAAATATGGTTGTTTTGGGAAATGGATAATTTATTTTTAAATCAATCAAACATTAGAATTGTTGTGGAAGTTTACAAATCTTTAGTGTTATAAAATTGTTGATGACATTATTGTATACTCTTGTTTGACGGAACTCCCTTCTTCTCTCGCGTGTTTGCTACTAGCCTGTAAGACTTTGACCCTTCCTGGATGATTGGTAAATCTCTTTGTAGTTAATGGTCAAAACTAGTATACTATGCCTTCGCTTCGAAACTTATGTTGTGTGTATACACTATTTGATTTCCGGTTTGAAACTCTTTATACATGACTTTTTGTGTTAAATTTTGGAACCCGTGTTTCCCCTTTCTTGGGCCGATCAACTTTTGTTCTTTTAGAAATATATTATTTTAGCCTATGCGTTGGTACCTTTGATAAATTTCTAGATGGTTGGTCTATTTATATCAAATCTAAATCTTGTAATTATTGTTTAATTACTTACTTGATGGGAATTCTGTTTTTGCTAGATTGTTTGTTTTCTCCTTATAGGGCCAAGGGCCATTCTCTTACGATTGCTATACTTTCATTGTTTTTACTCCTAACTGAAGTACAAGGTCTTCTCCTTCTTTGATTGGCATGATGAAGACTTTATTATAACTTGATGTGTTAATAGTGTTTTGAGGTTTGAACCAATTCTTGTAATAAAGTGCTTCCTTTTCGTGATATTGTTAGATAATAGTTATGGTGGTTTTGTGTAGCCTTATCTTGCTCAGTTCTCGTGAACTAACTCTTGTAGAAAATTTGCTGCAGATGGATTTTGCATGTAGATGAGGGATAGATTTGTAGACTTTTTTCATCAACCTCAGTTGAGAAGTTCCTTTGCTCGAAACCTTTTTATGTTGTTCAACTATTGTTAACGTCCAGTGGAAAGTTTAAAAGAGGATTAATGTCTTAGTATAAATTATTGTGGACTTTGTCATCTGAACTTTGGAAACCTTGTATTATTTGACCATCATTTAAATTATAAGAAAATTTGGTTATTGTTGTTGAGTGACTTTGTTGGAGTATCAGTATTTTAAGAATTGATGTAATCATTTTTTTGTTCTTGTAAATGAGTGTTGCTACAACTTTGCCTTGAGAATAAATTTTGAGTTAAACCTTGCCATGACTTAGTAATAAAGTGTCATAAGTAAACTAACATGGGATTGTTTAATACTTCTGGAAGTTAAATTAAAAGTTGTATTCAAATAAAGTAACATAGGGGTCACCAACTTGAGAGCAAGAAATTCTTTAAGTAATCAAGGGCAGGACTATCATTGCAAGTAACATTATATAACTTGAAATCCCTAGCTACACTAATGAACACTATCCCTTTCATGGTGGAATTCTTAAAGGAACTTAAAGGAAATCTATGGTTAGTTCTGGAAGTTAATAAGATTTAATAAGCAGGAGAAAACAATTTAGAAACCATGCAATCTATCTCTCAGCCATTGGAAGGCAAATTGTTTTATTATTATAAAACTCTTTTAGAAAATCCTAAGTAAAACCTTTAATAATTCTGGTTAAGTTCTCATGTTTCAAGTAAATCTTGGTAATAACAAATGAGGTCTTGAAGATGACCTCAACTCAACCTTCTCCCTCTAACCTTTTTCCAAGGTGCTTTGTCTTTCTTCTCTTAAGAATGTTGAACGCAAAGCCATGTTGTCATATGGGCATGAACAAGTTCTAGTAGCGTAAGTGTTTATAGATGGCCTTGTGAAATTAAATTACCTCCTTTTTCTTGATAAACGAATTAAGCAAATAAATGTCACAATAGATAAGATTTAAAGATAATTACTCAGTGTCAAGGAATAAACTTAGCTTGGTAAGATGAATTGTACGAATCATATCTTGAGCCTCCTTGAAAACGTAAGCTAAGAATTGCAAGATGTCCTTTTAAAATAAATAACCCTCAAGAATATCTCATTGTGGTTGGCCCTAACTGTAAGTGTGTTCTGTGGTTGGACTTCTATGTTTTCATGTCTAAAAGAAAAGTAAATTGTCCTTGAAAGGTGTGAACGTTTCCGCGCTGCCTTTATGGCCATCCTTGTATCAAGTTGTTCACAGTGTTAGTTGTATCCTTGGTGACGGCATGTTGCGTCATGTTATGTGTCAAGCAAGTCAAAAAAAAATTATCCTGTCTTTTACTATGTTGTTCGTGTGTGTGATTTTTGGGTCGTTACACTTGGTATCAGAGCGTAGGTTCATGCTCTCGAACCTATGGGCCGGATTGGTGTTGTATGGTGATGTTACATGGTGGTGGTGGTGTTACATGATGATACTGCATGATGATGATGATGTTGCATGATGGTGGTAGATATTGGAAGAGTAATGTGCTTTAAAAGTGATGTGATCCATGTCGTAATTGTAATATTGTGAACGCACGTGATGTGTATGTCACTCAATGCGTATTTGTTATTATATTGATATGTTGGGGATGGGAGTATTCTCTCTCCTTCTTGTGGATTCTATGAAGAGTTCACATGTGAATTACTGTTTGTGGCGTGTGAAAAGAATTCTAATGTGGATGATGGAGTGTTAGAACATTGTGACATATTGTGATATGTAGGTGTATCAATGTGTTGTATGACTAGATTGATGTTAAGCGAAATGAGTTGTATCATGATGTTTTTACCATGTTTTGAAGAAATGTGTGTACCACCTTGTTATGTGGCAATGGATGTTATGTTGTGATGTACTATGTCCATCATATATATGAGTTGTGTGATATGTAATGATTCATGTCGGGATTTAGGGTCATACGGTGAGTGTATGAACCCTATCGTATTGTGATTACACTTTGGGTGCAGAATGTGGTAAAGTGATGTATTGCGCCCTGTGAATGTATGATTGTGATCTACCCCGTATACATACCATACGTGAGACATTATGGTAGCTATGTGTGTACCACCATGGTGTTAGTGATGTAGTTATATGTTATGTTGTGAGCCTTACACTAACCAAAATTGAGGGAAATCGGTAGACTGTGTATGTATGGAGTGAGAAAATGTGTACCGTTGACCCGTCACTCGAGCCGAGTACGAGATAGGAAGTGGAGCCTTACATAGGCTGAAAACCCACTTTCGTTTGTTTGGTATGTGAGACACTTGTTCAACGGGTGTCATGCATATTGTGTTTCGCGGACACCTCAGGCTCAGTAGATGGTGACTTGTACTCTTTTCTCTCTCCCGATATGGTTGTTGTATGGATTTAACCTATGTGACTTTGACTATGTTGAGCCTTGTTGAAGTTGTGGCGAGATGATTCTGATTGAGATGATGACAGTTGTATTATTGATATGTATTTTATGAGCTGAGGCTCGATGTTCCGAGTGCTAGCAACTCGTTGAGTACCCCTTGGTGGCCAGATAAGGCCACACAGTTATCGTAATGTGGCATTATTATAAGTTGATTTTATTCGTAAATTGAGCTTTTTGCCTTATTTTGTAAGGACCAGCAACTTTTTCTTGATTGCAATGCGTTACAATTTTGGGCATTTCCATGGTTTGTGGCACTAACATGTGGATTTTGATATTAACTATGGTTATTTGACCATTTATTTTGCTTGATTTTGGGTCTTCTTTTTAATTTGGAATTTTTACCACCTTGCCCAAGGCTTGTACTTTGCCACTTGGCACTTAGATTGGATTGTTGTGCTGGTTCTATTGTCGTGATGTGTGGTATAGGGTCATGGGATGCACCATGGAATGGTTGGACCTATGGACCCGCTTCATTGTATGGGGGTACGCCCCAAGGAGTTACAGATAACTAGCGGGTTGTTGAACCACACGTTATTATGTCACTTGGGTTAGGAGTGTTCGAACTCTATGTGTCTTGGACCATAGGGTCAACAGGCCTCCTTGAGGGAGGCATAAGAGTTTGAGGGAGGCATAAGAGATTTGAGGGAGAGATAAGAGTTTGAGGGAGGCATAAGAGACTTGAGGGAGGCATAAGAGCTTGAGGGAGGCATAAGAGTTTGAGGGAGGCTTATGATATTTGTTTGTATGGTTGATGTTTCGGGATATATGTTGAGTTATTGTGATGTTTTGGTAGTGGTCTTTTGACGTATGTGATTACTCATGTCAGATGGATATGTGTTGTGATGTTGTGGATATGTCATTGATTCCCTTGTGGACACTATGTACATGTAGCATGGTTTGGTGTTATGTGAATTTTCTTTTTTCATCGATGCAAATTGAGGAAATGTCTAGTGGATTGTAGTACTCTTTTGTTCAAGTATTTAATATGTCAGTCATAGATGTGTGACAAGTACTATGTTATGTGGACTGTGCCTATTCCATTCCGTATTTGAGTAACCTTTTTGTGGTGTAATACAATCATGAAGTATATACTTGTGTGCTTGTGATTTTGTAGCGTCTTGTTTGACCCCTGGTAGGGCATTGTGACTGTAGTTCATGATTGGGCATCCACAAGAATGAATGAATTAAAATTCTACAACAATGAAATTCTAAAGGACTTGAATGAAAAATAATGTTAATGGAAAGAAATTAATGAAATAAAAAATAAGAGAGAACTGCCAATCTTCACAGAACATTGAAAGTTAAAATTTCTACCAAATATTCCTAACGCTACCCTGTGGCCGTGCTTTAATCAACTAAAATTTTAACCATAGGGTGCACTTTCTCCTTTACCTGTTCTTGGTTGCGAACCATTTCTTTTCCGCAGTGTTATGTCGCATCAAGGACGATGCTTTCTTAAGGGGAGGAGAATGTAATGCCCCGTTCATCGTTACGCCTTTGCTTCTGTGACGACCGCGTTGCAAAGCATTTAACGTTGTTGGGATGCTTGGGATGTAAATGAAGTTGGAAAATAGGTGATTATGCATATTAATGTTTCCATATTAATATCCATAAAATATTCTTGAGTTTTATGCTTCAAAATACGAGACAGATTTTAGCACACATGCTACAAAAATACAAAGCAAATCGGTAAGAGGTTTTTAATGCAGCTTAGAACATCCTCGATGTAACTACCCACTCGTTTAGTGTACAAACTCAACAGGCTATGTAGAGTATTCAAAATATAATGATATATGGAACGCTTATGCTTTATTTGTGCTCATATGTGGGATGGTACAACACCACTCTTGCTTCATTGTTTGCAAATAAGTAATCATAGACTTTTTTTTTCTATTTCTGTCCAATTGATTCAATTTCTATAAAATGAGAGCTTAGTTCAAAATGGGTTGTTAAACTGGGTTGTTAGCTGGCGGTTGGTGGGAAGTTATGGACTCATGTCTTTTCCTTAAATGTTTTTGTTAAAGCGCACGCATTGGATTCTCTTCTCCAAAAAAAAATCTTTCCCAGATTTTCTGGTTGTTAACTACGTGATGGATGGTGATTGCGCAGGAATTTTTGTACTCCTTCTTACCTGCTCGCCGCATACCTGGTTGGGTTGAATTTATTCCTTCTTCTCTGTTTTCTTCTCCTTGCTGCGTGTGTGTGTTTTTTTTTCTTCTGGCCGCAATACTCTTTCTATCTGGGACTTTTGGTCTGAGTTCTTCCCTGCGCACGTGGTGTTTGTTTTTTTTTAGGAATACATTGAAAGTTAACTCAGCGGGAAGGCGGCTCACAGTTGGATCGAGAACTTAGAAATACTTTTTATAGCCAGATGGTGTGGAGAAGCTCTAAATTTGTATACCGTGGCGGCTCGCATGTGATCTGATAAGCTTTTTACACCAACACTTTTTTTTTTCATATTTCATACATGTAGAACGTGACAGGGTAGATCGGGTTGTTGGGAGAAAAATGAAAACATCGAAAATTCGTTTTCCGTTTCTTTACAACTGTGAATACCCAATTATACATTCATCAGTACCCACCTGGGTTTTGTTCAGATTCTTGCTAGGACATCTAATTCGGAACACCCACCTGGTTTTGAATCTCAGTAACTCGAAATGCAGAATGGTGAAATCAGTGGGAAATTTGGAAGCAGTGGTGGAGGAGATCATGGGTCTGCACAGGAGTTTGCCTCCCAGGCCCAAGCGGAGGAAGTGGATGCAGCGCTCTTTCTGATAGGGAATGTGGACGCTACACAGTCCACACATTTACAGAATTTTTCGAGGTAGGTGAAGCCTCTGGATGTGCCTGAGGAGCTCTTTTCAGTCATGCAGGAGATGCGAAGAATTCGAATTGAGATACAGGCCGAAGAGGAGAAGCGAGAGGCCTTGGCCCTACTCCAGCTGAGGGATAAAATTGCCTATGTTTTTCGTAGGATTGACACATTTTTCATATTCTCAGAGCCGATGGTTTGACTTTCCTCTGTATGGCCAACGACACCTTCGGCAGACGGATTCCGTTTGCATATTTAGAGGATATTCAAATGAGATTCATGAAGACATATGGCCGTGTGGCTCATAGTGCACTTTCTTATGCAATGAATGATGAGTTCTCTAGACTTTTGCATCAGCAGATGGAGTATTTCTCCAGCAACCCTAATGCAGATACCTTAACCCATGTAAGAGGAGAAATCAATGAGGTACGCACTATTATGGTTGAAAACATAGAGAAGATCCTAGAGAGAGGGGACAGAATTGAACTTCTTGTTGATAAAACGTCAACTCTTCAGGACAACTCATTTCATTTCAAGAAACAGTCTAGACGACTTCGGCAAGCACTTTGGATGAAGAATGTAAAGCTTTTGTAAGTGCTATTGTTTTCAGCTTCGATTCATAATTCTATTTGTCGGCCTTAATTGTGTCTTACCCTGGACTGGATTGGTATCAATTTCCTCTAGTGAATGCTTTGTTTGCTGGGCGTTGGTAGATACTTATGCAAAGTGGAAGCAAGCATAAGACACCCAAACTATTTGACAAAATGCCTGAGTGAAATATGGCCAAAGGACAACAAGGATCGCATGATATGTTTTAGAATGGGTTTGTTGAGGGAGGCATAGGAAGTTGAAACAAATTTGAGTAACTTGGGTAAATCCATCTCCTACAACCTTTGCTTACCGTGACATCCTTGCTAGGTTCTTCTCTTAAAATATCTCCTCCAGCCTTGTGTAGATCACTTGTGTTGTGGTAGTAATTATGGGGTATGTGAGTTGGTTGTCGAATCCCACAAGAAGTAAAAGCTCAAGGAAAGCAATAGTTGAGCACAAGTGCATGGAGTCACTTCGAACACAACAATGCTCATGAATTGTTTGACAAAAATCCTCTTCAATTGCATGGTCTCGCGGATCGTGAATGTGGACCGCTTAGAACTGGTGCACCCGGATTCCAGTACCTACAGTTCTTATGCTGACCGTGCGGAGTCTGTACGACCTGTTGAAGCTGGAGAAACAAGCAAGATATTTCTACACTTTTCTACTACTATTATATTTACAATTATTGTGAAATCAAACCGCTTTTTCCTTGCATTGATTTGTCAGTTGGATGTCACGATGGGAGATTTCCCCTTTCTACTTGTTCTTCTTGTTTTAGCTTTTATCGTCGACAGTATGTTGGTCGAAAGGATGCGTGTGCCCTCCCCTCTGGGTGTTATGTTTCTCTTACTCGAATGATAGACCTTCGTCTGTTTGTTTATGTATTAATTCTCCTCTGTGATTGAGTTGCAAGTTATTATGTTGATCAACTAGTATTTTCGATATTATGGAAGTAAGTTACGATAACTATGAAGCTACTCTCTAGCACCCAAGTTGTCTTTTGACGTTTTTTGTTAGCCCCTTCGCAAGTCCCTTGGATAACCTTTCGGCATCGAGAAAGGAAGGTTGTAGGATTAGTGTGATCAATGCTTGGGCTAGCCAGCTTTGAGTTTTGGTATTAAAACTGGTAGAATGAAAAGGTTTGTGTGCATTGTTTCTTCCGTCTCGCGTGTTTAGACTTTTAAGACCATCCTCAAGAAGTAACTTGACCATCCCTATCAACCTGAACCATAACTAGCTTTTCGGATCAACTAAGCTCGAGGTTTCATTGTGCGAATCCAGTACCTCGTTGAACTAGAATAGTTTGGTCTAATCCCCCTCTCAGAATTATTGCTGATGGCGCTCTTCTATTTTTTTCCTAACTTGCATTATTTTCTCCCTTGTAATGTTAACGCTATTAATTAATATTGGTCGGTTTTTATGCACGTAATTACCGTAATAGTTTGTGATGGAAATTTCCTTAAATGTGATTAACCTTCGGGAAAAACTCAGCTTTCATTTGATAGTCTTATGGATTCATAGCGGAAGGTTTTGTTTTGATAATGTCACTTAGAAGTTATGTTTGCGTCTGTGTGACGGTTGACTGTGTTACCAAGGGTTTCCTTAAAATATGGTTGTTTTGGGAAATGGATAATTTATTTTTAAATCAATCAAACATTAGAATTGTTGTGGAAGTTTGCAAATCTTTAGTGTTATAAAATTGTTGATGACATTATTGTATACTCTTGTTTGATGGAACTCCCTTCTACTCTCGCGTGTTTGCTACTAGCCTGTAAGACTTTGACCCTTCCTGGATGATTGGTAAATCTCTTTGTAGTTAATGGTCAAAACTAGTATACTATGCCTTCGCTTTGAAACTTATGTTGTGTGTATACACTATTTGATTTCCGGTTTGAAACTCTTTTATACATGACTTTTTGTGTTAAATTTTGGAACCCGTGTTTCCCCTTTCTTGGGCCGATCAACTTTTGTTCTTTTAGAAATATATTATTTTAGCCTATGCGTTGGTACCTTTGATAAATTTCTAGATGGTTGGTCTATTTATATCAAATCTAAATCTTGTAATTATTGTTTAATTACTTACTTGATGGGAATTCTGGTTTTTGCTAGATTGTTTGTTTTCTCCTTATAGGGCCAAGGGCCATTCTCTTACGATTGCTATACTTTCATTGTTTTTACTCCTAACTGAAGTACAAGGTCTTCTCCTTCTTTGATTGGCATGATGAAGACTTTATTATAACTTGATGTGTTAATAGTGTTTTGAGGTTTGAACCAATTCTTGTAATAAAGTGCTTCCTTTTCGTGATATTGTTAGATAATAGTTATGGTGGTTTTGTGTAGCCTTATCTTGCTCAGTTCTCGTGAACTGACTCTTGTAGAAAATTTGCTGCAGATGGATTTTGTGTGTAGATGAGGGATAGATTTGTAGACTTTTGTCATCAACCTCAGTTGAGAAGTTCCTTTGCTCGAAACCTTTTTATGTTGTTCAACTATTGTTAACGTCCAATGGAAAGTTTAAAAGAGGATTAATGTCTTAGTATAAATTATTGTGGACTTTTTCATCTGAACTTTGGAAACCTTGTATTTTTTGACCATCATTGAAATTATAAGAAAATTTGGTTATTGTTGTTGAGTGACTTTGTTGGAGTATCAGTATTTTAAGAATTGATGTAATCTTGTTTTGTTCTTGTAAATGAGTGTTGCTACAACTTTGCCTTGAGAATAAATTTTGAGTTAAACCTTGCCATGACTTAGTAATAAAGTGTCATAAGTAAACTAACATGGGATTGTTTAATACTTCTGGAAGTTAAATTAAAAGTTGTATTCAAATAAAGTAACATAGGGGTCACCAACTTGAGAGCAAGAAATTCTTTAAGTAATCAAGGGCAGGACTATCATTGCAAGTAACATTATATAACTTGAAATCCCTAGCTACACTAATGAACACTATCCCTTTCATGGTGGAATTCTTAAAGGAACTTAAAGGAAATCTATGGTTAGTTCTGGAAGATAATAAGATTTAATAAGCAGGAGAAAACAATTTAGAAACCACGCAATCTATCTTTCAGCCATTGGAAGGCAAATTGTTTTATTATTATAAAACTCTTTTAGAAAAGCCTAAGTAAAACCTTTAATAATTCTGGTTAAGTTCTCATGTTTCAAGTAAATCTTGGTAATAACAAATGAGGTCTTGAAGATGACCTCAACTCAACCTTCTTGCTCTAACCTTTTTCCAAGGTGCTTTGTCTTTCTTCTCTTAAGAATGCTGAATGCAAACCCATGTTGTCATATGGGCATGAACAAGTTCTAGTAGCGTAAGTGTTTATAGATGGCCTTGTGAAATTAAATTACCTCCTTTTTCTTGATAAACGAATTAACCAAATAAATGTCACAATAGATAAGATTTAAAGATAAGTACTCAGTGTCAAGGAATAAACTTAGCTTGGTAAGATGAATTGTACGAATCATATCTTGAGCCTCCTTGAAAACGTAAGCTAAGAATTGCAAGATGTCCTTTTAAAATAAATAACCCTCAAGAATATCTCATTGTGGTTGGCCCTAACTGTAAGTGTGTTCTGTGGTTGGACTTCTATGTTGTCATGTCTAAAAGAAAAGTAAATTGTCCTTGAAAGGTGTGAACGTTTCCGCGCTGCCTTTATGGCCATCCTTGTATCAAGTTGTTCACAGTGTTAGTTGTATCCCCCTTCTCAAATTTTAGCTTCCAATACACGGTCTAAAAGGAGAAACATTAGAGAAGGCCAACAACTAAACTAAGGAAACCATCAACCATCCATCACTCCGTAAGGTTCTGGAGTTCCAGGTACAACTCCCAACATGCATAACTAACGCAAACCACCTTCCAAATCCAGCCATGCACCAGTTCTAACAACCCATGTGCAAGAAAGAAATGTGGTTGGGAAGGGGCAGCAAAAAGATAGCTCATTAAATATTATTGAGAAAATGCAAAGGATGAGTGTGAACATTTAACTATGGGATTCATTGGCCTATCCAGGGTAGAGGGATCTATTGCAGTCTGCCATACAAAATTGTTCAAGATCAAATCATCCCCCTAATTAGCAAGAGAGGGTGCTTACCAGTTCAGCTCAACCTAGGAGGAATCATGGAGAACAAGAAGGTAAGAACTTGAGACCTCCCCTTTATATGTTTCATTGATTATTGGGGTTAGGTTGGTGCAAAATTATATGATTTATTCTAGGGAAAGTAATTCTGTAATGCCCAAACAAATAGCTAATCAACTGGGTATCCAATATGAAGTCATCTCTAGAGAAGTAGTCTAATTAGATGGGACAGAAATGACCACTGTGGGAATCGTCAAGGATCTGAGTCTCACTCTACATGCCTACCCCAATGTGACTATTTTACAAAACTTTTCCATCATATATTTTCCACCGCATTTTTCTGTGTCTGTCTAGGGACTTCATTGACAAAATTGGAGGTTACCTGTCTACTGATTCATCACATATGCTCTTTAGGACAAGGTATGGGGCAAAGGCCATAGTAAAATTTGAACCCATTGCAGACTACCACATTGAATCTTATGTGCTTAGCCCAATCAATGCCAATTTCTCATATTTTGATCAAGAGGACCTCCTAAGCACTAATGAAGCAGATACCAAGGTGGGATGTATCCTAGAATTGATTTTAGATGAGTGAGCTAACAAAACACATGATTTTGACCCCTTTAAGGAGATGGAAGAATCTGAGCTGGGTGCCTACTGTATACATGAAGAGAATCATCCTCTTCCTGACCTAATTAAGCTAGAATACGAAGATGATAATGAGGTATGGTAATTATTCCTTGATGGCTCAAGGAGTAGACAAGGAACTAGAGGAGGAGCTATGATTGTGTCCCCCAAAGGTATGAAATATTATTTATCCTTTAGATTCTAGTTTTCTTACTCAAATAACACTGCCGAATATGAGGCTTTAGTCCATGGTCTTCATTGGGTAAGGAAGTTAGGAATAAAGAATTTGCAAGTGTTTGGTGATAGCGAGTTGGTTACCAGTCAAGTCAGAGGACTTAATGTTGTCAAGAATGATAAGTTTAGAAAAGAGAAGGCTAACCTACAGATTAAAGGAGAAGATTAAGAGTTAATCCAAGTCAGAGAGAACAAAACATTTCAAATTGGAAAAGTGGACATTAAGTAAGAAAGGTATGAATTCATAGAACTTTTCCAAGAGTTTCCAGATGTATTTGCTTGGAGTTATGAATACCTAAGGGGGTTCAATCTGAATCTAGCACAACACAAAATTGAACTAGATCCAGCTACCAAGACCATCAAGAAAAATAAGAGGCCAGTCAATCCACATATTGAGCCTCTGATGAAGAAAGAGATGAACAAGTTCATAGAGGCAAGTATAATATCTCTAGTGAAACATTCGAGTTGGGTTGCTAATCTGCAGTTAGGAAAAAAAATAGAGAAATCATATTGTGTGTAGTATTTCAATATTTTAATATAGCTTCTCTTAAAGTTTTTTACCCACTACCTTCAATGGAGCATATCTTGCTAGTGGTTTCTGGGTCAAAGAGATTCTCTCTCTTAGATGGATACTCAGGATACAATCAGATCCTGGTGAAAAAAGATGATCAGTTCAAAACTGCTTTCACCACCAAATGGGGAACCTATGCCTACAGAAAAATTCCATTTGGATTGTCTAATGATGGTGCCACCTTTCAAAGGGCCATGGATATGGAATTCAAAGGGCTAATTAACAAAATAGTGTTGATCTATCTGGATGACATTACTGTGTTCTCCAAAAATGTAGTAGACCACCTTTTTCACCTAAAGCAAGTGTTGCAACGATGCAGGAGTTTTGGGGTATCTTTGAACCCTAAAAATTTCTATTCGTGGCCCATGAGGGTAGGATTTTAGGACAGATTGTGTTTAAGGAGGGTCAATAAATTGATCTAGAGAGAGTTGAAACAAAAAGAGCACTGCCATTTCCAATCCACAAGAAGGTTCTTCGAAGCTTCTTGGGGAAGATCAAATTTGTTCGAAGGTTTGTCCCAAACTTTTTTTTCCCTTGTTATGCCAATAAAATTGATGTTAAAGAATATATTTCCATTCAAATGGATAGTTGAAGTAAATTCATGCTTTGAAGCTATCAAAGAAGCTATATTACAAGCCCCCACTCTTGTGAATCTATATTTCTCCAAGGATTTCATATTGTATGCCTTTGGTGGCAGTGACACTATCTCTGGAATCTTATTTCAATAGAAAAAAGAAGAAACAAAATAGACAATTTCCTTTTTAAGTCAAGGTCTGGAGGACTATGAAGTAAGATATTATTCATTGAGAAGCAGGGCCTAACGGTGATCAGATGATTGAAAAATTTTAAGCATTTTCTTTCAAATAACAAAATCCAACTATTGGTCTCCCATGCAGGAGTTAAAGAATTCCTTCTCAGCAAGGAACTAAATGAAAAACGTGCAAGATGGATCACTCATGTCATGGAATATGACATTGAGATCAAGGTCAACAAGCTGGTCCGTGGGAAAGGGTTGTGTGAACAACTAACCTCAGGTCAACAAGATGAAGAAAACAGTGAAAAAGAGGTTTTTTTTTTATACAAAATAGTCAAGAAAAAGAATATGTTGATGTACCTTCCCCTTGTTGGACTCAAGACATGGTACACTTCCTTCAAATAGGCATGTGTCCTCATTGGATGAGTAAAGAAAAAATAAGACATTTCAGGCTCTAGGCCATCCCATATGTTTTCATTGATGGTGTCTTGTTTAAAAGGGACATCAGTGGTGTTCTGCTAAGATGCATTGGGATAAATCAAGTTCAAAGAGTGTTACAATAATTCCATATTGGGGCAGTTGGGGGTCATTTTGCTCCAAGGGTGATAGCACTCAAAATCATGAAAGCAAGATATTATTGTCCCAGAGTTTTTAGTGACTGATATGCATGGATCAAAAGATGCAAGAATTATGTATTCTTCAAGGGAAAACAAAAGCTAGCAACACTTACATTACATCCAATTTCAGTTGATCAACCTTTCATGCAATGGGGATTGGACTTCATTGGAGTCATCAATCTAAGTTCAAGCCCAGGCCACAAATGGATTTTGACAACTGATTATTTCACCAAGTGGACCGAAGAAATGGCACTCAAAGAGGAAAATGAATCTAGTATACTAGATTTCTATGAAGGATTAGTGACCATATTTAGGGTACCATCTACCATTATATCATATAATTTATTGGCCTTCATACGTTCCAAGGTCATAGAATGGGAAGTGAATATTGGGATTTACTTGAGCACCTCTGTTGGTGTGCATTATTTTCCACATCATTAGGTGAGTCATATCACTTAGGTGAGATTGTAGGTCCATGTGTCATTTAGGGGTCATTATGAGATTCCCTTACGCGTCAGTGCATTAGTGCGTCAGCACGTCAGTGTGTCAGTGCATCATATGTGTCATTGGGAGTTACACTTCTATTCTGGGAATGTAACTCCCCCTCTCTACTCGAGTTGTCATGATTGTAGCACTGGGGGTTACTGAGCACCTCCTATATGTACACCCCATTTTGATCTATGAGATAGAGGAGAGTTTTATGGTTTAACCAGGTTCTTCCTGTTTGTCAAATCTTTTCATGCACGTTCGGTTGATTCTCGCTCCTCCCGAGATATCTTCACGTTTCTGAACTCGCATGTCCATTGATGTGCACGTCGTCCCTCGTGATCCTTGCTTACGGTTTTCAAACCCTCTTTCATGGTATCAGAGAGGATCATGTGGATCCATGCACTCCTTGGAATTTTTGTGCATGTTTTCTGGCTTCTGGCGTGATATTAAAATTATCATGCATGTGTCGTAATGGTTATTCCTACTGTGTTTTTATTGCATTGATTTCGGGCATCTTTCGTTTCCAGGTTATTCGTGTGTTCGCGATGGTTGTTCAAGTTTTTGGAATTCAAGTTTAATGTCTTTAACCACTCGATTCTCCAGCTTTGCATGTGTGTTCTAGAGGCATTTTTGTAGGATTGGGATTTTTTAACTCGGCTCGAGTTTACATCTACCGTGATTTTTGCATAAACATGTTTTCTTGAACTCGATAGATCTGGTTTTGTAGTTAGTGAATTGTTTGTCTTGATCTTCGAATCACAAGGGCTCTTTATGGATGCTTGACCTATGAGTTTGAAATGTGTTCTTTGCACGTCTCAAAAGGATCCTGATCATCACCAATCCGGCACTATGATAATTCTTCACCGGGAACTCCTCGTGCTATGATTATTTACTAATGCACAGCCTTTAGTTTGGTGGATGTAATCTGGAAACAAAATAACAACATAACACAAGAATACCATCGACTATGATAAGACAAAATGATGACAAATCTGAAATATCAAAGTAAATTATAATATTAACATGAAATTGTTACAATCTCACCCATGAGGTACTTCAACAAGACCATGGGAGAAACTTTACAATTACACCTCTCGATGGCTTCTTCAACACACCTTTAACTGATGGCTTCCTTTGCACACTTCCTACAATATTTCTCACTACTTCTTTCTATGCTAAATGAGGGGGGTAGCCTCTCTATTTATAGAAATTTCAGGCTTATCCATCTTATCTCTAAGATAGGATAAGAAATCCACTCTGACGAATCATATTCCATACCTTAACTCTTATCTGTACATGTAAGCTTATCTGTTAAGATAAGATAAACCTTATCATTTTACATGGGTTCCACATTTTTAGACTTTTTACAAATAAAATACACAAAATATTTATGACCCCACTCCTTGTCTTTATTACCAATATAATATTTCTAATTCCTAATCATGTAGACCCTACTTCTCTAATTACCCAAACTTTGACATTTTAACATTACCGGACCACTTGCGACAAATATTTACTTTTTACAACATTCCTATTGTACTTTGACTGTTACCGTACTCGACATTATTGGTGACACCGTACTGACGACGCCGTTATCTTCTATCAGACGCTACTACTAATTATACTTAACAACATCCTATTCCTAATACATACATTAATGAAATAGAAATTATGGAGGAAAATTTTAGTGTCGACATCTTCCCCCTTCCTAGCTTCTACTCCGTCCTCGGAGTAGACTATTCTGGTGCTTGGAAAATCTTCAACTTGTCGTGGTTGACCCATTTCGTAATGGGAGTGCCATCCAATTCCTCCATTTGGTACATACCATTTTCATGCACAACTGCTATTTTGAAGGGCCCCATCCATTTTGGAAGAAATTTCCTCTATCTTCTTTTTTTGTATCTGGAATCATATACTAGAACCAAGTCATTCACCTGAAATGGAGACCAAAGGATTTTTTGATCAAAGTATTCCTTCTTCTTCATTTTCTTCTTATGGCTTGTATCCTTTGCTATTTCCCTCATTTCCTCTAGCAAATGAAGATGTACCAACCTTTCTTTTACTGAATCACTTTCATCCATCCTTTCATTTTTCATAACTCTCACAGTGGGAATATCAAACTCAATAGGAAGAACTGGATCAATGCCATAGGCCAACTAAAATGGAGAGTATCATGTTGCTGACTTTGATGTTGCCCTATATGCCCACAATGCTGCATGAATCCTCTTATCCCATTTATGTACCTGCAAGGCTGCATCTTTTGCTAGAATTTGACACAACACAAAATTTGTTCGTTCCACTTGTCCATTTTTGCTTGGTTTGTAGGTTGTTTCCTTCCTATGCTTGATAGAAAACTTATTGACTAGGGCTTCTACCACCTCATTAATGAAGTGGCTTCCTTGATCTGTTACAATTTCTAATGGACAACCAAATCTGGTAACAATGCATTCATATATGAACCTTGCCACTTCATCCATGGAAGTTATTTTCAATGGCCTAGCTTCAACCCACTTGGTTAAATAATCTGTGGCAACTACAATATACTTATTTTGGTGTGAGGTAGTTGGAAGTGGACCTACAATGTCTATTCCCCACTTTTCAAAGGGACCAAGTGGAAGAATGGGGCATAATGGAGCTGATGAAGTCTTACGGTTACCATGTGTTTGACAAATATCACATGTCTTACAATAATAATAACAATCTTTAAAAAGAGTGGGCCAGTGATAACCTGCATCCAAGATCCTTCTTGTTGTAAGTTGTCCAGAGAAGTGCCCTCCACATGTACCATTGTGGAATTCTTCTATCAGTTCCTTCCCTTGATCACGTCCAACTGCCCTCTTGTACTGTCCATCAGGTCCTATTCGAAATAATACTCCATGCAGAATAGAATATGGACGACTGGCTTGAGTAATCTTTCTCTTAGTCTTTGCATTGGCACCATCAGGAAACTTGAATTCATTCAGATAATTCCAAATATCTATGTATTCACTAGGGATTGTGTCAAGGGAGAACAATGCTGCATCAGGAAAATCATCATCATCACAAGATGATCCTAAACCATCATAGGCTCGAGAGAGTGCATCTGCATTGACATGCTTCTTTCCTGGCCTATCTATAATATCAAATTCAAATTCTTGTAGCAAAATTATCCATCTTGCTATCCTCCCTGATGGGTTAGGCTTATTGACAATATATTTCAGAGCCTGATGATCTGTTACAACTATAAATTTTTGCCCTAGAAGGTAATTTCTAAAATTCTTTACAGCAAAAATGATAGCCAGAGCCTCTTTTTCAGTTACAGTATAGTTTACCTCAGCACTGCTCATTTGTCTGCTCCCAAAGTAAATTGGATGTTCATTCCCATTTTCATCCTTTTGGCTCAAAGTACTTCCTAGTGCTGCATCTGAGGCATCAGTGTACACAATGAATGGTTTGCTCCATTCTGGATTCTTCAAAACAGGTGAAGACACCAGGGCTTCCTTCAGTTGTCCAAAAGCTTCATGCGCCTTGTTTCCTGGTTCATAAGCAACATCCTTCTTCAAGAACTGGGTTAGTGGCTGTGCAATCTTTGAGAAATTCTTGATGAACCTTCTATAGTAACCCACATGGCCTAAAAATGATCTCAACTTACTTCTATTCATAGGAAATGGTAAATCTTTGATTTTTGAAACTTTATCAGGATCAGTACCAATACCATCTCTGGATACAACATGCCCTAACAAAATGCCTTTAGAACATCCAAAGACACACTTTGTAGGGTTTAGTGAGGCTTGTGCTTCATCTAACCTTTGAAATGTTGTCTCCATTTGGTGTAGGTGGTCCAACTTGCTTCCATAGATGCAAAAATCATCCAGAAATACTCTGATGAAGGTCCCAATGTAGGGTTCAAACACCCTATTCATCAAACGTTGGAATGTTGTTGGAGCATTACACAACCCAAAAGGCATAACTCTATAAGCAAACGTTCCCCAAGGAGTGGTGAATGTGGTCTTCAGCTGATCTTTCTCTGCTATACGAACTTGGTTGTAGCCGCTGTATCCATCAGCAAAACTATAGCACTCTTGGCCAGCTACTTCATCCAAGATCTGATCTGAAAATGGAAGAGGGTAATGATCCTTCTTTGTTGCCTTATTGAGCTTCCTGTAATCAACACAAATGCGTAGCTTCCCATTCTTTTTTATTGAGATCACAATGGCAGAAACCCATTCTGAATTCTCCACAGCAAATATGAATCCTGCATCAAGCAACTTATCTATTTCTTCTTTTACAGTCTTGGAAAAATTAGGATTCATTCTATATGGCATTTGCTTTATGGGCTTAGCACCATCTACCAGCTCAATACAATGTTCTACCCAACTTACTTGACGGAGTTCCTTGTAATCAAAAGTGAATAGGTGTATGTACCTTTGAAAGCGCTGGAGGTAGGATTCCTTCTCACTCTCCATCACAACATCACCAATCTTTATTTGTTGGAGACGATCATCAACTTATTCTTCAGATAATTTTATGGGGTCATGAGTTGGTGTGACTGGCAGGATATCCATAACTGAAACATCCACCTCACTTTCTTCATCTTCAGTGTCCACTTCACTGGTACTAGAGTAATCAGAGGATGTCCAATCATCAGTTTCATCACTTGAATCCACAGGTTCTGCCTAATGATGTCGAGGGATCACATTTATCTTCACCCTCTCTCTACCACGTCCAAGTGTCATGAAACCTTCATTCCAGTAGTTTCTTGCATGAACTCTCCTTAGCCATGGTCTTCCCAGCAACATTGGGTAAGCAACAGTACCATTTTTCATCACCTGAAAGTCTACCACACATACCACACCCATAACAGATATTGCCACATTTGAAACTACACCTTCTGGTTTAGTTTTTCCTTTATTTAATGACCTTAACATAAGTGTTGAAGGGCGATCAATTTTTAAACCCAACATATTCATTACAGACTCAGTCATTACATTAACTACAGCACCTCCATCAACTAAGACATCATGAATTCAAATACCATTACATAATACCTCAGCTTGTGGAGCATAGGGATCTGCCTCTGCCTCCAAAACAGGGACCTCAACCTCCTTCCTTCTTCGAGTATTGAGTCCACCTTGTAATTCCCGCCTCTTCTCAGAAGACATAGCCAAGAGTTGACCATATGTAATATTTGCAGGCCTTTTGGACAGATCTTCCAAGATGGATTATAGTCCTTGCCCCTGTGAAATCAGAAAATATTGCACACCCAACTTTCTTCTCCTATGTTTCTTACTAGTTTCTCCTTTCATCTTCTTAGGATCAGTTCCATCTTGATTATCTTTTTATTTCTTTCTTTTTGTTACAAACACATCTACTTCATTATTTCTACTCTTATCTACTACATCAAGAGAATTCACAGGTGCTTTTCCTTTATCATTATCTCTTGTACCAGATGTAGAAGCTCTATCTGGACAATTATACTTATAATGACCCTTTTTATAACAACCATAACAAACAACTTCAGAAATATTTCTTTTTGGACCTCTATCTCCTCCCTGAGAACTAAATTCCTTTCCTTGAAGAAGATTAATAGTTAATTGACCCATCTTTTTGAGCAGATCTTCATACTCAGTAGATGTACTAGGAGAAATATTTGTGCTCACCGGGAGTGGTTGTGGATTCTGGACCAAAGGTGCTGGTGTAGGCTCTACTTTAGCAATAATTTCTTTGGGCTCCTCTTCCATGCTTTCTTCTTGCCTTCTTGCAATCTCCTTTGCTTGTTCAATGGTAGCTGGGCGGTCATACTTCACTCGTTGTCTGATCTCTGGTTTCATCCCAAGAATGAAGTGCTTACAGAGGAGATTATCCACGCCATTCATCAACCCATCCGCTAGTCCTTCCTTCCGGATCTGGGCATCGAGCTTCCTCCTTAGCTCTAGAACACGAGCATGATAATCCCTTATCTTCTCCTTCTCTCCTTGGGATAGCTTTGTGATCTCGATCATGAGATCTGCATATTTCTGTTGTTCACCAAATTCTTCAAGAAAACTTTCAGTTAATAAATCCCATGAATTTTTCACATTATCACCTAGTGTTTCAAACCATCTAAGTGCTGAACCATCCAAAAAGGTAGGAAAAAATTCAGTCCATTGTTCCCTTCTTATAAGGCCATTACAAATACAAGATCGTTTAAACTCTTGAATGAAAGAAGAAGCATCTTCATTAGATTGAGCTGAAAAAACAGGAATCTTTCCCATTTTCAAAAGTAACCACCGTGAAATACAACCAACAAGACTTATGTGCACAAATAATTGGAATCACTATACTAGAAAGTGACTTTACACCTTTCTACAGTAAAATAGAAATGACCAAGGTAAACTATGGTAAAACTTGACTTACTACGGTAAAAACTGACTTTACTGTGGTAAACACTATTCATGGTAAAAAGTGAAGTTACTGCAGTAAATACTATTCACGGTAAAAAGTGACTTTACTGCGGTAATTACTATTCCCAGCAAAAAGGACTTTACCAGGGTAACTACTATTCATGGAAAAAATGATTTTAACATGGTAACTACTATTCACAGTAAAAATGACTTTACCATGGTAACTACTATGCACAGTAAAAACAAGGTTACCCTCCAATTGATTTTTCACTAAGTGGGAATATCTCTCCAGAAAATCCACCAACGAGGAATGGTCCTGGCAACGGAACCAAAATGTCATCACCAATCCGGCACTATGATAATTCTTCACCGAGAACTCCTCGTGCTATGATTATTTACTAATGCACAGCCTTTAGTTTGGTGGATGTAATCTGGAAACAAAATAACAACATAACACAAGAATACCATCGACTATGATAAGACAAAATGATGACAAATCTGAAATATCAAAGTAAATTATAATATTAACATGAAATTGTTACAATCTCACCCATGAGGTACTTCAACAAGACCATCGGAGAAACTTTACAATTACACCTCTCGATGGCTTCTTCAACACACCTTTAACTGATGGCTTCCTTTGCACACTTCCTACAATATTTCTCACTACTTCTTTCTATGCTAAATGAGGGGGGTAGCCTCTCTATTTATAGAACTTCCAGGCTTATCCATCCTATCTCTAAGATAGGATAAGAAATCCACTCTGACGAATCATATTCCATACCTTAACTCTTATCTGTACATGTAAGCTTATATCTTAAGATAAGATAAACCTTATCATTTTACATGGGTTCCACATTTTTAGACTTTTTACAAATAAAATACACAAAATATTTATGACCTCACTCCTTGTCCTTATTACCAATATAATATTTCTAATTCCTAATCATGTAGACCCTACTTCTCTAATTACCCAAACTTTGACATTTTAACATTACCGGACCACTTACGACAAATATTTACTTTTTACAACATTCCTATTGTACTTTGACTATTACCGTACTCCACATTATTGGCGGCATCGTACTGGCAGTGCTGTTATCTTCTATCGGACGCTACTACTAATTACACTTAACAACATCCTATTCCTAATACATACATTAATGAAATAGAAATTAAGGAGGAAAATTTTAGTGTCGACAGTTCAAACCTGCGTGACTGTTCAAATCACTCCAGCACCTGCAGATCCATTTTTCTGTGTAACCATTGTGCACACATCAACCTGAATTTTGTTTTGCATGGAAAAACATTTTGTTTTACATTGGAAACATGTGGCATTTGACCCCTCATTCAGCTCCTGACCTTGGCGCATCTCCAGCATAGCCCAATACGTGGGCTCTCCTCCAGTTGATCCACATGGGTTCCAAACAACCCAGCACACTCATCTCTCTTCCAACGTGGGCCCCTCCTCTCCATCAGCCCTTTTTTTAATGTTTTATGGGTTAAAACAAAACATTCATTTGTTCAGCATTGTAATTTTTTTAAAAAAAAAATTGGGTTTTTTGGCTTGTATTGTTCTCCCTCCTACGCTTGTTGAAGACGGAGGGAGAGGTCTGGGGTTGGCAGGAGGCTAATCCCCCCTCGTAGTCAAATCAAACCCCTTCTAAAATTCCATGTTTTTTCTAACGGGTAACGACACGATACCCTTTGTACCCATTTCGGGCACTTTTTTAATGCGTTTGCAGCATCTAGTGCATTTTTCCATCAGTTTCGGAAATCATTTTAATGCTATAACTTTTGACTCGCTGCTCATTTTTTAGCACTTCTTTAGTCAAAGTTACATGATTTTTTTCATTTTATGTGATCGCATTTCCAATTTTGTAAATGTACTACTTTTATAAAGTGTCACATTCTGGGGGGGTTACTTGTACTCTTGGGCTCTCACACATAGACGCATTATTGGCCGAGTCTGACGTCTTGCTTTTGTGCATATTGCATTTTTCATCATGGAGAGTTCTCTTTCCAGACATGAGTGTCGTAGGATCACCTTACAGCCTCCACCACTTCTCACTGGGAGAGAGACCTATTTAGCTTGGCGTGCTTCCATGGAACGTTACTTCGCCCATAAGGGTCTTTTACCCTTCTTGCTTGGGCCAGTTCCTGCACCCACTGATCATCCTCATCTAGAGGACTTCCTTGACACTTGTGACCATTTATTTGGTCACATGATGATGCATATCTATCGTTCTTGCTGGTTTCATGTGGCATACTCAGATCCACCTCACCGTGTCTGGAGCATTCTTCAGTCCTTGTATGGAGACCCTTCACATACTGCTGCCATTGTTGCTACTATTGATTCAGTTGTCTCCTCCATTTCTTTGTGTGATGACAATTCCACTGACATAGACTCACTTATTTCTACTTCTGATGATGAGGATTGTGCATCCAGTTTTGATGTCGAGAGTACTACAGAGGACTCTTCTCCTCTTTCTCTCACTATTCAAGAGAGTGTTGCCACTTCCCACATCTCATCAAATATTGAGTATTCCCCTTCTCAGTATCATATAGTCATCACACCCACCTCCTTTCCAATTCCAGTATGTGAGGCCCTTTTCACTCCTCTACCTTCATCGGATGACTCATACCTATCATACATCGCTCTTTTTTTGTTGAGCCCCCTCATTGGGACGAGTATGTACCTGACCTTAGTCGTCTTTTCACAGAGTCTACTTGTAATGCACTACAGTTCCCTCATCCATCTACAGGTGTTTCAGAGGAGTTCATCATCTCTGTTGTTGGGAGTGCCCCTTCTGGGAATCATGTCACTTCCACATTTCCGGATACCTTCATTGATCTAACCTCAATTGTGGATCCCTTTTCTATTGTGGAGGATGTTTTTTTCCCTTCACATCACTTGGACATCCTTTCTGTGGGTGTTCCTCTTCACTCTGATAGTTCTACGCATGTGGCATTACCTTCGGTTCCTTGGCACTCACTCGCTAGACTTATGTCACACTTTTGTGCACTAGACTCAGAGTTCTTTGTGTTGCTGCCTTCAGTTTCCTTTGTGGAGTGGACGAAATTCCAGCACGTCATTTCTGTCCATCCTAAGGGCATGCACACAATTCATTGCGGGTGGCTCTTCTTCAGTCCAGAGGTAGAGTATCTCGTCATTGACAATCTTCTAGGAGACCTCCTAGAGCTGCAGAGTTCATATCCATTCATGGCATCTTCTACATTCCTCTCGTCTCCCTCTTCTTGTCTCTTCTTCTTCTTTCCGAGAGATTGCCTCTTTGTACATGGGTACCCTTTCAGGATTTTCTATGGCCAGGACCCATATTTGGAATCTTTCTTAGATTAGAGAGGGTGTTGTTCTCTTGTGGTGGATGTTTTTCCCACTAGGTTTTCCTTCACTGCTTGGGATCTTCTTCTTGTACATGGGTACCTCATCACACCTTGTGTCGGGACCCATTTCTCGTTTTTGACTTGCCACCTCATCCTAAGTTATGATGAAGGAGGGGTGTTGGTGTGTTTTGTTTTCCACATCATTAGGTGAGTCATCTCACTTAGGTGAGATTGTAGGTCCATGTGTCATTTAGGGGTCATTATGAGATTCCCTTATGCATTAGCACATCAGTGCGTCAATGCATCATATGTGTCATTGGGAGTTACACTTCTATTCTGGGAATGTAACTCCCCCTCTCTACTTGAGTTGTCATGATTGTAGCACTGGGGGTTACTCATAACCTCCTATATGTACACCCCATTTTGATTTATGAGATAGAGGAGATTTTTATGGCTTAACCAGGTTCTGTCCATTTGTCGAATCATTGCATGCACATTCGGTTGATGCTCGCTCCTCCTGAGATCTCTTCATGTTGTCTTTCACATGTCCGTTGATGTGCACATTGTCCCTCATGATCCTCTCTTGCAGTTTTCAAACCCTCTTTCAACCTCATCAAACTATTACCCTCAAGGTAATGGTCAGGATGAGTCCACAAACAAGAACCTTTTAAGGATCATCAGGAGAACTCTTGATGAAAACTAGAGGACCTGGAATAAAAATCTCAAATCATCCTTATGGAATGATAGGAAAATTCCCAAAATATCCACATGCAACTCCCCATTCAAGTTTGTTTATGGGAAAGAGGCAGTGTTGCATATATCATTAGAGTTGCCAGCATTGGAACTCATCAGATACATAGAGTTGTCTAACTTTGAACCAATGGAGACCAGGTATGCAGAACTAATGGAGTTGGAAGAAACTAGAGAGCATGCACTCCAAATAATTGAGAAGGACCAAGCCTCAATTAAAATATGCTTTGATAATAAGGAAATAACAAGGACCTTCCAAGAAGGAAACCTAGTGTTGAAATGCGATGCAGATCGAGCAAAACCAGGGAGACACTCCAAGTTCAATGCCATTTGGAGTGACCCCTACATGGTCATAAAGTGTAAAAGTAGAAATGCTTTCTAATTATCTACATTAAATGGTGAAGAGTTACAGGTTCTAGTGAACGAGATCTATCTTAAGCGTTGCTACTAAAAGGGAAGTCTCACCCTTTACATATTAGTTTAGTTTCTCTTTCCTCTAAGTGCTTCTGCACATTGTCTTGTTTTAGTGTAGATTGATTTTCTCCTAAGTGCTTTGCATGCTCTATATTTTCCATTTGGAGCATGTATGATTTCAATTTTTTATATAGTTGTGGTGTTATTTTGTGGCTCTTATGCAGTCCATTCAGAGATACAAATGAAGCCCTGGGTTAAAACAATTTTCTACTCTTAGAAACCTTAATTTAAAATTTCTTATGAAAATTCAAAGTGTAAGTAGCTGGGATCATGAATCAGAGGTAGAATTTGTATCAGACTATCTTTCTCGACTCTGTGCCCAATGGATATGATAAGGCAATTGGTATATTCATCTAGCAGGTAGATACCCCTGTGAGTCACCAAATTGTTTTCCATATTTCCCTCCCCAGATAGAATATTGATCGGACACGACCCCATAGAGAAATAACTTGAGAAAACACTTTCAGATCCAATGGAAAGGTAGTAGAAAGATGCAAAAATAAAGTGGCAGAAGATGAGAGAGAAGAAATGACCCTATGCGGAAATAAATGACTCTATCAAGCCGTTTCATTCCTTATAACTATTCTTCAAGCTACAGGTAGACTTAACAATGAAATTAGAGGGGAAAAGAGAAAGGGGAAATGCCATAGAAGGGCCAAAATCAAGAATTGGAAAAAATTACTAGGATTTGAAGTTTTCAGGTTCGAAACAGTTCAAGAAAAGGCCTCAAAATCGACTAAGTATGGAGGAACCGATGGAGAGAGCCACGTGTCCTAACGAAACTTCTCCAAATATGAATCTAAAAATAGAGGTTCAAGTAAGTGCCGCATATCCACGTGTCCCAGACTGGAATGTAGACAAATTCAAATGGCCAAACAGAGTCAAAGACAGACAGGGCGGGCCTCAAAATTGGCTAAGTATAAGTATCCAAGCGGAGAGTGCCAAGTGTCAGCTTGGCACATTTTCAAGAGTTGGTCCAAAGGAAGAGATCCAAATGAGCGCGAGCTTGCCACATAGCCCAGAGCCTAAAATATAAGAGGGACCGTTGAAAAGTCCACAAACCTACAGAAGCTGATAAATGTCAACTCGACGCTCCCCCAAAAGTTACAAAATAGACCGACCTTTCAAACAAGCACATTTCCTCCACGTGTCTGATCTTAGAAAGGGGAAGAGTAAGTCAAATGTTTAATGAATAGTCCAGGATGGCGGAGGCTGCCAAGTTTCTAAATGGAACTAATTCAAGGATTGAATAAATAAAGGGTTTTCAAACAAGTGTGGCGTCGCCATGTTTCCCAGTTCAAAGCGGGTCGTCGAGAAAAAAGTTAGTATTTTGCCCCTTACTCCAAATGGTGTAAAAGTTAAGAAATGGGTTGCGACTCTGCCAAGAGGAAAAAGTCAGCATTTGAGCCCGAGTCAAACCAAAGTGGGGAGCCAGAGGAAAAGGTGAAAAATTTCCTATTAACAAAAAGGCACAAAGGAAAGGATTGGAGCACACCTCCTCATCCAACCAAAGGGTGCCACATGACCAAGCAGAGCAGCAGGGCCACGAGAGTTTTCTAGATTTCACGATTCTCAAGAAAAAGGTTAAAAGATAAATTCTTAGCCCAAAAACCTGATTTTCCCCTAATATGGCTTCCACGTGTCCTATATTAAAGAAGGGGGCCCATTTTTCAAACTTTTTTTCCCACCCATATGTACAGACCTGATGTAAACTTTGAAGGGGCATATCTTTCAACTCAGGACTTGAAATATTGCAAATCTGACACCTTTGGAAAGATCTCGACCTCACCTACGCCATGGGGTATCAAAATTTAATTTTGGTAGGTTAGGTGGGAGAAAAATCTAGAAACTACTTGGGGATTTCAATGTAGGATCTCTTTCTTCCAACTACTAGATTAGATTTGATCTAATTTTCCGTTTCCTCCTTCTTCAAGGCGTAAAACCAGTAGTCGATGCAATAAAGGAATATTTTGGGGTAGATTTCATGGGAGTCATTAAACAGTGGTAGTTGAGTTTGGAGATATTTTTTCCCACTTCTCTCTCTTTCTCTCGTCTGTATCTATCTATAAATATAGACTCGGGGCCCATTGTAAAGGGTTGGAAATTCTTTGTTTTTCACGCTCCCTTCCCCTTCTAGAAAAGGGATTTGTTGGTTTCAGGCCTTCAATTGAAACTGCAATACATTTCTACCTTTTGGCTACTTTGTAATGAATTTTATCAATCCACAGAGCAATAAAACATGTCTATGATCGATTTTAGATCCTTTCTTGTCTCTTTTGCTTTCATCTAGTCTTCCATTATAGATATGACTATATGTGCTTGCTTATTGTATGCACTTTATTGGTTTGTGTCTATTATCAAAATAAGTGTTCATCATTCCTTTGGTGCATCACCTGGTAAGTTTAGACATTTCTTATTTCTTATACTCATTTTACCCCTGTGTCCTTGGAAAGTTTTAGATCAGGTATAGAGATAGATCCTCTACAAATCTTCATGTATGCACCTAAACAGAGGAATGAGGAATCAGCCTTCAATCTAGAGAGCTTTCCCATTTTGGAAGGTCCCACACCTTGGGGAAATTTCAATGTTATGCAATCACACCAAATGAGTCTACCTTAGAAAAGTAGATTTTTAGAACTCATTTGCAGGTGCTGCAATTTCGCACTAACAGTTCCATTGTTAGGTAATTCATGGCTAGAGGACATAGATGATATATGTTGCAATAACCAAGTCAAGAGAGGATGGATTGTGAAGTATGAGATAGTATTTTTCGATGCTTGAACATTCATAATTGGCATTGATTCACATTATTAAACTTGCAAATATGATGTCTAGCAACCTATACCTCTAAATACTACCATGAAATGAGATTTGGGAAGCAAATCATGGTCTAGTATAAACATGTAAAATTTTCTATGGTTTAATAATGATTCTCTATTGCATGTATGTAGAACAAGATCCATGGAAGCATGTTGAATGCCTTATCTCCATTGAATAGGGTGATTTCATACACAATTCATGCAAGATATAACAAGGCTCTTGACCCTAATGATAGAGAGAGATTGTGGACTTAATCTAATATGTAGGGATGGACTAGAAACCTTTAATAGTGTTTTGATCAAAGGTACATGATACAAGTTGATAGACTACTTAAGGGATCCTATTTCACCTTGAGCCTACTGCATTGGAAACTATAACATAGAATCATTAATCAACCAATCAATCCATGGTTGAATGAAACTTTGAACAATGCATATGAAGGACTTATTGTGTGAGAAATAATGATGTTGAGCTAAGATAGTTTGTATATCGGTTAAGACTAAGGTTGTGTGAACAAGAAAAAGGGTAAATAGTTAAGAAGCACAAGGAGTCAAGTGTGGAGTTTTAAACTAATGGACTTGTAGAGAAAATATTAATGAGAATAGTGAGGGTAGTTAAGAACATTACTTGAGTATGTGTCACTATTTATATGCTTGGAAATCAGTATTAAATCAGACACGACAGTAGAGATAGGTGTATGCACCTCATAGAATTTTATATATTTTACTTGCCCATCAGAAGTGTTACTTTTTCTCCATATAACATAATTCCCTTGCAAGTTTCATAGTAATTTTTGATGATTTTACCCTGTAAATGATGAATCCTAGTAGCAGTCTGACTATAGGTTATCATAAAGCCCGAGCACTTAGTTTTGTAATAAATTTTGTAATGAGTGACTCAAAGTTCCAAATTTGACTTGTAGGTCGGAAATGGTATTGTCTTCAAAGAAATATTACCATTAATCTTCAAATAATGTCCCTCTATGAAAATCTCCTTCTCTGTTATGCTAGTCTGACTGTGCATGTAAGGTTTAAGCATACAACTAATAATTTCACACAAGGAAATGGATTCACCACTTTATTCTTAGGATTTTTAAGCATTACACAACCCTTTATCAAAAAGGAAAGACAAAAAATATATTCTTCTTCTGTATACTCAAGGTTTGAGTTCTAAAACCTCTAACCAAGATAATGAGTTTAATAAAACTTATGTCAAGAAAGTTGTTTTAAGTCTAGAGAAAATTATTCATAGCTTCCTTCAAGGATCTCAGTTACCTCAAGTCACAGGAGGAGCAACAGAGAGATGGCTTCATTACATGAAAAATGTACTAGATAGTGTTCCCAAAGTTGATGTCAATTCAAAGATCTGTATGTAGAATTTCTTAAGGTATAGAACTCTTGTAATTTACAACATAGAATTTTGAAAGTAAATCTTCTTAAAGTTGTGTTTTACTTCTAGAACATTGTAATTGTTAATCAAGTAGGGTGAACTGAAATTTTGATGGTTAAATATTTTTCACCCGTAGGTCTTTTCCAAAAGCATTCTTTCCAAAATTAAGGAGCCTAGAAGCCTCAAATGTTACATTAAGGTTGTAATAAAAAAAAGTTCATGGAAACACTTGTGGTGTTCATCTCCAAGGTTACTTCTTGATAGAAGATGTTACTCATGTTAATAATAAATCGATTGCTACTATGTAAAGCAAACATATGGTGAGAATAAACGGGTTAGTACTTTTAGAACTTTAATATTTCAAATTTCGAAGGTTTCAATTATAAAAATTCTTTTTGATTTCAGTTTAGAATGAACACAAGAGAAGACCAAATCTCGAGGATGTCATTTAGGCCCTCTCATTCCAGAAAAGTGATTATTTATTTCTCTTCATTTATGTGTTCCAAGTGTTGCTCTTAATGCTATGGGACTTCAGATATGTCAATATTTAATGTTAAAAATGTTCTTTTTTTCCTGAGAATTCTTATATTTATTCATGTTATCATAACTATTTATATAATGATAACTATTTATAATTGATAACTAACAAGATTAATATATATATATATATATATCAAAATGCTGAGAATTGATAATGCTTAGTCATTCTTCTCATTATCAAAATGGGCATCAAGAATCCCCCTGGCATCCTCTACAACAGCCTTCATGGATTGCGTTCATTTGAAAAATATAATTTTTGATTTATCATTTGACTTGCGCCCATTTCCTTTGGAGAGGGATGGAAAATCATGTGTGGACTTGTTTAAACCTTGCTCTTGATCATCTCTTATCATTTCAACTACTGCATCCTCATTATGTGCATCTACTGAGAATTTAGGTTCAATATCTAATCCTACAACAATTTCTCTAGTCACTCTTTCACTCTCTACACCACCAGTTTTAGGCACCATTGTTCGGGATCTATCGGTTTCTTCCTTTCGGCCGGTAGCAACCACTATTTTCTCAGAGGATGGTGACTCGTAAAAAATATTAGAAGCACACCTTTGTAACCATGACAGCCGATTTCTTGTTCCTAAAGCACTTGGAAATGTTCTTCCAGAAGACGGCTCAAGATCAACCTTTGCAGATGCAGCTGCAGGTGTGCCGAATATATTTTGTCTGAGTGCTTCCTGAGAGAATCCAAAGGTATCCCTAGTCCTTACATGAATTCGAGCTTTATTTCTAATCAGATCTAAACCATCGTCTATAACATTTACCTCTTATTTCACTTTATGAATCTACTCAAAAAATATTAAAGCGTCTTCTCTTTCTTTGTACAAAGATTCTCATTTTTCTTTAACCTTCTCTCTCTGGATTTGTAGTTCTTCAATGTATTTCTTAATCTCAGTCCATTGTCTCTTGCATGGTCCCAACTTGTACTAATCTATTTTCTTTCCCTCTCAAATTCGTGCCTTTTAAGTCTCCTATCTTCCATTTCTTTTCTTGCTAATTCCCTTTCAACACTAATATGTTTCATTTTCCTCTCTCTCTCTCTTTGAAATGCAATTTCATTTTCCTAGAAAAGCTTCTCAATCTCATCTTGCCTCTTTTATATGTTGTTTTCTAGATCACTTCTGTGAATTTCACTATCTTAAACAAGATCTACTTTCTCCCTTCGAATACTCTCAAGCCACTCTGCTCGCTTATGCTGCATGCTAGCCTCAAAAGCTTCCTTCTCAAGACAAAGATCCTCTTTCTCAATTTGAATTTGTTCCTCCAATGCATATTTCTCTTGTTTTAACCTTTCATCTTCATCTCACAACCATTTCAATATTCTCTTCTTGTCTTCTTCAACCCGTGTCAGCTCTTTGTTCACTTGTTCTCTTTTCTCATCAATAAATTCCCACTCTTTCTAAAATTTCTCCTTCTCTAGTCTCAACTCTTCAGTTTCTTTTTCTACTTCCTTCTTTCAGGATATGTAACTTTCAATCTCTTCTTTTAATTGAGTTTGAACTGTTAGCAATTCATTTCTCTCTTTTCCTGTGACTTTAAGATTTTCCTTCTCATCAACAATGTGTTGTTTTTCTTTTCCCAGGGAAATCTTCACACTTTAAAGATCTTTTTTCTCATTAATTATTTCCTCTATTTCAAGTGTTTCTTGTTTATATTAATTTATTTTTCCTCGTTTTTATAATTTTTGTTTCTTTCTTTCAAAGTTTTCGACCTTGCATCAACCTCTTTCTCCTTTTCCTTCAACTTTTTAGCTTTCTTTTCCATTTATTGCTCCCTTTTACTAATCTTTTCTTCTTTGCGGTTGATATCTACCCTGATTAGTTCAAGGGTATTTCACCTTTTTCCCAACTCCTCTTCTACTGCATTTTTTTTTGGTTCAAGCTCGGCTTCAAACTCATTTTTCCTTTCTTCAAGAATAGCCTTGTTCTCATCAAGAAGCTTTTGGATCTCCTTCTGCACTTACAAGTAAAATTTATTAGGTCCCACTAAGAACAGAACTACCAAGATGATACAACAAGATTGCAGCATGTTGGTTATAACTTATAACATTAGATAAAGGCATGGTATAAAATATTTGAATCAAGGGTGTCCGACTAGAGAGAACAGTCAGAGATATCACATTCCAAAGCATGAATCCTTCCCAGAAACTCACATTCTCCTTATTAACAAGTTTCTCTTGTAAGACAAGCAACTCTTGCTCTTTCTTGTCAAGAAGAATTTCTCTTTTAACAGCATTCTGCAAAGGAAAAAATAAAATATTAGACTACTGATATAGTCAGAAGAGGTGAATGTATTTCAATGATAAAACACTAGAATGCCTGAAAAGCAGACCTCTTCTCTCGTGGATAAAGCAGCCAACCTCACACTTATGTCCGCCTCTTTCTCTTTTAAGGTTGCATGATCATTGTCAATCTGCTTTCTGACATTCTCCAACTCTTTTTCAAATTGTTTCAGAGCCTCGTCTCTCTGATTTGTGTACTCTTCCCTTTGGTTCAGTAACCTCTGCCCTTCAAGCAATCTATCTTGGCCATCTCGCAGTTTTTTCTCCCAATCGAGGAGATTCTGTTTTTCAAGGGAAAGCTCTACCTCATGGGCTTCACGCCTGAAAGAACATCCATAAAGCATTCAATTTATGGCTGGCATGTGCGGTAGAGTAGAAAAAGTAACATAGAATGTGTGATAATAGAAAACAGCTCACTAGACAACATGATTGGAGTGCTTGTGAAAAAATAACTACAGGCATGATGAATAAGCTATTCCAATCAAATACAACAAGACTCGGGGGATCAAAAATAAAAAGATGGAGAAAGAAACAGAGAGACTGCACTGACCTTTTGTATTTCATCATTAAATGCAAGAATTCAATATAAAACTTGAAGTAGACACAAAATAAAGACGCACATAACCAAACACCATGTTGACAGCAGAAAAGACAAGGCATGTGTGGGGGAATGGTGTAGCAAATAAGAAGATTTGCTCTTACTGTTATCCGAGTACCGTCATCACAGACACATCATTAAAAAAAAGCAAAGCATGTGTTGGAGTACTGTCGTTACATACTCAGACTTGAAGGATTGGCGATCTCTTCTAAGAGCACTTTCAATAGCTTCTATCTCCTGTAATTTCCTTTCTGTTTCTGCATGCTTGCGGCTTGCTTCTGCCTGCATTGCTTCAGCTGCATGCAGCTTTGACTCTGCTTGAAGGGCTTTCTCTTCAGTACTTGCCACAATCTCACGAGCTTGTGCCAGCTTATTCTCAGATGTAAACTTAAATTCAGCAACTTCAGAACGCATCTCATGTAAAGCCAGTTCAATCTGAAATACAAAGTCACTGAAATGAGTAACCCTACTTCTGAACAATTTGAATAAGGAGTAATTCCTAACATAATTTCCTGAGCATTCATTAAAATTTAAACCGGATATATTCAAATCGGTCGGGATCAAGACAGCAGAGAAATACGCTATTGCAGCTGCCGGGTATTTTGAAAGTGAGGCATTCTTTACAACCTAAAATGCAAAAGTCTGAAGATAATGCGGTGTATGCTTGGAGGTATTGTCATTTTCTCTTAAAGCACACAATTATACAAAAACAGTTATCATGGCCAATACTTGTCACCCTGAAGACATGGGTGACTTCTAGTTATAATCTTGACACAACAATCTATGCAATTAAAAATTATTGTGAGTGCTGCAGCACACTCATACTCTTGATGTTAAATTTGAATCAATATCAAAATTCTAAAGAAACACTTAACTTCCTGAGTTGCAAATACTGGGTATGAATATGATTGTTTTGACTGAATATTAAGCATTTTAACTTTATGCCCATGATAATTGTAATCTGTGGTAAGGCTTTTAAGTTTTAAGGCCAACTGAAATAGCTATCACTTCCAATGTTTGAGATGTTACTCCTCATTTCAAGACACAAAAACTAGGGAGGAAAAAAGGAGAGAAAAATTGTTGAAAATAAGGGGACAACCGAGGAGAGGAAGAATTTGATTCATTGTATTTAAACAATATCCCCATGCCCACATTAGTTATAAGCTCCGTAATAAGTCAGGACAGCAAAAGCACAAGACATATGTGAAACAGCGGCCCTTACATCATAAACACACTGTTTCTCAACACCTAGTGATTTCTTCAAGCTTTCTTCTCGCTTTTCAGCCTCAGTTATGGCTACCAGGTGTGCAGACTGTTCCCCGCTTCAGATTTTCTTCAACTTCAGCTAGACGAATGTTTCATTTGTTCATACTTAGATGTCCATTCCTTGCGCTCTATTAACAGAAGCCCCATGTTGTACTGATAATCATAGAGCTGCCAAACACCCAAAAAATAAGATATATAAGAGCAAGACTCCATATATGGATTGATATGCAATATGCATTTGACAACTAACATTAAAAGAATAAGGTCAAACTTTTGAATACATACTCAAACAAAGTGGACATCTCCTTACACCAGCTCTCCTAATAAGCTAAAACAAGGTAACAAAAATTAAATGGGTCAACAGCTAATATGGGAAAGGATCTTATAAATTCTCTGGCATTTAGAATATGCATGACAGGAAAGTAAGGACTGTCAGGTAACAAGTTAATAAACCTTCATAGAATGTAAAGTCTTCTTGAATCCCACAACTAAATGTGACACCTGATAGAAAAAGATATGCAAATCCATACGGTAGAATCAATAATGCACCTTTGGCAAAAACTTGATACATTGGACGTGTGTAAATATGATGTTTACTCCCAATAAAACAGCCTGATAATTAGTCACAGTGGTTGCAACGCAATGCAACAAAGTTCACATACTCCTGCTACAATAAGAAAACCCATAACCGCAGAAGACATTTGGCAAGTCTGTGCAAGGTTTTGAGAAGTTGTGTAATGAACATGATAAACACTGGGCTGCTGCCAGGGTCTAGAAATTTTAAGTGGCATATGCTTACCCACACGGTGATATTGCAGCCTTCAATCTCACAAGCTTCATGAAACAAAGCCTGTGTAAATACCATTGAAAGAGGTGTGTAATGGGGAACAAAAATAAATGAAAATAACCATCTAATGTAAAAGAGATTTCTAATCAATTGAGATAAGCCAGGGCGGTATAATTGAGATGCCTTTGACAGTAGAGCCCCAAGTTTAAATTTTTTAAAAGGGACACAAAAATGTAGAGGAAACAACTGCATCCAATCCTAAGGTAAGGTACAAGCCCTAGGGAAATTTGACAAAATTCATAATGCTTAGTCGTGGCATCTAAGTGGAAGTTAATCTCCCACCATAGTTAACAAAAAGGGAAATCTAACGATTACAAATATTTATAGATATATTTGTAAATTCAATTACAAAGGTTAATTGATTACAAATAGCTATCAATTCATTTGTCCGTTTTTTAACCTTTTTATGTAAATTCAAAGTTTTTACTTAAATAGACAATACACTGCAAATTTTTTTAATGTAATGATCAATATCTATTGTAATCCAATTCTTTCTATTGTAAAAATGCAGTGTTACTACACTTTTGTATTTACATATATAGTTTTTTGTTCTAACTTCTTTTCCAAAAGAATGATTGGAAATAGGAATATTTAAGTGTTTATTGGTTACATGATTATGTAGATTCCGAATTTTCTACCATGGTTGATGGGCTTGGTTCTCATCTTATACAATGAAGACATATATATGCTCAACCTATGTCCAAGTTGAGGATGCTCATGATTTTTCGTATGGCTAATCCTAAAGAAGTCATGATTGTTAAAGATGAGAATGGAAAAATAGCTAGAGAGACCATGAAAGATAATAATGTTCTTGTGTAGTATAAGGTATGATTTAATGAATAACCAAGGAACTAGATATTCTCTGTTGTTATTTGTTTGGAATTTGGTTTAATGAGAAATTATGCATTCAAACTTTAGTCAATCTGTCAGGATGGATTTTTTTGGGTTATTTTAGTTTTGGAGTGTGTTAAAGATTAGTTTTCCCACTGACAAAGAAATTGAAATATATTTTAATTTCGTTTATAGAAAATGAGGGAGACACTAATTTTTGCTGAAGTTACTCAAGCTCTCAAGATTGTGTAGTTCAATACAAACTTTTCTCATTCTGGCGTACAAAAGCTTGTGCTCAAGTTATGCTTAGAGGTGACTATACTCTTTGTTCAGTGATCTTGTTTTATCAGAATAGCTTCAAGTAAAAGTGCAATGTTATTATTTATTGTCTTTTCAAGTTACCCATCACATTATGCAAAGGCTCGGCATAGGAATGCCTTTTTCTTAAAGACGGACTTTCATATGAAACGTTGATGGTTTCTTGTTATATGTTTAATTCAACCTTAGTATTTTAATGAGATGTTTTTCGGTTATAAATTTTCAAGTGACAGTTGATTAACACAAGTCATTATAAAAAAAAAATTATGTATACTCCATATGAGTTGCTTGGAGCTATTGATAGTAGAGAATTATATCAAAGTTGAAATAATCAAAGTGAAGAACATGAAATGACATCTCCCGCCAAAGAGACAGTTTCTATAAATATAAGTTCATAAAAAAAACCTCAAAGTAACACCAGGGAAATAGACGGATTGATTGAAGGTGGTGGTGGAGAGATGTTCATATTGTATGCAAAGGGTTAATGACATTTAAGCACCCTTTTGTATTTTATCATTATATTTCAAGGGTTAATGGAATTTTGACACCCTTTTGTATTTAATTTTATTTGATATTAATAAAATGTTTATGGACCCATTATTTGAGCACAAGATTCAAATCAAATTGTTTTTAATTTAAAATATTAATTACTAGCCCACTTTGACAACCGTCAATTACACTATATGATATTTGGTTATTATTTATTCTTGAAATTCAGATTTTTCATTCTTTAAATTCATATAGTCTCTAGAGAGACAATAAAAATTTAAATTATTAATGTCTCTAGAGAGACAATAAAAATTTAAATTATTAATGTCTCTAGAGAGACAATAAAAATTGAAATTATTAATGTCTCTAGAGAGACAAAAAACTAGTATTATGTATTGTCTCTAGGGAGACAATAATGATATTGTCTCTAGAGAGACAAAAATGATATTTTCTCTCAAGAGACAAAATATGTGTATCAATCTATATTGTCCCTGGAGAGACAATATTAGAGACACCCGCTTTGAGACAATAATAGAAAAAATATACAAATTTTTTACTGTCTCTATTTGAGATAATTTGATCAAGTATTGTCTCTATTATTGTCTCAAAACACCCCCTCTTATAGTAGTGAGTGCTAAGTTTTGGATCGAAGAGTTTCTCTATAGTGGTGAAATGGAAATGGTAGAGTAGAATTTTGGTTGTAGGTTATATACACAGTTGGAAAATAGAGTGCATATTGAGGATGAACTCCCAAGGACTGTTGATGTATTTGTATTCGTATTTGACATATTTTAAGGTTCTTTCGTCATTACGTATAAACCTCACCAACTTGAACAATGTCGTTCTAATAAGAAGCTTAATTTGAAAATAAAATGTTGTTCATGTCATCACGGAGGGCATCGAATAAATTGGAATTAAAAACCTTCCCCTCACCTTTTTTTGTGGTGTACATGTGTACAGTTTCGTTACGAGTAAATATTCCCTCAAGCACCCAATTCATATGGTGTTGATACAATTTGTTAATGGTTGATGTTGCAAAAAACTAGAAGGACTTGATACTCTCGACCATTTATGTGAGTATGCAACAATCTATGCAATGTATGTAACAAATATTTATAGTAAAATGTAATACACATGGGAAGATGTCAATAAACATGTTGATTTTAGTCATAAAAATAAAGATCTAAACTACATCATATTAAAGAAGTGATGCAACAAAACCAAGACATTAATAATAAGAAACTTGTGTAATACTCAATGTGGGTAGGCAAAAGAAGAATGGGTTGTCAATAATATAAACATATAATTAGGTTTTTTTGGTCCTACTGCTAAAATTGATGTATAAAAGACTAGGTGAAGAGGCTAACAATGTAAAATATGTACATTATCTATTAAAACCCTAGGATAGTAGTAGTAGTAGCTGAAAACGTAGCATCCTAGTGTATATACTTGTAGTAAAATGTTGCATTTTGTGTTATTTTTAATATTGTTTTCATAGATAATAAACATGGATATGAACTATCTGGTATATTTGGTTTCTTATTGCTTAACCTACAAAAGATATGGAAAACTTTAATGTAGTTAAAATAAACGTATGTGCATATCTGTACCATACCTGTACCAAGTCTTGACAACCACGTATTTTCCTGAATTAATGAGAAATTTGTTGTGTGGCAACCTTATGTCACCATCCTGAGCCACAAATTTTGACACAACACACAATTCCATCAGTAAAGATGGTGAAGAATGTTAAAACCAATATAGATTTTTTGAAAGATTTAATTTTACAAAAGGAACAATTTGAGATTTTAAAAAAATGAATTAAAATGCTTGGATATGATGGTCTTTGAGAGAAAATTAAGGAGAAAAAAAAAGAATAAAAATGGAAAAGATGAGATAGGAAAATTGTTACGCCTGAATCAGGATCATGAAGAACTTAATATCTTCAATTAATAAAATGAACAACTAAATGGATTAGCTAAAGAAATATCAAAGAAGGATGAGGAAATAATGAATTTGAAAAATCATAATCAATCACTTGCATCAAGTGCTGGCGAGATATGCAAATTTTAATATTTAACATAATATACACATGATAGTATGTGAAATATAGTAGAGAATTGTATGAGTTTTGCTTGTAGATTTGTTTGATTCATCTTACCAATATGTGATGTGATCATTTATCCCTTTTCCAAGATATGTATATGTTTTTTCTACTCTGCCTCATATTCCGTAGCGTATCTAACATGCATGCATTCTTTTTTAGTTTTCCACCTATGTGTTTTAATTTTCTGCATCCACCCCCATTACAGTCAAATATTGTTTTCCACAATGTTTTTCTATAGTGTCTAGCTTCATTTGCATTTTTTTTCAATGCTTTCCCAATTTCCATGTACATATTGTACATGTACATTAAGATGCAGTCTCTTCAAAATAAGATGATTGTATAGGTTCGATAAAACAGAAATTTAGCTACCCAGTCAAACTTTTCCAATGGTCCACATATTCTTGTTCATTTTCAATGTTTTATTTTTTTGAGTAGAATTTTGAGCAATATCACAATCAAATGGTTTCCTCTTTCATGAACCGTATTTTGAATTTGATTTCTTTGTTCCATTTTGTTGAGTATTTGTATGTGTGATATCTAGATGCACTTCTGGTTACACCCCAACAGGAAGGATATCTTCAACACCTGGCATATTATCGTAGGTGTCATTTGTTTGATACTGTGCAGAATGCATGTACACCTCAATAATACCTTCCACATAGTCAGTATTCTGATTCTTTTTGGTGGCATCTTTATGGTTATTGGTACTTTCAATATCTGTATCCGTAGAGTTTCCAAAATATTTGAACAATGATTTCTGAGATTTCTTATTTACTTTTAGGGTCTTCACATTCTGAGGACTAGCACTTTCCATTATTTTGAATAGAGTCATGTGTCAACAAAAGAACCAAGTAGCGACCTCCTATTACATGTCAACAACTAACCCTTTGTCACGCATCAAAAGAACATCAATAATCCATGTCGCACGTCAACTATTTATCAACTGAAACTATCACATGTCACCAAGCCGTCAACTGCTTATGCCCTGTCATGTGTCAACTCTGTCCCTATCGCGTGTCAACTATGTCTGTCACACATCTTCAATACCTCTTTTTCGCGCATCAACTATATCCCTGACACGCGTTAACAACTAACCCTAACAAGATAACAACAATCTCTAGTGCTTAAGAGTATGTGAGTTCAAACTTCACGATATTGGTAATTTCGTAAGCTACTTGTGGTATACTACCTGGTGAATCACCTAGGGTTTTATAGGATATTTGTTCAAATGAAGGCAAAGCCGACCCCAAAAATATATATACTATATATTTTAGGCGAATAGGACACCGACCTGCTCCGAAAAAATTACCTTTTCAAATTTTCCTAAAATGAAATATTCGCCATATTAAGAATATTCGCCACTAAAATTATCCCTGGCACAGGGTGAGTTTTTCATTTACACATATGCTTCTTTATCAGGTCTTGGAGGTGTGTTGATGTAGGAGGGCAGAGTGGTGGCTTTTGAGTCTCTCAAACTCAAGGATTATGAGCTTAATTATCCAACTCACGATCCTGAGCTTGTAGAAATTGTACATAATTTGGTTCGATGGAGGCACTTTCGGCTTTGTCAAAAATTCACATTTAGGACAGATCACTTGAGTCTTCGCCACCTCTTTACACATCCCAATCTTAACGCTCATCAGCAAAATTGGATGGAGTTTCTTCGTGAGTATGATATGGAGATAGAGCATGTGAAGGGGAAGGAGAATGTCATGGCAGATGCTCTCAGCAGACAGAGACATGTGATTATAGAAAATTTAGTGGGCACAGATTTACGGAGCAAGATTCTTCAGTAGCTTCCTCTTAACAACTTCTACATTGTATTTGGAGTAGAGATCGAGTCCCATAGACCCCTTGAAGGGAAGTTTGATGGTTTCTCACTATAGGAAAATGACATTCTCAGGCACAGAGGTCATATTTATGTTCTCAGAGATAGATGATTGAGGTAGGACATTTTGATAGAGGCACATTGTGCACCCTATTCAGCCCATCCAGGGGTGAAGAATATGCATGCTACTTTGAGACAGTTTTATCACTAGAGAGGACTTCGTAGAGACGTGGCTCAGTTTGTGTCACGTTGTTTAGAGTGCCAAAAAGTGAAGGTTGAGCATCAACATCCAACTGGCCTTCTCTTTCCTCATGCTATACTGAAGTGGAAATGGGACACCATTTCTATGGAATTCATTGTTGGGCTACCGATGTTGAGATGTCACCACGGCACCGTCATGGTCACGATTGATAAATTGACAAAAGTGGCTCACTTTTCTCTGGTGAAGACCACTTATATAGCTAGTGTAGTGGCACGGGTATATCTAGGCATGGATCCTTTTCAGGATTTGTATGGTAGAAAGTGTAAGACAACTCTTAGTTGGAGGAAAGGGTTTCTCTTGAACCAAATTTGTTACGGGATATGGAGAAGTAGGTGGTTTTGATTAGATAGAGACTGGAGGAGGCACATGACAGGCAAAAGAAGTACGTAGATCAGCATAGGACCGATCATAGTTTTGATGTGGGCATGAAGGTTTACCTTCATGTCAGGCCACATAAGATTCATATCTGTTATGGAAAAGGTTCTAAGTTAGCTCCTAGATTTGTGGGTATTTTTGAGATCTTGGAGCGTATCGTCCATTTGGCCTACCGTCTAGTATTGCCACCCATCTTATCTCGCATACATGATGTGTTTCATGTTTTAGTTCCTAGGATATAGGTTTCTGATCCTTCTCATGTGTTAGATTGGACATCATTGCAGGTGCAAGATCAGGGGCCGGTGATGGTGGATCTCATTCGTATCCTAGATCACAAGACCCTGGGCCTTTAGGGTAGAGAGTTTGATCAAGTCCATTTGTAGTGGGATAAATATGCTGAGACTACAACTACATGAGAGGATGCTTCTTTTCTAAGAGTTCAGTTTCCACATTTGTTCCAATGACTTCCAGGAGGAATTCGAGTCTAAGAGGAGTGGGATGTAGTGCCCACTTCCCTTTGAAACCTTTTTTTGATATTGATCATGATACTGCTGATTATATTATGGACATGATTATAGACTTTATTATAGTATGATGTTAGATGTTAAATCATAGATTATTGTTGACTTGATTTAGTTATGATGCATGATTATTATTAGAGGCATTTTGGATATTGATTCTGATATAGTTTTTGATATGGTTATACTATGGATGTTGTTCGGACATGTGATATTTGGATATTGTGAGTAGACCTAGAAATGAAAATTATTTTATGATGATATAGTTGCTGAGTAAAATTGAAAATGATGTGTTGGTTGCTTGGACGTTGTTGTGATCCATATATATATATATATATGATTTTGGAATTTTATTTATATTATTTTGGATGTTCTGATACGACCATGAGGCTAAAGGAGGTATTTGTGTTTTGTAGGTTAAAATATCACAACAAACATCGGGGTATTGGAGACAAACCACATTGGAATTCTAGATGAATTCAACAAGGTCACCATGGAAACTAGTATTTGTTTATCCCTGTTTGTGTGTGATAGGGATTCCCAAGGGGTTTTGTGTATTTATTTATTGGTTCCTTTGTTTATGTTTGCATGTGTTTATTTTTTGGTGCATTGACCCTTTCATTATTCATTAAATGGTGTGTAATATTTTGATTAATCATGTTGTTAAGTGAATTAATTAAAATATGTCATAAGAAAGTAATTAATAGAGTTGTTGGCCTTGAATTTAAGTGTTGTAAGATATGTGTAAGTGATGTGTAAGTTAACTTTTGAGTGTGAAACACTTCATCTTCTTGGAAATTCAAATTTTTCCTTGAAGGTTAATTTTAGAGGCTTGTGGGACAAGTTAAACTTTTCCCATACCTCTTAAATTCATTTACCATCCGTACCTATGGTTGGAGGGTTGATTTTAGACTTTTATAATGCATTTGTGTAAGTCATATTGTAATTTTTAATTGCACTTTTCTTACATGGTTTGATTTTAGTTCTTTGGGGTGTGGGTTAGATTTGAGTATGTAAGTAAACTATCATATTATTCACCCTCCTATTTATTATGCATTGGAGAATGAAGTTGAATTTTTGGGTTGGGGTTGAGGATATGTGATGTGGCATCCTACATGAATCCACCTCATCCTCTTCCCTTCCCTCTTCAATAAAATTCAAATTCCTTACCTTGTTTTGGGTTTCTTCACTTTGAAGACTTCAATCTTGGGTGAATTCCTTGTTTTTTTGGGAGCTCATGATTTTGGAGAAGTTTGAAGATTGTTGCATGCTTTTTGTTTGGTGGATTTTTGGATTGTTGCTTGGAAACAACTGTTGTTTGGAACTTGGGAAACTCCATCATGGAGAGGTAAGAGCTTGGCTCTTGAAATGTTCTTCTTTTATGAATGTAAATTGTATTGTGTGAATGTTTTTTTATGTTTGTGGGTTTTTGGGTAGATGGCCTAGGTATGGTGTAGGAGAAGACTATGGGGTTCATTTTGTCTTAGGCACAAGTGTTTTGGGGAGGTATAAGTGTGGAGGGAGTTGGGATTTGGGTTAACATTACAAAGAAATATCTTGCATTTCTATACTCGTTATGGGGTGCCATAAGAGGTTGGGGAGGCATAAGGAAATGTCAGGAATAAGGGATACTTGGGGGAGGCATAAGGAATGTTATTGTTTTGATATACTATATTTTTACAGGTTGTAATTCAAGTGGTGATACCCATTTCCCCTTTTGGGAGGCATAAGAAGCATCCCCCATAGTTTCTTTCTCCTTTGGCTTACTTGATGAAGCCTCAGTAATGTTTTTCATGATTTAATGTATTTTTAAACTACATTCTATTTTGGAATTTGTTCTTATTGTTAAAATATTGCTTGAGTGTTTGTGGAAGCCTATTGTTGCCATGAGTTGGATCACATCTCTTATTGCTTTGTGGTTGGGTTTCAGGGGCCAATGAAGAAGGATGGCTTCTCCTTTTCATTGGATGTCTTGGTTGGGTGGAGAGCATTGCCTTTCCCCTGCTCTTGTGGTGATCAAATTTGAAGAATGTGAAATATGCATGTTGTTGTTCTGGAGCTAAGAAAAAGACAGTTTCATAGTTCCTTGTGAAATGAAACTTTATTGTAACCTTTCCCACTTGAAGTGGATGAACTTGTAAATTTTTGCAATGCTAAGATATTGTATTGATTTGAAAGTTGTATATTGTAATGTGAAAGAGATAAAATTTTATTTTAGCGTATGAAGGAACGTGAAAGAATTGTATTATGTATGAGGAATTTGAGGAATGAAAGAAAAGTTGTGAAGTTTTACTTGAAATCAATAAAGGATTACACTACCTTCCTCAAATTGCATCATTGTATTGAATTTGATCATCTAAATGTGAGTTGTAATCTCTGTTTGAAAGAAAGAAATGCATATAAAGGAAGTGTAATACTTTGTCTTTTGAAATATGTAAAATTTGGAAATCAGAGATGTATTTTAGCTTTTGAATAGTTTAATTTGAATCAAATAAATGTATTATATTTGAACTGGAACGTATTCTAATACTTGGAAGAAGAAAATGGCAAATAGACCCTTTAAAATTTAATCTCTATTTTATATTTTCAAATTGACAATTATTTATTCCAAAATGCACAGAACGGACCTAAAACCAAAAAATAAAAACTGAAACATTAAGTTTGACATAATAATATCTAAACAAATTCATCTAGACATTAACACTTAAGGAATTTCCTAGAAAACTCAGCAACTCGGGCTCAAATCATTTCACTGTCATTTTGCTGTCAAAGTTCTAAATTTTAAAATTGGAGCTCAATCAAACAAAATTACCTTCTAAATCAATCTAAGAAGAGTTCTCCATGTCTAATTGACATCTTAAGAGAGGAAGGACAATTGATTAAAATTTTATAAGTTCAAATCTACTAGCTTGCCTTTTAAAATATTACAGATTGTTTTCTTGAAATTGATCCCTCAAACTTTATCAAAATCAAAATTTAATGATTTCAATGTAAAGAGGACGTCGAGAGCTTTCCATAAAGTTCTCATTTTCCCAAAACTGAGTTCTCTATCAAAATTTATGGCCTTCTGATGTTTTTCTACATTCGGTGTCGAAAAAAATAATTCCAACTGTAAAAAAAATAAAAATTGGGAAATATTTCCTTGGCAGACTCGTGGGCCTGAATTTTTCCTTATCACTTTTGGTCAAAAAACACCAAAGGAACGAATTCCCCTACCACTCTACTAACCCACAAGCCCTTATTTTTGGTAAAAAAAAAAATCACCCACGTCCGAAAGAAATTTTTTGGAAAATTTTCCCCCGCGGACCCGCCACCCCACTTTTTCCCTTTGGTTGTCTTTCACGCATCTGCAACATTAAACTTAGCACTTTAAAAAAAAATTGGGAAAATTTTCCTAATTTTCCCCGTTGTCCCGCAACCAATCAGAGCTCGACACATGGCGCCTTGGCGTTGGTGGAGGCATGGACCATTTTGATCCCTAGCGCATTTCAGCCAAAAGGACAATATGTCTTAAATCGCTCCGACGGCCTGATTTTCTGTTGGGGTGTTGTAAATCTGACACGTGTCCTCTTCAGGCTCGTGGGAACGCGGAAGTAAATTGCACTTTTTCCCCAAAGAAGGAAAATGTGCCAAATTTTCTCCCCGCTCTGCCAATCCACGCATGGGAAAATTTTCTTCCCTAGGCCCGCATGCCCACTCTTCGGAAAATTTTCCTCCCAAGGTCCGCCGACCTATAACTTGAGAAATATGAGGAGTTAGGAGGACTTATTTATATCATTGGAAAGGTGAATAAATTTCTTATCCAATGGGAATGTTATAGGGAAGTTTTGATAGCGATAATTCTAAGAAAAATCAAGTTGAAGCTTTTAAGCCAGTTAGAGAGTGGTGTAGTATGAAATTTCCCTCCTAACCTAATTGAACTTTCTAACCCTAAATTTTGAGTTTGTGACCTTTAATAATTGTTAATAAAGAAATTGAAAAATAAAATACAATCTAGTAAATTAGTATTGATCTGGAACCTTGTCTGTGACAACTATTGTCTTGTAACCTGATGGAAGACACTTTTTAACAAAAAAAAGTTTATTCCATAATTTTCCTATCTAATCCTAGGTTGTTCCTTGGGTCTCAAGTGAGTTGCTTTTACGAGCGTTACATTGCCAAGGTGACCTTGTTGCAAACATCTGATATTCCTCCATGGTTAGTATCCTAGACCCTTCTTTTTGCCGTGATATTATAATTTCTTGCAATCAATCAAACAATACCTTTTCAACCTCAAGGCCGCATCAAATACATCAAGAAATAAAACACACATACATATCATCCAATACCATCATACGCATAGCTATATCATCATAATTAAAATTAGGAATTTCTATCAATTATTTGCAATTACTAAACATCTCAATTTTGATAAGTCATAACATCAATAAGACCATAAGGTTAGTCCAAACATATAAATGTAATCATCATCGTCAAGAATCCAAAACTTCAATATACAATGAAACAACATTAGATCATCATCTATCAGTGTCTGCTAGTAGTCCATACCATCTATAATATGAGTCATAACATACTAAAAATTACAAGTGTCAGTACTGTCTACCAACATGTTAATCAAAATATAATAATAATATTTGTGTCTCTAGTCCACAAAAATCAAAATCATTGTAAAATAGGTGTCGAAGAAGCGTAAGCATTACATTCATAGATATTACATTGTATTGCATACTTCAAAATTTACATATAAAACCCAATTATTTTGAACCACTAAAGTTATGTCCCATATTGTCAAATCTAATGTATCTTATATTTGTAAAAGATTAATTTTACCACATTGTATTATATTCGATAATGCTAACTTATTTTTTAATTATTTAACTGTTTAAAATAAAAATCTATTGCAAACCTTAGCGTACTTCCATAAAGTGTCATGATTGACTTATTCACGAGATTTTATTTAAAAATTATACTTTTCATATCATTGGAAGTTTCGATAATGTTTTTCTTTAAGTGGAAAGTTGTTGAAGAAAAGGTCTTTCATTTAAAATTAAACGTATAATTTTTATGTGTCCAATCATGTTTATTTTTTTTATTTTAATAAAATATTGTTTGTTTTGGTAGTTTCTTTGAATATTGATTTAAAGTTTTAAATTTGAAGTTCTAACCTAAAGTAAGTATTTTTAATCACTTTTTGGAGCAACATGCAAATATCCCTCTACATACTACATAAGTAAATAAAGAATCGAACTTACAATTAAGGTTACTTAAAATAACGATTAAGATTGAGGGAGCTCTAATAGAACATTATAAAGTTCCTTAATATCTTCAAGGAAATATTAAAACTTCATGCATTTGAGTGAGCGCCCACTTCCGCTTTCAAACTTTCAATCCATGATAAAAATTAAAGCTTAGAGGCACATGACATAACACGAGAAATTGGTTGGACAAAACACAGACAATCTGTTATATACTTTCCAATTACTTACACTATTCATAATGATATTTACCTCTTTTATATAAATCTTTATTACTAATAATAAATAGGTAAAAATGTGTGTTGTCACCTAATATAACTAATTCTACAAATTATTTATTTAACCCAATATAATAATTGAAGATAATTAACAAACAAATGTGTTATATATAAAAATCTTTAGAGGCACATGACATACCACGAGATATTGGTGGGCCAAAGCATAGACAATCTCTAATATACTTTCCAATTACTTACACTAATCATAATGATATTCACCTCTTTTATATAAACCTTTATTACTAATCATAAATAGGTAAAAATGTGACTTGTCAGCTAATATAACTAATTCTACAGATTATTTATTTAACTCAATATAATAATTGAATATAATTACCATAAATTATATATATATATATATATATATATATATATAATTACCATATATATATATATTGAATATAATTACCATAAATTATATATATATATTATAGATATATACTCTATAACTATAAAATATTTTCGAAATAAATGCATTTATTTTCTCAAAAATTTCTCCTTATAATCACATGGAACGAACGACGAGAAAAAATTCAAAAAATTCATACCCATACTCATGGAAAACAAATCATCTAAAAAAAATAGAGAGACTCAATTGCAGTCAAAACTTACTACTTACAACAAATCCTTTTTTAACCTATACTTTAGCTTCTTCTATTCGACGTTGTTATGGACTTCACAATATTAAGTAATTGTCAATGTTTAGATTGTCCCCTCCACTATTTCCCTCTGCCATTTTACCATGTTGAATGGCTTCTCAGCATCTCAATTAGCTGTAGGTCAGCCCAAAATATATACACACGTAACACCATAGAGGCATAAAACAATAAAATATACCATTACATGCATATAGTTATCTTCCCATTGTCATAAAACCTATGCTATAACATGCTTCTCTGAAAATGGTCTGTATATAATGTGGAATTAACGAATGCTATAAATTGCTTGTGTTCAAAAGCCTTTGATATGTTTAAGTAACATTTATATTATATTGATAAAATATAATGTTTTGAGCATAAATTTTGAATGAACGTAAATCGCTGATATATTTTAACTGATTTTTAATAGTTTTAACAGTCCAACTCACATAAAAATGGTAAACAATGCACCACTTAAATGTTAATTCTAAATTATCAACCGAACACGCCAAGAAAATAAACTCTTTCATAAACTTCTTTAACCAAACAAAGTTGCTACGTGGTTCAAACATTTAATTTATACAACATATATTGGTGGGTGTTATATTGTATTGTACATACAATTTCCAAAATTATTTTATATTGATTTCGAAGTGACAGAAATAGTACTTGAACTTAAAGTTCATGAGTTAGTGTTTCTATATCTCGGAGTCCATTACTATCCATAATAGAGTTGAGATTGGATGCCCACCCCAGATGCTTTTTTCTGTTATAATTGTAATTTAAATTTTGTAAAATAGTTTTGATTATTAATATGAACACATTCAATATAAACATAAGTGGAGCATTTTATCGATATTTAAATAATATATTTTACTGACAGTAGGTTTATATCAAATATCTAATACCTGACACTTACATGACACTCATAAATACAACTAAAAAACAATATAATTTTTAGATTATTAAATAAATAAATAATATTTGACTAATGTCACAGATTTTTGGTTTGATGGGTGGGGTCAGCCGTCAAATGTCATCCTAGACCCACATCCTTAACCCACATGAATAGTTTTTAAATAATGATAAATATCAGAATCATTTGTTTTTTGCACTTTATTTGTTTCGAATAAAAATATTAATAATATAATTATTTTTAAAACCCTTACAAAATAAAACTATAAATATTGAATGTACTTTTTTTTTATAATAACAATAATAAAGTATGGAATTGCTAAATTTTACTTTTAAAAATTACATATAAACAATGAATTTTAATTAATCAAATTTAAGAATCTTACTTATATTTTATCAATAAAATACACTATTTTCAAGAGTTAAAATTAATATTTTTAATCAAAAAATATACTTTTATTAATAAAATAATAGAATGTAACATTATTTGAATACAAAAATGATAAGTAGATAGAGTCACATCCCATAATATTAAACAGAACAAAAAAAAGTTCGAAATAGAAATTAAAAAATATATACTCAAAAAGTTCTCATTTACAATTAGTTTTAAATTTATCCTCATTTTTCAAAAAATAATCTTCCACACCAATCATTAGAGGGTGTTTATTACATGCTTAACATATCATATTATATGAAAAGTGTTAAATGTGTATAAACTTAACAAACAAACTTATCAATATAATTCTCAAGGCACTTGTCTTATATTTACCACATGGTTTTGCATATTGAAGGGTTCCAAAATGGTTGGTGAGTCCATCGCCTTCTCATCAAATCATTTTCTAATTAGTGTACATGCCTTCACTCTCGTTGCACTACATCATAGGGCTCAAAAAAATATTTTGAAAACATAAAATAGACTGCAAACTCCATTATATACCTAGGATATCATGATTGAGGTGTTTTAGATTGTTCAATGAGTCCATAGTCTCCTTAAAGCATTTTCTTGTTGGGTTCAAATAATTTCAATCCTATCGCACTATGCATTTGGGCTCAAAACTCTATTGAATACCCAAGATATCATGATTTTTTGACCACTTTCTCCAAGAAAAAAGAAAAACTACCTTGTGACTATCAAATAACATCATATTTAAGATTAGAAATTTTATATTGACATCTCACACTATTACACTCCACCACCAATCCCTTGGATACCATTGTAGATTACACATTCACTGTAACTAGTACAAATATCTTAAATGTGTCTACCTAATAAATGTACATAGATATACACATCGAGGCCCATATCTTGGAGTAGTCACCTAGTTTCACTCATCAAATGGTTCCACATTGACTAACAAATCCACAGCCTTCTCTATAAATTGTTTGTTTATTGGTAATTGAGGTCCTCAATCCAACTCTACTATTATATCGAGATCATAAATATTTTCGAAAATAATTCTAAGATCGATGATGTGTAAACTATTGTGATTTTTTTATTAGCTTATCTCAATAAAAAAAAAAAACAAGGATATGAAATTCAAACGGATGTCAAATTTATTGCTTCTTCATTTTTAATGACATCTCATACTATTACACTCCACCATAACCACCCCCTTAGATTTCATTGTAGGTTATGCTTATATATGTAACTATCATCATAACTATTAGAAAATATAGTATAATTATTGTAATGCCCTCTCCTGTTTAACTTTGTGTGAACTGCGTTATCAATTTCAAATTGATTATAATATTAAAAACCTTGTTGTTGTATTCTAGTTAACTTACAATAAATGTGTTGGATATCATGATTGCTATTGTGTTTTGATTATTATTATTTTGACTATAGGTCGTACTGTCAACCCTGATGGGAATTTAAGGATACGAAAATTAGCTAGAACGGTTGCCTTGTTATAAATTGATTGTGATAGCATTAATATTTGATATTGTTTTGTTGTATTTAGTTTATCTCTATGACTGGACACATAGTCACTATTGTGCATTATTACCAGCAAATATTAATAGATGGACAACATTAACACAATGTGATATGGAAATTGAAGGATAAAAATTATTGTAACCAAACTGATTAATTTTTTATAGACATTCAGTATGGAAAAAATGACGTGTTGTCAGATAGACATGTCGATATTTCAAATCATATTTGTATTAATTTTATCATGATGTTCAAAGTTATTTTTGTGATTTCTTTAATATTGGAGGATTGGCGAAATTGTGAATGAGTGAAACTATTGTTTAAATTACATGAGTCAGTAGGTTTATGACCTTTTTTGTAAACTGATGTATGAGTAGAATCGAAATGTTGAAAATTTGAGTAATTGTTGAACTACTTGGTCTTAAGCAATAGTAGTTATGATATTTGATGTTGAAATTGATATTTAGATATAAGTGTTTTATTACTTCGACATCGTTTATATGGTCATGAGGACAGAGGGGTATTGTGTGATTTTTGCAGGTAACTTTATCACAACAAAAAACTATGGAGGATAGGAGACCAACAACGAAGGAATTTGGGGTATTGGCAACTGGTCACCATGCCAACTTGAGTAATGTTGTTGTCTTTTTTTTTGTTGTTAAAGGGTTCCCATGGGGGGATGACCCCAATTGTGACTAAGGGGTTTGTATGTATCTCTTTTCCTTTCTTTTATTTAATTTTAGTGTATGTGATTTAATTGGTGATGTAATTCCTTTTTATCATTAATTGGTTTGTGTCTTAATTAAGTGAGCTAATCATATTAATAAGCTAATTTTGGATGTGACAAAAAGGAGTCAATTTTTAGAGTGGTTGGGTCTTTTTTTCTTGTGATTTTGAGTGTTGTACACTTCACCCTACTCGGGAAATTCAGATTTTTCCTTAAGTATCAATTTTGGAGGCTTTTAGGACAAGCTAAGCTTGTCCCACACCTCTTAATTTATTATACCAACCTTACCTATGGGTTGGGGGATAAAAAATAGAATCCATTATCTGTTTTGGAAGGAAAAAGGTGAGGTTTAATTGCACTTTCTTACTTTTTTTTATTTCTTTGTCCTTAAGGGTGTGGGTTGGAGTGGTGTGTGTAAGAGGTTTGTCATACCTCTCAACCAATATGTCTTTTACAGTGGCCAAAACAATAAGAGAAAAGCATGTCCAATACTTGGATGCGAATGTATAATATGTGCTTGTTCGGATTTGTAAATAATGTTTAATGTGTGTGTGTGTGTGTGTGTGTGTGTGTGTGTGTGTGTGTGTGTGTGTGTGTGTGTAGATGTACACACACACACACACACACACACACACACACACATTTGAGTTCGATTTTTTTCAAAAATGCTTTTAAAAAAAAGAAAAAGAAAAAAAAATTCATTGGTTAAACATGTAAATAAATATATAAATTTATACATGGGTATATATATAAATGTATGTTTTTCCTTAAAATAAATATATGGGGTTTCTAGATTTTACCCAAATGAGTACACACACAATGTATACACTTTGAATCTATAAGTAAATTACTTTTAATAGACAAATAGAAAAGAGAAAACAATAGCCACAAGGGAGAAATGAATGGATCCATGTTTTAAGAAGAAAGTTTAATCAAGAAGAGATTCCATGTCTCTAATGGCCCCCATGGCTTCATCCTCTTTCCCTCTTCCTTAACATGCAACAAAAAACATGAGAGAATGAGGGATTAGTTATAGAAAATGAATATATGGTATCCCATAAGGATTTCTAGGGTTTCTTTTGGAAAACCTAAATCTAAGGGCTAGGAAAGATTAGATTCAATTGTTTAGGATGCACCCTACATCACTTAAGTGATGGGGTATTTGAGTGGGATTGGTTTAATTAAAATATGTGTGTGTAATGTTAAAATGGGGCCTAAGGGGTTAGACCATGTTGGGTACCCTTGACACATTAGATATTAAACCATCTTAATTTTATTTCTTTTTAAAATAGGAGATTATTTATCTTACCTAATAAAATGTTAAATTTCAATTTGGGGCCATTCAATAAATAAATTTAATAAGACCCTTGCGGCTAAATAACAAAGAGTAAAATGGATTAATATTTTAATTAAGAAACAAAACTTAATAGAGTAAATCAAATTGAAATATTTTAATAGGTTTAGGCCAATGGTAACTAATTATTATTTTAGTCTTGACTGCCATTTAATAGTTTAATTTTTTAATCTAGATTTAATTAAAATCCTAAGGTTTTTTGGAACCTTTCAAAATAAATTATTCCATAATTTTTCTTGTTTCTTTTGGGTTTCTCGGGGTTTTCTGTGGGGAAAATGTGGGTGTTACACTTGGTATCAAATCCATGGGTTCAATGCTTAGACCTTGGGCCAACATTGAAATTCATAAAACATTCAATAGAATTTGAACCTCTCTGATTGAAATAATAATTAAGTTATTCAAATTGTTGTACTCACCTAGTTGCATTTTTTCGAACCCAGGAAATTGAAAATGTTAAATTAATTTGATATTCTTAAAATTCATTCCCTGGTCTAGGATATGAACTCGGTTTCCATTGCTAACATAGTTGTTTGATTCATCCTTGAGATCTTTGTTTTTAGTCAAGTGACTCTGAAGAAAAAATTGATATTCTTCCTTGTGGGTATGATCAAATTAAATGGTCTCAAGAAACTCTATGGTTTGGCACTATTGTGACTGTTCTAAGTTATCCTAGAGTAAGCTTAGAAGTTGTTGTGGTAAAATAACAACATCCCCTTTTTCTTTTAACGGCTTAGCCGATGGAATTTTTTTGCATTCTTTGGCGACTTATTTACCATATGAGTAAGTGGATATTAGGTTTTGGAAGTGTGGGACTTTTGATCCAATATTTAGATAACTGTTCTTAGAGACTGAGCTCGAGGTATCCTACTCCTTAATCCTGGAGGCCTTGCCAAGGGTTGTGAAGTCACTAATGCAAGTTGAATTTACCTAGCTTATATTCATAAACTTGTCTAACATTATCAAGGAGACAACATCTTATTTTATGATTGAGATTGAGAAGCATGAGGCTAAAACCTACATTTAGATTTATGTCATACACAACGAGAAGGATTCAGATGTTGGAATGTGGATATTTAGCCAATTTCCCTGATTACCGATATTTGGAGAAGAATGCACTTGGATTGAGTGAGTGCTCACACACCATTATTTGTTGACAAAATTAGCTAACATGTACACCATTCCAGAAAAACACATCAATACAAAAAGCCTGAGCAATAGTTCTAAACTATTAGTATTGTGACATAACACCTGTATGGGGGTACACCCTAAGAGCCTTGAAAGTCTTCGTAGGTGCTTTAAGTAATTCCATGAGAGACTAGAAATATTAACACCTTGACATAGTGTTTATTGCTCCATGGAGTGAATCTTACATCGTAAATTGCACCTAGGGAAAGGAAAGATTTTTCGATGTACAATTTGATAGCGGTAGTGGTGAATCCCTTAAAGCCTAGTAAGAGAATTCATCAACAATTTAGCTGTAAGTGAAATGAGTAATAGGGCTTGCGGATTGTAGGAGGATCAAAATGAAGAACTATGTTAACTTTATATATTAGAGGATAACCCTGTTGTATAGGAAGTGTTGGTATCCATGATTTGCATTCTAAGTTTTCAGTCATGAGCAGCACCATTTTTCCATTATAGAAAGTATTGACTTGTGGATTGTATGTATCTTGGTAATTCTTGTGAGATTTAAGCCCATTTGGGAAACATGTTTAATTAAGTGTTCTTGTCTTGCTCTCGTTGACTGATAAATAAGTCTACCCTTGACTTAATTTTTTTAAAAATTCTTATGAATAACACTTTGTGACCACTTAATCTTTGGGTTACGTGGAGACACTTATGGATTCTTTTGGTTCTTTTGGACCTTGCTCTTAGAGATGTTATTTTGGTAGATCGATGGTGCTTATATTATGATTCTTATTTTAAAAACTATAAGTCATGTTCATAAGTCCATGTTTGAGTAGGTTAGTTAATTTTCCTCTTACATTAGATGTCTACTAATGGGAAATGTGGTGTCTTGGGAGTAAAATTTTCCTTGCATCTTGTTGCATGGTTGGTGGTATCTTGTGGAAATAAGAGTATTAATTGGAAACTCTCCTTGTCTAATTATATGAGAAAAACTTGAAACTAAATAAAAAACATTGTTAAACCTCTTAAATTCATCAAATTAAATATGCCTCTGTAATGGGTGCTTTTCTTCGTAACTTCTTTTGAGAGTTGTGGAGACCCGCTTGTATTTTGAGTGATGCTTGTAATTATTTTGCTAAACCCTTGAAATCTTGGTGTGACTCATATTGGTGGATTTATTCCTATTTCTTACAAAATTAATGAAGTGTTTGCTATGTTGAATGTATCTTGTTCCTTTATAATTAAAAATGTGATGTGTTCATTCATCTCTCTTTCCCATAAAAGTAATAATGTGATTGATATGTTTGACTCTTCCTTCTCATTAAAATTTAATTGACAAAATGACTCACCCAAACACCATAAAACTCTAATTGAGGGGATTTGAATTTGAAACTTAACAAATAAATAGGAACTTAGAAAAAAGGAAAATGGTCCTTGCTATAACATTAGTAGATTAATAGAAGTAATAAAACTATGTTGAAGAATAGAAAGGAAACTTTTTCCATCTACCTTCCATAGGAGTAACATAAATACTTTTTTTGCCTATACAAGATGGCGAGATATCATGCCAACATTAGTGGTGTTCCTTAATGGTGTAAACATGTTATGCCATAATAGAAAGAATATTTTAATTAGGAAAACTTGTAATAAAAGTGTTAGCAAGAGAAATTACAACTTTGACTTAGCAGTTGGTTTATAAAATGATTAATATTTATGTGTATTAAGTGTGATGTATAATTGAACCCTTAGTGTTTCAGCCTACCTGGATTTGTGAAACACCTTGATGTTAGTAATGTGTTATAATTATGTAGTACTCGGGTAAGTGCACGAAGTTGGTGGACAATTCCGTGCACAAAAAAAACTGAAATTCAGGAACCACGTTCGCGGTTTATATATCGTGATCACGATTTTTAAACTGCGATCACGGTTCCTGAATTTTAGGTTCAGAAATTACCATACCTAAAACCACGATTGTGGTTTAGAAACATGAGCATATTTATAAACTGTGATTGCAGAACTTAGAGATAAAAATTAGCATTCCCGCGAGTCCTTATTTTTCTCATTTTTCAATTCAAACCGTGATTTCTCCTAGATGTTTTTCACTCGAGCTTTGAATACCACCTCAAAATTACTCATTAGACTTCTGGATCGTGATAGATTCAACCATGCTGCCAAGACGAGGAGGTAAGCCCCTGATTTTAATCATTTTTTTTGCATTTTAGGTTTTTTTTGCATTTTAGGTTTTTTTTTTGCATTTTCATGGGTTTTTTGAAATGTTTGTTTATTTATACAATTTTCTTGTTTTATCAGTTGGTTGGAAAGCTCGAAATCATGTGAACCATCAAAACATTTCTCAAAACCCACCGAAAATTCCTCAAAACCCTCCAAACATTCCTCAAAACACTCCTACAAACATAGATCTGCCTCTTATGGCTCCTTTTATCCCCATTGAACCAGCAGGAAGACAAGATAATATCATTGGAAAGAATCTGAGAAAATAAAATTTTCATTGAGAACCTTATTCAGACTATAAGACAAAATCATGCCACAAATCCATCCCACATGACTTTAGCCAATACATTACAAACATTGATTGGCGAAGTCGACTCCGCAACCAACCAAATACATAGATGGAATACCTTTAGAGGTGAATATTGGTGGTGGTATGTGGATAAAATATCCCATGCGGCCATAAAAGAAAAATAAATTGGAAAAGACCTCATTTGTGCATTATTTACCGACCCTATAACCAATGCCCCCCCCCCCCCCCCCCCCCCCCCCCCCGCAGTTACTTGCAAACGGTTCCCAATCCATTGGTGCCACGATGACCGAATCAAAAACAATTTTTGGGACTAATGGTGGATGGTTTTTTATTATCCACCATGCAACAACAATGAGGTTCCTCTTTATTTTTTGAAGAAATTATATTGCGAGTTCATGCTTAATGAGGTCTCGAATTATTTTGACTTTTCTGACTTTTTTGGTCGAGGAGGTGGCTCTGCACAGAGTAGACCTGGTGCACGCATAGGTTAACCAAGGACCCCCCATGCCCCAAAACCCCCACTGCCTTCAGTTATCCCTCCTACAGTAAAGGAGGTTGTGGAGATTGATACACTGCATGCAGTAAGGGAGCTCACTAACACTCTAACCTAGCATAGTGACTAGATTACATCTAGTGATGTTGGTGGAGGCACCAATTCTAGCGCATACCACACCACTATGGATCATGTGGTGTCATATGCACTGCGGGTGAGACATCATTTGCTGGTTCACAGGATTTCTTTTCCAGAGATGAGATGCTATGGAATGTTTTTGGAACTGGTGCCACTCATATTGGTCTTTCACAGGTAAATTTCAAATAAATTTAAATTATATATATATATATATATATATATATATATATATATATATATATATATATATATATATATATATATATATACAATAGTTCAATTCACATGTTTGAGATTTTAATATATATGTATTTGATTGTACGTCATGTACATACTTATAAAAAACTATTTTTTTTATTTTATTTTAAATAGCAAGAGCCAGTGAAGGAAACATCCAGCGTCGAAATGCTAGCTACTACAACTGGGCATGTTTCAAACGTAAGTTTCAAGTTGTACAAACTTACATTTTTAATTTCATTTGATTACACTAGATTATTATTATAATGTTTCACGTGTATGTTGTACATATTAATATGTTTGTCTTTTATACACAGAAGCCTAGTGGGTCATCATCTGCTCTTGGAACTGAGGCTACTGGCACGCCTCACATGATTTTTATGTAGGTTAGTAATTATCTTTACACTTTGTTTCTAATTGTGAAAAATCATGTGGATTACATGCTTTGGACCTCTATTATGTGGTGCACAGTCATGTAGATTTTAATATTGATTTGTACATGTTTTTTGTATAGCTTATGATTTCTAGAGAGACTCCTCCATATATGCAAACTATGGAGGCTACTGTAGATACTGCCATAGCATCAGAAAATCCACTAATTGAGGTATAATTTTTCAAATTTGTTAAATTTGGAGGTTCATTATTTCTTATTACTTAAATCTAAAATACCAAATTTTGTATGTATGTGAAATATTTAATTTGAAAATTAATTATTTGTATGTAGCTTACCCCTCATGAGTCTAATGTTGTCCCTACGATGCATCAACAACAAATTGATAGAGATCATGACATTGTGGTAATATTTCACATGCATTTTAACTAAATTGTACAAGTTTCTAAATTTTGAATGTATTTTAAAATTTTGGGTGTTAAAAACTTGTTGTTTATGAATGTGCAGGTTAGGTTGTAGGCATGCTTAGAGACACCTAGGACCACAAAGATGAAATCCGTAGTGGCATATCCCTCCACTACATCCCCAAGTCATGGACGTGCTACTTCTAGTAGGGCGAAGAGAGGGAAGATGTTTCATGAGTAGATTCATAGTCCACCTAGATGTACATAGATATATATATATATATATATATATATATATATATATATATATATATATGGGCCATCTGGTCCTAGTGAACATGTTTCTTCATATAGTCCATTGTATATATATATATATATATCCTATATTATGACCACATGTTGATGTCACTATATACATTATGACACACTTAGTTCGAAATTTACACATGTTTTCAAACTTACATATATTTTCAGAGACGTGCGTCTGGAGCACACTTTTTTTTATTCTTATATATCCATGTGTGTTGGTTTTCATAACGTTATTACTTAACTATATGTTTGATTTGATTTCATTACATGTATGATATCCTTCTATGTATGTTTTCATAACCATTTAAATTAGTTCTAGATATGTATGTTTGATTTAAAATTAAAAATCCATGTCCCAGTAATGTAGCCAAATTAAGAACAAACCAGATATGCTGCAAATATTATGAACTCCAAAAGAAAATAGATCTCCTTCTTTGTTATCAAATAATGAATTAAAATGTTTCCTAAATATGAAAACAACTCCCAACTCGAGTTGCCAAGTAAACTCTAGCTAACTCTGACTAAATCTACTCTAGGTGGCAGAAATTACTATTTTTAGCAGTTTACTAGAACCTGCTATTCTTAGTAAGTTCACATGCTTATTCCTACGGGAACAAAATTTTCCACGCATCTTCTACATCCCTAAATTAGAGGAATTACCAAATTTCTAACTCATAATGCAACCAATAGACTAAAATTAACTAATGCTCAAAAATAGGAAAAAAACGAACTATAACTTAAATCCTGATTTTCGGCCTCAACATGGCGGATTTAGGGCCTAAAAATGTGTCAAAAAATTCCCCCAAATAGTAGGGTGGGTTTCCACTGTGTTCTTCTCATCGAAACACTTGGTTTAAAAAAAAAGGACTCAAACGGACACCCGGAGCTCAAGTTATGACCTTGTCAAGTTCCTACTAATTCTGGCACATCATTCTCCCCTGCTTGAAAAAAATGCAACTCCTGCAAGTTGTCTTCTTCAAACTACTTCCATTTATCTACATCCAAATTCTTAATCTCCCATTCTGTGACCCATATATTTTCCTCTTGTTCCAGTCCTTTCCAGTGTACCAAATATTTGTTGTATTTCCCATTTCGTGTGTCCATTGTTTTCTTATCTAGAATATGATCCAGTTGTTCTTTCTTCTTCACTTATTTCCTCCAATCTACTACTTCATCAATATAATCCCCTTCTGCACCATCCCCATGAAAATAATACAAATCTGAAACATTAAACACTGGAGAAATATCAAAATTCCCTGGCAATCCTACCTCATAAGCATTATCGTTTATCTTTTTCATGATTTTGCAGGGACCAATCTTTTTGTACTTCAGCGTGTTATAGGTTCCTCTTGGAAACCTTTCCTTCCACAGATATACCATAACCAACTCACCAATTGTAAATACATTTCCTCGTCTGTGCACTTCTTCTATTTCTTTATACTTGTCATTACTATTTTGCAGCTTCTTCCTGTAATTGTTGTATATGTTCGCAAATGCTTCTGCATCATCACTGACTCTGCCATCAACTGGTAGCTGCACCAAATCTAACACCTCATTTGGATTACTCCCATACACAATTGAAAATGGATACATTCACATGGATCTATTTATGGAACTGTTATATGCAAACTCAATCTGTGGTAATGCTAAGGCCCATTGTTTCAACTTTTTGCCAACAATGCACCTTAACATGTTTCCCAAAATCCTCTTTACCATTTCTGTTTGCCCATCAGTCTGCGGGTGATAGGCACTACTGAACTGTAGTTGAGTTCCATATTTCTTCCATAAAGTCCGCCAGAATTGACTTAAGAACCTCGTGCCCCTATTTGAAGTAATAGTTTTTGGAACACCATGTAAATGAACAACTTCTCTGAAAAACAAATCTGCTACGCCTGTTGCATCAATTGTTTTCTTGCAAGAAGTAAAATGAACCATCTTAGAAAACCTATCAACAACCACAAAAATTGAGTCATTACCTCGTTGTGTTTTTGGTAATCCCAAAACAAAGTCCATACTCAGATCTTTGCACGACCCTTTACGAACAGGCAATGGCATATACAACCCTGTATTTTTTGCATGGCCTTTTGAGACTTGGAAAATTTGACATCTTTCCACATATCTTACCACATCTCTTTTCAACTTTGGCCAATAGTATTTGTCTGCTACCAAGGCTATCATCTTATCTTTACCAAAATGCCCAGCCAACCCTCCGCTATGCAACTCTTTCACTATATTCTCTCTCATAGACCCAACTGGAATACATAGTTGGTGTCCCTTGAATAGGTAGCCATCCTGTAAAATATACTCATCCAAGACATCTCCTGCATTGTCTAACAATGGACTAATTAGTCTTTCAACAATATCCTTGAAATCAGAATCAGAAGAATACAAACCCTTTATTGCTTCAAAACCCACCACCTCATTTTCCATAGTGGTAAACAAAGTCACACGCCTACTCAATGCATCTGCAACTTGATTCTGTTTTCTAGATTTATGTTTTAGAGAAAAATTATATCCCTGCAAAAATGATACCCACTTTGCATGTCTACTATTTAACTTATTTTGGGTATTCACATACTTCAGGGCTATGTGGTCTGTAAATAACACAAACTCCTTAGGCACTAAGTAATGCCTCCAATGCCTTAATGCTTGTACAATTGCATAAAATTCCACATCATAAGTAGAGTAGTTCTTTCTTACCTTATTCAGTTTCTCACTAAAGAAAGCTATTGGCTTTCCTCCTTGACTTAGAACAGCCCCAATACCCACGTGTGAGGCGTCAAAATTAACCTCAAACACTTTATCAAAATCTGGTAGTGCCAAAATGGGTGCCTCTGTCACCTTCTTTTTCAAGAATTGAAAACTATCCTCAGCTGCCTTTGTCCACAAAAATTCCCTTCCTTTTGTGCAATCTGTTATAGGAGCTACAATACTGCTGAAATTTTTAATAAATTTTCTGTAAAATGTTGCTAGACCATGAAAGCTTCTTACCTCTATTATACTTCGTGGAATAGGCCATTCAATAATTTCCTTTATCTTTTCTGAGTCCATTTGTACCCCATCTACTGAAGTAATAAAGCCCAAGAGTACCAAACTCTCTTCCATGAATGTGCACTTATTAATATTTGCATAGAGTTTCTCTTTCCTTAACACTTCAAATACCAACCTTAGATGCCTCAAATGTTCTTCTTTAGTTTTACTAAAGATCAAGCTATCATCAAAATAAACCATAACAAACTTACCATTATACTCCCATACCACAGTGTTCATCAATCTCATAAAAGTACTAGGTGCATTGGATAACCCGAATGGCATCACGAACCACTCATATAATCCATTACCTATCTTGAATGTTATTTTCCACTCATCTCCTTCTCTGATTCCGAATCTGATGATAACCACTTTGAAGATCAATCTTGGTGAAATAATTAGATCCCGCAAGAACATCCATCATATCATCAAGGTGAGGTATTGGGAACCGATACTTGATTGTAATTTTATTGATCACTCTGCTATCCGTGCAAATTCTCCATGTTCCATCCTTCTTTGGTGTTAATAAAGCTGGTGTTGCACACGGAATCATGCTCTCCCTTATGACCCCCTTTCACATGAGCTCTGCCACTTGCCTATTCAACTCTACATGTAATGTCGGCCTCATCCTATAAGCCGCTTGATTTGGGAGTGAAGACTCTAGAATCAAATCAATATGGTTTTGGATATCTATTTTGGGTGGTAACCCATCTGGTATCTCATCAAGAATAACATCCAAAAAGTTCTTCTATTAATTCTGATGTTTCTATTGGTATCTGAGCAGCTTACAAGTTCATCTTTATTTGCAACTAGTGCATAACAAAAACCGGTTGCCTTTGCCTCCTTCACAAATTCCTTTACAGAAAAGCATATTTTCAGCCTTCCCCTCTTCTTTAAGAGGTAGCAAAACTATTTTTCTGCCATCCTTCCCGAAAGTATAAGTATTCTTTCCCCCATCGTGAATAACTTTTCTATCAAATTGCCATGGTCTTCCTAGCAGCATATGACATGCATTCATAGGGATAACATCACACAAAAGCTCATCCTTATAACTGTTCCCAATAGAAAAGCTTATTAAACATCTCTTATCAACAGTAACTTCATTACCCTTCTTAAACCATGCAATACGATAAGGGTTAGGATTCTTCTCACAATGCAGACCCAATTTATCGACCATATCATTTGAAACCATGTTCTCACAACTACCACTATCAATAGGGTAAGTGCAGGAAGTTGATGGACAAATATAGGGTCATAACATTACATACCTTTCCTCCTGAAGTGCATCTTGTTCTGAAAATATTTGTACAAGATTAGCCATGCATCCCCCTTGACTTTGGTGAGAAGTTATATCCTTTCTTAGGATGGATTTTATTTTGTATTTTTTTGAGTAATATTTTATTTTTTAGATTTTTTTCCGTGAAAGTGGTATGAAAAATAAAGAAAACAGAGCATCGCCATAACTTCATCCTCTTGATATGAAATCAGTGAAACAAAGTTTCTCCAACATTCACAGGAAAAAGTGGTAGTAAAAAATTATAAAATGATATTTATCCTCTTCTATTCACTTCAAAATCAGTATTTCTACAGGTCCTGTTCATCTTCTACTTGCTCTGTTTTTAAGCTTCAACAAGATTTACTCTTGGAGCATCTCCTTGCCTTTTAGCAATCATCGTCCTCTTGTATAAGTATGTGGGTTCATCTTCTACTTGCTTATTCAAAAGATTTACTCGATGCCCTTCTTCACCACATTTGTAACAAACAAATGGTCTTCGTGGAGCCTCCCATCCTCTATCACTAGCATATCCTCTACCCCTAGGAAATCCTCTGCCTCTTTGTTGATTCTGGAAATCTTGTCTCATATCCTCTTGCTTTTCCAATCCACGAGATGATTCTCCCCTACCTTGGCTGAAACCAGCTCGTCCCCGAAAGGAAGTTGAGGCCCCCCTATTCATTCTAGGTGATCTCCTAAAACTTTGATGATTTTGTTTTTCCTCAGCCTTTAAGGCTAATTGATAGGCATCCTCCATGCTTTTAATCCTATGCATACTTATCTCATCTTGAATAGAAAATTTTAATCCATTAACATACCTTACAGAATTTTGTTCCTCAGATTCTTCATGCTCTACACGAATGGACAACTTATAGAACTCATATGTGTATTCTTACACTGTTTGTAAATTCTGTCTGAGATTCTGAAACCTCTTGTAAAGGGTTTGTGCATAATCCACAGGGAGAAATTTATCTTTCAGCTTCTTCTCCATCTTACTCCACGTCCTAATTCTTTCTTTCCCCTTTCTTGACCGCTCTTTCTATATGTGATCCCACCATAACATAGCATGACCTTTCAATTTCGTGCATGAAAATTTCACCTTCTTTTCTTCTAACATAGTCTTCTACTCAAAAAAATTTCCCATGCTATTCAACCAGTCTATTAGCTCCTCTGGTTTTAGACTACCACCATACTCTGAAACATCAACTCTTATCCCATCATTCTTTCCTTCTAATGCTCGAAGCATCCTTTCTTCAAAAGCTAATGGTGGTGCTTGCGTTTCCTCCTCTTTACAAACTTCTTCTTCATCTGTGTCATCTCCACCTTGATTTCCTCTCTGGGTTATCATTGCAACAAGTGCAACAAATTGTCTCTGTAGATCTTGCATATTTCTATTCATCTGTGCAATACCACCTCCTCTTCCTCTTCCTCTTCCTGCCATTTTTTTTAAAAAATACTTCGAACCCGCTCTGATACCAGATAATGTAGCCAAATTAAGAACAAACCAGATATGCTGCAAATATTATGAACTCCAAAAGAAACTAGATCTCCTTCTTTGTTATCAAATAATGAATTACAATGTTTCCTAAATAAGAAAACAACTCCCAACTCGAGTTGCCAAGTAAACTCTAGCTAACTTTGACTAAATCTACTCTAGGTGGCGGAAATTACTATTTTTAGCAGTTTACTAGAACCTGCTATTCTTAGTAAGTTTGCATGCTTATTCCTACGGGCACAGAAATTTCCACGCATCTTCTACATCCCTAAATTAGAGGAATTTCCAACTTTCTAACTCATAATGCAATTAATAGACTAAAATTAACTAATGCTCAAAAATAGGAAAAAATCGAACTATAACTTAAATCCTAATTTTCGGCCTCAAGATGGAGGATTTAGGGCCCGAAAACATGTCGAAAACTTGCCCCAACTGGTAGGGTTGGTTTCCGCTATGTTTTTCTCATCGAAACACGTGGTTTCAAAAAAAAACGAACTCAAACAGACACCCGGAACTCAAGTTATGACCTTGTCAAGTTCCTGCTAATTCTGGCGCATCACCCAGAGCACTACATGGTACAACTATTAATCAAACCTATATTCCATTAAGAAAAACCATGCTAGGTGAACTACAAAAGGGAAATACGTACAATTACTTTTTTTGTAAAGCTAACACTCAATCTGTTGCATATCAACTAATGTGAACATTGATAGAAATAATCGAGGTAGAGTTCATATTGAACTATATGAATATTTAACGTTACTTATGGTGCAACATTGAAGATTTTATAATTTTCCCAATTTTAAAGTTTTACAATTTTCATGTTTCTAGAATTGAAGATTACAATGAGGTTTAAAAAAAATTTCTTTGTTATCAAAACTTATTATTTTTAGTAAGGCTCATATGTCAATTTAATAATAAATATTTAATCATGTCTTCTTGTATTTGGATTGAGATGAAATTTTTTCATTAGATTAGGTATTTTCATATGGTATCCTGCTTCAAATTTCAAGTGTTATAGATCACCACAATTGTAAGGATCTAAAAAGGCAAGTTTTTTCTCTAAAATTTTAAATGAGATGCTATAAAAATTTAGGGGTACCAATGGAAAATATTTTTAGATCATCTTCAAGGAGTTCATGAGTAGAAGTTATGAGGCAAAATTGTAGGGGAAATGGAGCAAAAATGAAGGAGATATGAGCAAAAATGTGATTTTTGCAATAGGGTTTCTTGAAAAATTAGTAGCATAACGAAATACTAGCAGCAATGAAGGAAAAGGAAATATTAAAAAGGGATTAAAAAAATGGCTAAGTGTATGTTTATACTCACCTCTTAAGATTAACCTAGCTAACTCACCTTCTAACTCATCCTTACCATTCTGGATTAACCCAGGTTACATGGCATGATAGGTTACGGTTACAAGCCTTAAGTGACAAAGGGACTTAAAGGGGTGATAATGTGTGAAGGGGTTAAGTATTCATGAGAGGGGGGAACATAGCATAAAGTTGGGGTGCTGAGGAATCATACCTAGTGAGAATGTTACAAGCCTTAATTGACAAAAGGGAGAGATTTCATGTGGTGGTGCATTCTGATGTCCCAAGTTGAAAGGGTAAAAATTTGATAGTAAGCCCTTATTAGTATTCTTAGGTTCCACCTATCACATGAAGAATCCTCATCTAATGAAGAATCAACTCATGTCTTCCTCCGCGGAAGATCTTAAATGATGTGGCTTTTCCATAGACCATCTTGTTGAATCTGGAAACTACAAATGAAACTTTCTCATCTTCCAAGATGTTCACATGCTCCAGGAATGGAATTGATATTTTCGCATTGACTAAAATATTTTTCATAACTCTTCATAGGATTCTAGAGATATAACCTATGATCTCTACAAGGGCTTCTAAAGTATCACTATTGAAGGAAAGGGTCAGAAATATTTTCCTAAACCAATTCTTAAAATTTGAATCCTGAAGATTCTTCATGTGGAATTATTCTCCCTAAGAGAAGTACCAAGCTCATGCATTCTTGTTCCAAGATCTTCCAAAAAAATTGATACATTCTCCTCATGGGATTCAAAATCAGAAATGGCTTCTTTTAGAGCATCAAACATCTAGGTGATGGTATGGGACAAAATGTCATACAAGTTCTCTGAGTTAGATGAAAACACACCTGAGCTCACCAAGGAATGAGAATCAAAATTATTCATCTCACTCGTAAATGGGAGATTATTTTCCCAATGGAATTTCTCTTTTATGATCTCAACTCTATTCCTATTGATTTTCAAATATATGACCAAGAACAATCTAAACAAAGAGATAATCTAAGGAAATAGATCATTCCCTTTTTCAAGGATCATTTTCACCTAATGGTCACATGTCCTTCTTTGCATTATGAATGCTTGATCTTGCTTGATGGACTGGGGGGTTGAAGTTTTAGATGGGATCTACATTACTTCAATTTGAGGAAGATATTATTAATCTCATACAATCAATGATAGCACTTATTAAGAAAAGGTCCTCACATGTGTTCCCTTAATTTTTTGATGATTTACTTATACTCCTAATTCTGTGTAGTGATCTGTGATGAAGAATCCTATTACAATGCAAAAATAATGAGCACGTAAGCACATAGCTGGGGCAGCAGAGGATGGAGAGAGATCACCACAACAACATAGCTAAAGAGAGCAAAGCAAGGACAGTGATGAAGCACCTAAGAGGATAGAGGTAAGTCCAAAGAGAACAAGAGAGATGGAAGGTAAACAAGTGACATTGAATGTTTTGAGTCCTATGAAATGTACAGAGGTGAGGAGTGAGAAGTCATGCATCGGGACATTGTGGCACCAAACTAAATGTTCCGGCTTGTCCGGGTGGCCAGGTGAACGCTAGAGTAGGTGGTGTTTTGGTGCGTGATAAGGTCGTTGCTTCTGGGCTACTTCATTTGGACGTAGTCCCTTAAGATCCCTGAGACCAAAATATCGTTCAACTTCGACGGGTGACTACTCCAAATCCATGGCACCTAGAGATGTCTTGTCTTATCCAGCACCTTGGTATAGGGACCCTCTATAATAGCCTCTCTTGGTTTTTTCCTTCTCATATCGGTGTTGTCACTGCCCTATTGTTTGCAAACACGTGAAATAGTGCAGTTGGAGCCAGTGTAAGGTTGACAAATGCTATATTTTGCAAACGGTGATTCGTGGAACCGAATTGACTACATTGACACGTCTGGGTAGCTAGGTGAACACTAGAGGAGGTTTTTTTTCAGTGTGCGACAAGGTCGTTGCTTCTGGGCTACTTCGTTTGGGCATAGTCCCTTAAGAGCCCTAATACCAAAATATCATTCAACTTCGATGGGTGACTACTCGGACTCTGTGGCACCTAGAGATTCCTTAACTGATCTAAAACCTTGGTGTAGGGACCCTCTACAAAATCCTCTCTCAATTTTTTTCTTCTCATTTCGGTGCTCTTGCTGCCCTATTGTTTGCAAACACACGAAATAGTGTAGTTGGAGCCGATGTAAGGTTGTCAAACTCTATATTTTGAAAATGGTGGGTCATGGCACCGAACCGACTACGCCGGCATATCTAAGTGGCTAGGTGAACACTAGAGGAGGTGGTTTTTTGGTGAGCGACAAGTTCGTTACTTTCGGGCTACTTCATTCGGGCGTAGTCCCTTAAGAGCCCTGAGACAAAAATATCATTCAACTTCGACGGGCGACTACTCGGGCCCCATGTCACCTAGAGACGCCTCATCTTAGCCAACACCATGATGTAGGGACCCTATACAAAATAATTTCTTGGTTTTTTCCTTCTCATTTCGGTGCTCTCGTTGCCATATTGTTTGCAAACGCACGAAATAGTGCAGTTGGAGCCAATGTAAGGTTGTCAAATGCTATATTTTGTAAACGGTGGGTCGTGGCACCAAACCGACTGTGCCAAAACATCTAGGTGGCTAGGTGAACACTAGAGGAGGTAGTGTTTTGGTGTGCAACAAGGTCATTGCTTCCGGGCTACTTCGTTTGGGCATAGTCCCTTAAGAGCACTAAGACAAAATAATTGTTCAACTTCGATGGGTGACTACCCGAAGTTCGTGGCACCTAGAGATGCCTCGTCTTATCTGACACCTCGGCGTAGGGAACCTCTACAAAATCATCCCTCAGTTTTTTCCTTCTCATTTCGGTGCTCTCACTACCCTATTGTTTGCAAACACGTGAAATAGTACAGTTGGAGCCAGTGTAAGGTTGTCAAATGCTATATTTTACAAACAATGAGTCGTGGAACCAAACCAACTACACCGGAACATCCGGGTGGCAAGGTGAATGCTAGAGTATGGTGTTGTTTTGGTGCGTGAAAAGTTCGTTGCTTCCGGGCTACTATCGTTTGAGCGTAGGTCCCTCAAGAGCTCTAAGACCATTTGAATATCGTTCAACTTCAACGGGTGACTACTCAAACTTCGTAGCCACCTAGAGACACCTCATATAATCTGACACCACCCTCAATGTAGGGACCATATACAATAGCCTCTCTTGGTTTTTTCCTTCTTATATCGGTGCTCTCTCTACCCTATTGTTTGTAAATGCGCGAAATAGTGCAGTTGAATCCAGTATAAGGTTGTCAAACGATATATTTTCTAAATGGTGGGTTGTGGCACCAAACCAAAACATTCAAGTGACTAGGTGAATGCTAGAGGAGGTGGAATTTCAGTGTACGATGAGGTCATTTCTTCCAAGCTACTTTGTTCGGGCGTAGTCCCTTAAGAGCCTTGAGACCAAAATATCGTTCAACTTTGACGGGTGACTACTCAGACTCTATGGAAGATAGAGACTTGCTCGTCTAATCCATCACCTTGGCATAGGTACCCTCTACATAATTCTCTCTTAGTTTTTTTCCATTTCATTTCGGTGCTCTCGCTGCCCTATTGTTTGCAAATGTGTGAAATAGTGCAGTTGGAGCAAGTGTAAGGTTATCAAACACTATATTTTGCAAACGGTGGGTCATGGCACCAAACCAAGTACTCTGAAACATCTGTGTGGCTAGGTGAACACTAGAGGAGGTGGTATTTTTGTGCGTGACAGGGTCGTTGCTTCTGGGATACTTCGTTTAGGTGTAGTCCCTTAAGAGCCCAGAGACCAAAATATCATTCAACTTTGATGGGTAACTACTCGGACTCCATGGCACCTAGACATTCCTCATCTAATCCAACACCTTATTGTAGGGACCCTATAGAAAATACTCTCTCAGTTTTTTCCCTCTCATTTCGGTGGTCTCGCTGCCCTAATGTTTACAAATGCGTGAAATTGTGTAGTTAGAGCCGGTGTAAGGTTGTCAAACACTATATTTTACAAACGATGGGTCATGGTACTGAACCGACTGCGTCGAAATGTTTGGGTGGCCAGGTGAATGGTATAGTAGGTGGTGTTTTTGTTCATAACAAGGTCGTTACTTCCGAGCTACTTCATTCAGGCGTAGTCCCTTATAAGCCCTGAGACCAAAATATCGTTCAACTTTGACGGGTGACTACTCAAACTCCGTGCCACCTAGAGATGCCTCAATCTAATCTAACACCTCAGTGTAGGGACCATATATAATATCCTCTATAATTTTTTTCCTTCTCATATCGATGCTCTTACTGCACTATTGTTTGCAAACTTACGAAATAGTGCAGTTGAAGCCAGTGTAAGGTTGTCAAACGGTATATTTTGCAAATGGTGGATGGTGGCACAAAACTAAATGCCAAAACATCTAGGTGGCTAGGTGAATGCTATAGGAGGTGGTGTTTTGGTGCCTGACAAGGTTTTTGCTTCCAAGCTACTTCGTTTGGGCATAGTCCCTTAAGAGCCCTAAGACCAAAATATATTTCAACTTTGACAGGGGACTACTCAGACTCTATGGCACCTAGAGGACACCTCGTCTAATATAACACCTTAGCGTAGGGACCCTCTAAAAAAATCCTCTCTCAGTTTTTTTATTTTCATTTTGGTGCTCTCGTTGCCCTAATGTTTGCAAACGCACTAAATAGTGCAGTTGGAGCCAATATAAGGTTGTCAAACACTATATTTTGCAAACGGTGGGTCATGGCACCAAATCGACTACACTGGCATGTCTATGTGGCCAGGTGAACACTAGAGGAGGTGGTGTTTTGGGTGTGTAAACAAGCTCGTTGCTTCTGGGCTACTTCATTCGGGCATAGTCCCCGTAAGAGCCATGATACCAAACTATCGTTCAACTTCGAAGGGTAATTACTCAGACTCCCATGACACCTAGAGATGTCTCGTCTGATCTGAAACCTTGGCATAGGGACCCTGTAGAAAATACTCTATTAGTTTTTCCCTTATAATTTCAGTGCTCTTGCTGCCCTAATTTTTGCAAACGTGTGAAATTGTGCAATTGGAGCCAGTCTAAGGTTTTCAAACGCTATATTTTGTAAATGATGGGTCGTGGCACTGAACTGACTCCACCGACATGTTCAAGTGGCCAAGTGAATGCTAGATGAGGTGGGTTTTTGGTGCATGGCAAGGTCGTTGCTTCTGGTCTACTTCATTTGAGCGTAGTCCCTTAAGAGCCCTAAGACCAAAATATCGTTCAACTTCGATGGGTGACTACTCAGACTCCGTGGCACCTAGAGATGTCTCATCTGATCCAACACCTCGGTGTAGGGACCCTCTACAATATCCTCTCTTGGTTTTTTCCTTCCCAGATCAGTGCACACGCGTAGGTATGGTGTTGTAAACACTTGGGGAGGAGTTGTTTTCAAAATTTACAACTTTTTCAAAATTTACAACATTTTCAAAATTTACAACATTTTCAAAATTTACAAACTTTGTCAAAATTTACAAACATTTGTCAAAATTTACAACATTTTCAAAAATTTACAACATTATCAAAATTTACTAACTTTTTCAAAATTTACTAATTTTCAAAATTTACAACTTTTTCAAAATTTACAACATTTTCAAAATTTACAACTTTTTCAAAATTTAAAACTTTGTCAAAATTTACAACTTTGTCAAAATTTACAACTTTTTCAAAATTTACAACTTTTTTAAACAATGAAAGCTTCCCTTAGCTTCAAGAATTTAAAATTCTCTACTAATAGTCCCAACCACGTGAAGGTGGAATATTTTCTGGCACCACTAACCTAAACATAAAAGTGTTAGTCAAAGAAATTTAAGTTTCAAATCAAAACCATATACTATCTATATATTCAAAAAACACAAATTTAAAATAAAATATATTCAAACTTAAATCTAGATCTTTAAAGTAACAAATTTATATATATATAAATGAAATTATATATACTAGACATGAGCATTGTAAATTCATTCTAATGAACCATCAGGATCGGATCTACTCTGAATAGCAGACAAGATTACTTCATTATCTGACTCTCGAACCTTCCAAAGAATCTTGTTATTACGCCTTCCTTGATATCTATACAACTAAATATTTGTCACTACAACTAGATGTGAATATAAGAGTATTTTCTTGTGTCTCTCAAAGTCTTCAAACACCCAAACAGAGGAGTTTTTTAATAGATACCGTCAAAGCCAAGTTCCAGTAACTTCCACTGACCCTATAGGATACTCAATATCTTCGCCATCTATAATAGGAGAAGTCAACTTCTTTCTTTCCTCAATGCAACGACATAAGAAATAGTCTGTTCCTTCTTCATTGTCTTCTGTCATAATTACTGCAAACACATATCCTACAAAAAAACAAAGGTTAAACAACCCAAATTTAAATTACATATTAAAATTTCAATGGACATAAATCAATACAAAAATTAAATAAATAACCATAAATACCTTGTCGCACCAAAATTAAAATTTTTTCAAAGTCCCTTGGATGTTGCAACTTCATCTGCTGAAACAATTTGTAATGTTTGTGGAGGTTGATAACTAGGAAGTGGAGTTAGAGGCCTACAAATCCATCCATCCACCCATTCTTGTGAATCACACTCAGCAGTGAAAAATTCTATACAAGATGCATAAAAACATGTCAACTTTCCTTGTCCATATGGCCCATGAAGTAGCGTCTGAGCTAACAAAATGAGTGCATATCACTGGACCCAGTGAGTGTCATACAATCCTTGTAGTTAGCAATTTTTTGTTCCTCTATCAACCAAAAGTATCTGCGAACTGTGGAATTTTCTTAAGAACCTCATGCCATGTTGTCAATACACCATACCACTATGCTCTTTGCATATTTTAATTTAGCACCATCTTTGTACTTCAACTCTTCTCTTGTAAGAGCTCTTTTCACACATGCCCCTGCACCGTCATGCTCTCCTTTTCCATGTCTAACCTCAGTGAAACTCTAAATATTTTACACACCCATCTTGACGTGCATTATTCTCATCCAATAAAACATTCGTGCATTCTTAAACTAAGACGTGCAATTATCTAACCATATATAATGTTGTTTGAAGTGGATGTCCCTATCAGAAAAGTTTCCATAAAATAACTGAAAACACCCTTGCATAAATTTAGTAGAATGATTCTGATCATCACTAATATAAAAGCGGTACTCTCTTAAAAAAAATTGATCATTATTTATACTATCAGGAGAATGTAGAAATGCTATATGCAAAAAAATGTAACTTGTACTGAGTTGTAATATTGCGATTGAACCTCCATTTGTGGTTGCAATGTGTAATTCTCATCAAAATCGACCACTGAAACAATAGTACCAATAGGAAATGTGTCCTTTCATAGCTTGAACTATTCATCCAACAATTGAGCTGTATGTGTATTCCTAGCATACTCATAAACAATTTCATCCTTAAATTTTCTCAAAAATTAGAAAACAGACATTTGTTATGTAACTAGCTCACACCGTTTAGACTCTTTTCCATATTTCAACTGGTATGTAGCTCATTTATACTTATCAAACTGAACTAAATTATGTCCTATTGTACCTTCAATTTTCTCATAGATGTAATTTTCCAATTTAGGTAATCCACCGCATGTACTACAACTTCCATCTAAATAATTGTGACTATAAAAAAATAGTCCAACTTCTTTTTCACAAAATATAGTAGGAATGAAATCCCTGGAAGATATTGGTGGAACTTGAACACCACATTCCAATAACATAGTTTTAGAATTAAAATTAGAATGAATACGTAAAAATTTAGCATAATGCATCACAAATACAACATGTAGAACCAACTCTCTATTTTATAACATCTCTTGTATTAGGTGAAACTCTAGTGTTATCATGCCAAAATTTAATAACAACTTCTCTTATAGCATCAGAATTATTTTTGTCCTTACGTGGTGCTCTAGCAGAAAATGCCCAAAAATTGGCATTATTGAGTGATTAAAAAGATATTACATCTTTCAATTGCTTTCATTAGAGTTTTTCGATTAACTTGCAACATTCTACTTGTTTGCATGATAAAACATTGTTTTTTTATTGATGCACTTACAACACTAGTAGCAAGTACACGACGCAAAATATTACTATCCCTAGTGCATCTCTTGACACCAATAGTGTGATATGCATCATGAAGGTTTTCAATAATTGTAGAGGTTTGACCACGTATATTAGATGTTGTCAATCCTAAGGTGTTTAATGTAGGTCTCATTTTAATCTATTTCATCAAACTAACCAATAACTGACATCTTTGGGAATCATTTAAACTTTCAAAATGATTATCCCAAATTTCAGTGGATTTTCTTCTAATTTGTCATTCAGAAAGTTTGTCAGACATTGGTTTTCAAAAAATGTTTTCATCAATTTCAATAAAAAAATTAGGTTTCTTACGTAAAATCCTAGAAGGTGTTTTTGTCAAATTTTTTCCTATCTATAGTTTCAACATGAATTTTCTTATTCACATTGTCATTGTCTTCTTCAATTTCAATATTTTCTACATCATGAGTATTTAATTCTTCTTCAACATTGATAGTAAAAACATCTTCATCATGAGTATTTAACTCAACTTCAACATTGACAGTAGAAACATTACCTGGTTCCTCATTGCTTACAATATTTGGGGTTGAAGATGAACCTCTTCTTGATTCACGAAGTTTCCGCATTCACTCAGTATTTTGAATTTTGTTGGCCTCTAATTCGTTCGGGTGTTTTTTTTACTTAATGAATTCCTTTTTTGACTTCGTTTCTTGTCTCCCATGATGTTTTACTTTCGGTGATAAGAAAAATGTGCAGAAAAAGACATAATTTCGTAGTAATTCATACGATAAGGTCAAACAGTAAAAATCACATGGTAATTCAGGCATTAGGATGTGTGTAAATATGATTTATGAACTGCGATCATGCTTTATAAACCATGATCGTGGTTTGTGTTAAAAAAACCAGGATCACACTTTATAAACTGCGATCGCGGATCTATCTGCTAAACCTAAGCCTCAGGAAATATTTGTTTTTCCCCAACCAAAACTATGAAAGGTCATTATGAAGTGTAAGAGGTCAAAAAACATCAAATCTACTCTTCCAAAGAATTGAACCGTGCTAAAAAAACTTAAAACATTTCACAAAATTGGTGTCATTGCGTAGGGGAGACTGTTAGCTTAGTAGAAATATTGATTTTAAAGTTAATAGAATAAGATAAATATCATTTTATAATTTTTTTACTAAAAATAGGTCTTTAAGGCATTTTTTCCCCATGAATGTTCATGTCTACGTTTAAGACTTTAACTTTTGTTTCGCTTATCAAAATGTGATAAAACTTGTATCATCCCAAGTGTGGACAAATTTTATACACGTTAAAAAATATATATATTTGATTTTGATATTTTTTGATATAGTTATGGCAGGAAAATGGAAAGCGCTCCATTTTCTAAATATTTTCATACCACTTTCACAGAAAAAATCATTAAAAAAATAATATTGCTAAAAAAAAAAAAAATCCATCCCAAGATAGACAACTACATCTAATATTTCACCAAAGGAAAAAAAATAACAAGATTTGGTCATCCAAAATGCGGGTAAACGGACTACAATCTTACACCTTTTTTTAAAAAAAAAACTAAGTCATTTAATTTTAAGTGTTTAATATAGCTAAAATTGTCCATTTTTTTTAAAAAAATAGTATTTTACCGAATGCTACGATTCATATTTATATAATTTTTTATAATTTTGAGTGCGCTTATTGCCAATAATCCATACAAGTTGAGATTTCACTATTTTTTTCAATATGACGCCCACGGATGACCCTATATTTGTCCATCAACTTCCTGCACTTACTCACTCTCATGTTCACATACATATGTAGTTTTCCCTTGTTGGATTTTGGGTGGTCAGATGCTTGTTGCCTCGTAGCTCGATGAGCGTGAGTTGTGGCCTTTAGGATTGGGTCTTATCTATTGTTATTAAGAAAAGAAAAATCCTTGCGTGTTGATTTAGTCCTTAGTGACCTACGTTATTCTAATTTTAAGGAAACATATGTTCAGGATGTGCAATAACTTTCAGAAGTCATCTTTTCTTCTTATTTTATTGAGACACCTTGTTGGTTGTCACATTTTTTCCATTAGGAAGGGAAAGTGTAGTTGTTTTTGTAAGTTGTTACTCGCATTTTTGTATGACGCACCCTTGGATTGTATTTAGACCCCCTCTTGTTACTTGTTTCTTCTCTCTAGCTCCCTTGAGTGCTCTTTGGTGTTATGACTTATGCATGTGATCTCTTATGGTTATTTCGAACTTGAGTAGGGTTTAAGATAAATAAATCCCTTTGGGTTATGTAGAGTGAGTGGTCCCTCTTGTATTGGTATGTTTGTTTGAGTGGAAATATTTTCTAATTTTTTTTCATTTATAATTTAGGTTAGTGTTGTGTGTTCAATCTTCAGTGTAAAATTAGGTTATAGAAACCTTGTGGTCATGATTCTGCTTAGTATTACCATGAAAATTTAATTGTATCCCTTTGGAGTAATATGAGTGCTTCCCATGAATAGTTCTTAATTTTAAATGTTTTGGATAACTTAAGTGACCTTGCTTGTTGTTAAACCTCATCTTGTGTGATCTCAAAATTGTGAGACCTTTGAGTAGACATGTTTTCTCGTATAAATTGATGTTTGTGGTTGATATTTGCTAGCCTTGTATAAATAAAATACTTTGAAAGCATAACTTAACCTTAGTGAAATCCTTAACTTGTGTTGTTGCAGTATGTTGGATCCATGGGACACTATATGGTAATTCTCCCAGTTATTCCTTTACTTGGTGGTTATTTTTGAGACAACTTTGACCATTTCATGTTTGGATGTTATGTGTTGGAGCTTGGTTGATCACGTAGAGTTACTCTATAGAATTAAATGTTTGCAACCTTGCTTAAAGAAATATTAGTGTTTGTACCTAACAATCTCCCTACTCCTTGATTAAATAACATTGGATCAAACATGGGTTCTTTAGATAGACACTTATTTGAATCAAAGAAATTCCAAATAGGGTATGATCCTATTTCTTTTACATCGTTCCTTACCTCTTTCTCCATGACTTCTGGGAGGAATTTAAATCTAAGGGGAGGGGATTGTAATTCCCACTCCTCTTTAACTCTGTGTGAACCTCGTTATCAATTTTTAATTTATTATGATCTCATATCCTTGATGTTGTATTCTAGTTAACATACAATAAATGTGCAGGAAATCATGATTGCTATTGTGTTTGGGTTATTATTTTTTTGATTGTATGTCGTACTGTGGACCCTGATGAGAATTTAAGGATAATACAATTAGCTAGAATGGTTTCCTTGTTATAAATTGATTGTGATAATATTACTCTTCGATATTTTTTTTGTATTTAGTTTATCTCCATAACAGGACACATAGACACTATTGTGCATTATTATCAAAAGATATTAATAGATGAATGAAATTAACAAATTGTGATATGGAAATTGAAGGATAGACATTACAGTAACCAAACTGATTAACTTTTGATAGACATTCATTATGGAATAAAATGACATGTTGTCAGATAGACATATGTGGATATTTCAAATCATTTTCGTATTGATTTTATTATGATGTTCAAAGTTATTGTTGTGATTCTTTGATATTGGAGGATTCACTTGGTTTATGATCCTAGTTGCAATCTAATGTATGAGTAGAATTGAAATGTTGAAAATTGGAGTAATTGTTGAATTACATGGTCTTAACAATAGTAGATATGATATTTGATGTTGAAATTGATATTTAGATATAAGTGTTTTATTAGATCGAAATCATTTATATGGCCATCAAGCCAGAGGGGTATTGTATTATTTTTACAGGTAATTATATCACAACAACAAAATACGGGGGATAGGAGACCAACAATGAAGGAATCTGGGGTATTGGCAACTTGAGTAATGTTGTTGTCTTAGTTTTTGTTGTTAAGGGGTTCCCATGAGGGGATGACCCCAATTGTGACCAAGGGGTTAGTGTGTATCTCTTTTATTTTCTTTTATTTAATTTTGGTGTATGTGATTTAATTGGTGATGTAATTCTCTTTTATCATTAATTGGTTTATTTGTCTTAATTAAGTGAGATAATCATATTAATAATCTAATTTTGGATGTGACAAAAAGGATTCAATTATTAGAATAGTTGGGTCTTTATTTCTTGTGACTATTAGTTGTGTGTATGTGATTTTGAATGTTGTACACTCCACCCTATTTGGGAAATTCGGATTTGGCCTTAAGGACCAATTTTGCAGGCTTATGGGACAAGCTAAGCTTGTCCAACAACACTTAATTTCTTATATCAACCCTACATATTAGTTGGGGGGTCAAAAATAGACCCCATTATGTGTTTTGGAAGGAAAATGGGGAGTTTTAATTACACTTTGTTACTTGTGTTTATTTCTTTGTCCTTAAGGGTGTGGGTTGGAGTGGTGTGTTTAGGAGGTTTTCCATACCTCTCAAACAATGTTTCTTTTACAGTGGCCAAATCAGTCAGAGAAAAACATGGGCAATAGTTGGATGCGAATGTATAATATTCACTTGTTCAGATTTGTAAATAACATTATATACATACATGCATACATACATACATACATACATACATACATACATACATACATACATACATACATACATGTGTGTGTGTGTGTATGCATATATATATGTGTACATACATACATACATACATACATACATACATACATACATATATATATATATATATATATTCTTCATGTCGATTTGTTTCTAAAATGGTTTTTATAAAAAAGGAAAAGAAGAAAAGAAAAAAACATTTATAGGTTAAACATGTAAATAATTATATAAACTTATATATGAGTATATATATAAATGCATGTTTTTCCTTAAAATAAATAGATGGGGTTTTTTTATTTTAATCAAATTGGCATACACACAATGTATACACTTTTAAACTGCAGGTAAAATGATTTTAATAGACAAATACAAAAGAGAAAACAATACCCACAAAGGGGAAATAAATGGATCCATGTCTTAAGCAAAAATTTTAATCAAGAAGAGCTTCCATGTCTCTAATGGCCTCCATGGTTTCATCATCTTGCCCTCTTCCTTAACCCGCAACACAAACATGAGAAAATGAGGGATTAGTTTTAGAAAATGAATATATGGTATCCCATAAGGATTTCTAGGGTTAGTTTTGCCAATCCTAAGGGCTAGGAAAGATTAGATCCAATGGTGTAGGATGCACCCTACATCACTTAAGTGATGAGGTATTTAAGTGGGATTTTTTTAATTAAAAGATGTGTGTGTAATGTTAAAATGGGGCCTAAGGGGTTAGACCATGTTGGGTACCCTTGACACCTTAGGTATTAAACCATGTTAATTTTATTTATTTTCGAAATAGGAGATTATTAATCTTACCTAATAAAATGTTGAATTTAATTTTGGGGCCATTCAATTAATAGATTTAATTAAACCCTTGGGGCTAAATAGCAAAGAGTAAAATGGATTAATATTTGTATTAAGCAACTAAACGTAATAGGGGAAATCAACTCAAAATATTTTAATAGGTTTAGCCCAATGGTAAGTAATTATTATTTTAAATCTTGACTGTCATTTAATAGTTTAATTTTTTTAATCTAGATTTAATAAATTCCTAGCTAAGGTTTTGGAACCTTTCAAAAAAAAAAAAATATTCCATAATTTTTCTTGTTGCTTTCAGATTCTCGGGGTTTTATGTGGTAAAAATGAAGGCGTTACAATTATATTTAATACATCTTGTTGAAAATAGTTGATAGATGTTAATCTTAAGGCGTCAATCTTGGATTTGTCACAATTTTTCACTCATTCAAAGTTTTCTTCATCGATTAACAAATCCATCACCTTTTCTATGAATTTTACGTTGACTAGTGATAGAGAGTGTCATTCTAACTCCATGCCTACATCTACATCAAAAATTTACCTTTACAAGAAAAAAAGAGCTGTAAACTTCAACCTATACCTAAGATATCATGATTTTTAAAATTATTTTTTTCAAATAAGAAGAAATATTGTCTTATAAAATTTGAAAATATACATTAAAAATAAAATTAAGTTATTTACTAGCATACCTATATTTTATAAATATATGTAATATATGCCGAGAGGTATATATTACATATATTTATATATTATATAAATATATAGGTGCCTCGTGAACTTCACCTCTCGGCATACTTTACATACCATGTTTTGGTTTATGTTTCTATGTGTATGTAAAATATGCCGAGAGGTGAAGTTCACGAGGCACCTATATATTTATATAATATATAAATATATGTAATATATACCTCTCGGCATATATTCATTTTTTTAATAAAATATAGGTATTCTAGTAGAAACCGCGAGAGTTGCATTATTCATAAAACAGTACCAAAAATAAAGTATGAAAAATAAGGGGGAATTTAGTTCGTGTATGAATAAAATAAAATTTATAATTTAATATTATAATTATTTACTATCAAAACATAGTCACTTATATGTAATTTTCTTATGTAATTATATTACTATATAACTTAACACATATTTGACTTTGGAGAATGAGTATGAGCAAAAAAAATCAAGTTCTATAATGCACGAAGTTCTTATGGATTTTATTAGTATCCGTATTATCAAGTTAAAAAAATACAATCCTTTTTCATACGAATTGAAATGTGTAATGTACATCACATGTAATTAAAAATTCATAGAATGCAATGTGTGCTACATATGGTACATTATTTATATTCCAAGGACATAAGTCTTTTTTCCTCAGCCTTCTGTTTCGAAAGTAGTTTTCCTTTCTTCATTTTTGCATAGCGCTCTTATGAAAATGGCGGAGATATTTTAGACTCTGCAATGACTTCACTCGAGAGATAAGAAAAAATGTTAACCCCATTGGCTCTCTTTCTTCAATATCAATTGTAGCCTTGGAAAGAGTCAAACCTTGTAATTTATGTATCATCAATGCCCATGCAAACCGTAAGAGTAATTGTTGTGTGCATCCCCTTTGTATTGGTGTAATTGGGATGGTATGCGGAGTTCTATCTTCAAATGGTATTCCAAAGTAACCATCGAATTCAACCATTACATATGTTGGAGGGTTCACTGGATCACTACCAGGTGCATATACTATGTTTCGAATATATCCGAGAGCTCCATTTACAAGACCTTCTTCTATCCAAAGATTGGATGTTAGCATAACCCTTGCATCATTAGAAATTAATAATTCTAAATCAATTTCGTCATTCAGACCTCCTGCCAGTGTATTGGCGGTACTTTTTCTAGTTGCAATGCTACGTGCGATAGGTCTTTTCAATGAATGCAATTATTTTTTGTTGTGGTTATTCACGTTAATCATTTTCACCATTAGGTGAATATTATAATAGAATTCTTCATTTTTATCTTTGTCTAATGCAGAAATTTTTCTACTCATTAACAACATCCAATCATCCAGTGTCGGATTCACATCTCTAAGATTGGCCAGAAGTTCTCGAAAACACTTTTGGTCTTCATCTTCTCCTGCTTACCTAAATACCTTATCCAATGTAACAATTGTTCTGAATACTTCCCATAATAGCTTTGCACGTCTATTACTATCATATGGCAGTTTATCGGTAATAGGAGGAAGTTGCCCCAAATATCCTACCAAAATCATAGAAACACCACCAAAACTCATGTCTTCTCTTTTAGGGAATGCTTGATGAAGTCGGGAGTCCGTGTTTTCTAGAAAACTTTGTCTGACGAAGCTCATTTCATCAATTAATACATATTTTATGTGGCAAATCTCTTGTTGGAATGTTGCAAGTCTTGATCCCTCCAATTCTGTAAAATCTATAATAGGGATTCGAAGTTGTGAATGGATGGTTGAGGTACCAATATTAAAAGATGTAATTCCTATTGGTGTAAGCAATATAAGAGGAGAATGTTTAGGGAATGATGCATCAAAAAGTGCCTGATGAATCGCACGAATCAAATACGATTTCCCTATTCCCACTGTTTCTTGAACTATCATGAGCAATGGAATGTTATTTTGATGTTGATTATAATGTGTCATTATTATATCAAGTGCTTGCTTTTGTTTACCACCCAAGGTGTTGCAATTGAAATTCGGGGCTAATTCATCATCTATAACCAACCCATTATCTTTCATGCTACTTATGAATTTTATCACTTTGCTTGTGTATTCTTCACCTCGATATTCATCATTCCATGGTACCTATTTTTCAATATCTCTCCTTCCCAACATATCTATTTCCATCGCTTGCAAAATTTGACCATGATGCCTACACATGATTTCCCATTCATGTTCTATTGTATTCTGTTGAACATATGGATTAATTTCATCTTCAGAATTACTGTCATTTTCAATGTCTTCTACTGTAGTCATCCTTTCGACATGCCATGGATTATAACGGAATGAATCCCAGTTAAAAATTATTGAATCATAATCATGTCCGATATCTTTGTCTATATCTTGAAATGGCTTGTAAAGAAACAAATCTGACCAACAAAAATCAACCCATTTATGAGATTCCTGCGAAGGGACAGAGGAAAACCTCAGGAACACTCTCACAATAGCTGTAAAACTCCTGACCTCCCACTTGTTATCCCGTTTTCTCCTTCGATTATATGTCCAAGATCTAGCGGAATCAATAAGAGACACACTTTCCATGGAAAAAGGCCTATTCTTGTACCCATCAATGAAACTTTTTGCATGTTCCTCATGGTCATCTGCATCAGGTGTTGTTACATTTATTAACACCTCATGCGCAAAATTCAAATTGACAAATATTCTACTGCTCTCTACCAAAGGGAGCTCTAACAACATGTGACATGTTTCTTATGCACCAATGTCTCTTTTAACAATTGTTTCGGTTAGAAGTCTCTTGTATGTTGTTGCTGTCATTTCATATGGGTTTTCAATATTTGCCATCTGCATCAACATTTGATGATACGTTTCAAATATTTTCTCTGCTTTCGCTACATATTTTGCAATGTACTTGAATACGGCATGTTTGGAAAGAACAGGTTGCCAATCTACGTTTGCTCTCCACAATTGTAATATGTAGCGATTATGTGCATTCACCCTATCTCACCATTTCTCACAGGTTCAAAATTTTTATCTCCCGTCTCTGAGTCTTGATATAACTTTGATCCATCGAGATTCAATGGCCATGGTGCATTATACCTGCAAAATGTAATAATCAATTATTAGTTCTTCCATGTATGTGTTTTTTATTTGAATTGAATTATTCAAATTTTTGAACATCTTACCTACAGAAACTTTTTCCCCTTTTCTTACGTAGGCAGGCACCCTCTCTACATATTGTATGTCATTCTACACTGTTGAGGATCTCTTCATAGTCACGTTCCATATCGAATTGTGTCAGTTGTCTTGTATTTCAAAGACACGGATGTTGCATAAAATTTTGGTAGACCTGTAACATAGAACATAAGAATACACAATATATTTTGAGAATGTAAAAATTCTATATAAATCATAGACTCGATGAGAATCGATAAGTTACCTGTATGTTTCATTAGTGCGGGTCATCCCGAGGATTCCATGCATGGACCATAGAATGGAAGTATTCTTCAGCATTTCCACGTTAAAAATCATCATTCCAATCAAGGTTGTCCATATGTGATGCCCCTTCTAACCATATGAATCTATGCACATGTGGCGAACCTCTATGCTGCCATTCATATCTAGACCAATAATCTTTAACTTTCATTCCTTTTTGTAATACCTCCTTTTGGAAAAGTGTATGTCGCAGGTGCATATAATGTGCCACTACATATGGATATTCGATGATATTTTTCCTTCACAAATTTTGTGCTTCTCATGGATTGTCCAGTGGTGTTCCAGGCATTAAAGCATGTAGATCAGGCCAATACATATCAGTTGCGCTCAATGTGAAAAAAATAGTAGGTAATCCTATTTGATGCAACATGTCATCCAATTCACCATGACATTTTGCCCAGTAAGACCTTGTACCCCCTCAATGATGTTCCAAACCGCATCAAACGATCAACTAGATTGGAATGGGGAACATTCTTCATATGCTCACGTAACTTTTTGATGGTGATTGGCATATCTTGGAGGTTTTTCATCAACAAAAACTGCATATGAATTTTGTGCACGATGTCTCATGATCATGTTCATCATGTAATACCTAAACCAAGGATGTCGTCCAAATCGGTGATCCCTATATCGCAATAAATACTTTACAAATTCATGGATATGTACTTGTCTTAATCGCGGTTCTAGCCAATCACATTTTCCATCAGGAAAGAGAGTAGGGAATGCCATATCAAGTAGTCCTACTGTCACATACTCATTTATAGGAGATGATCTTATCCCTGGCCAATCAATAAGTGCTCCAGGGTCCACATCAGGGTTATTCACCCACGTATGGATTAATTCCATCTCCCTTGGTGCATTAGGTGGTTTATATGCCATCAATGTTGTATGAATAATTATATTTCCTTCATCTGTCTCCATGGTCGAACCTACAAACACAATTTCATTTGCGTCAGAATCAAACTCCATATGAACTGAGTTCAGCTGCTCGAACACATTCTTAGCAGAATGAGGTGGAAGTTCATTCAAAGTATTTTCATCAATTTGAACATCTGAATAGAACTTATCATGCTCTATTTTATATTTCAATGCATTATAAACTCGCTCTCTATTGACTGTAAAGTCATAATTTTTTTCCACGTTGATCTCTCCTCCGAACAATAATACATCGGAAAATATTTCAATCTATGGGGGAAAAGATTAGCTATTTCTTTTACTTCTTGAGGAAAACTTATCATGTGACCTTTATATTTATATTGACCTCCTGTTGCATGTGTCACCTGTAGGATTGGGTTGACACGGGCTATTAAAATTTCCTCAATTTGAGTTAAGTTTGCAAGTTCTAGCGGTTGTGGCCCAGGATCCATATTGTTTGATGCCAAAAATTGATGATGACCTTTCTCTTGTCTACATCTAGTACACACAAGTCCTTCAAGTGTTCGAGAAAATTTTGTTCCAATGTAACATTCTTGACAAATATAACACATGATTGGCAAATAAAGGTTATCAAGACCGGGTCAAAAAATAATTTGGACCGTATTGAAATCTCTCCCACGCATTCCATTGGGATCATCTATCATGTGTTCTCTCGCAATATGCGAGTCTTGCATTCTTCTTCTTCTTCAAGGTTCAATTGTTAACTCCTCTTGTAAATCATTATTTTTCATTCTTCTTCTTCTCGTTGTTCGTATTGGTTGTAATGTCATCTCCTTTTGCACACTATCATTCTCTAAATTATATAAAACATCTATATTCATTATATCTTGTGCCAAGTTTTCTGGTGTTTGTTCGACACGCAATCCATCGATTGTTGAATTTCTACCCAAGAAATACTTTCAACATTACCAACCATTCTACGATAATTCCTCTGAGATGCTTCGCGGTGAAAGTGCGTGAGTGAAGAAAAGAGTGAGAGTTAGTCTTAGTTGGGTGAAGTTCTTGTCTAGTAGTCTTTCCTCCTTCTTACAACTGCCTGAATGAAATCTTTCTTTGTTATGTAACCATTGCTTCTTCTTGAACATGTGAGTCATCTTGAGTGATGATGGTTCAACGAATTATTGTCCATGTTATTGCATGTGTTGCATCTGTTCGCAGCCAATTCTTCATTTGTTTAATTCACACCAAGTTTTTGCTTCTCGTAAGGATTGTCCAGTGGTGTGTTCTGGCATTAAAGCATGTAGATCAAGCCAATACATATTAGCTTGCTCAATGTGAAAAATTATTAAGGTGTACCTATTTGATTACATGTCAGCCATTCAACCATGACATTTTTCCAGTAATAAACCTTGTACCCACCCTCATTATTTCCAAACCACATCAAAACGATCAGTATATTGGAACGGGGAACCTTCTTCATAGCTCACGCGGTAACTCGTGATGGTATAGATTGCATAATCTTGGAGGTTTTTTTCATCACAAAAACTACAGTGAATTTGTGCACGATGTTCATGATCATGTTCACATTGTAATACCCCCTCTAAAAACCTAAACCGAGGATTGTCATCCAAGGATGGTGATCCTATATCGCAATAATACTAAATACCGTTAACTCCATGTGGGATATATAACTCGTCCTTAATCGTGTTCTCTACTACTAAGTCTATAACATCTACTTTAACTAACTACTAAAACTACTAAAACATAACTAACTACCTATCTTACCTGACACTAAGCCTAAACTACCTACAACTAAACTCACCTCCTACTACCCTCCCCTTCCTATTCTATAACTTACTCTCTCGCCAATCACATTTCCATCAGGAAAGAGAGTAGGGCGGAATGCATATCAATTGTCCTAACTGTCAACACAAATACTCTTTAAAGGAGATGAAATCTATCCTGGCCATCAATAGTGCTCCAGGGTCCACAACTCAATGAGTTATTCACCCACTATGGATTACTTTCCACCATCTCATCCCTTGGTTGGTGCATGGATGGTTTTAATATGCCATCAATGTTGTATGAATATTAAATTTTTCCTTCATCTGTCTCCATGGTCGAACCTCACACAATAATTTCCTTTTTGCTCGGAATCAAACTCCATATAACTGAGTTCATTGCTCGAACAACACATTATCAGCAGAATGAGTTGGAAGTTCATTCCAAGCATTTTCATCAATTTGGGAACTCTGAAATAGAATTTATATCATGTTCTATTTTTATATTTTATATTTCACAATCAATTATAAACCTCTGGTCTCGATTGAACTATAAATTCATATTTGTTTCCATGCTAATCTCATCTCTCCTCCTATCCGAACAATAATCACGTAAAATATTTCAATTAAGAGTGCAAAAGATTAGCTATTCTCTTTTTACTTATTGAGGAAAAACTTTCGTGTTGACCTTTAATTTAGTGCTGTGATTGACCCCAATCATTATTCATGTGTTCACCCTGTAGTAATGGGTTGACACGAGGATATTTAAAATTTCCTCAATTTAGTTAAAAGTTTGCAAGTTCTCTAACACTATTCTCTAGCGGTGTGGCCCACCGGATCCCATAATTTTTGATGCCAAAATTGATGAATGACCCTTTCTCTTGTCTACATTCTAGTCCAACAACAAGAAGTCTTCAAGTGTTCGAGAAAATTATTTGTTCAATGTACATTCTTGAGCAATATAACACATGATTGGCAAATAAAGGTATATCAAGACCAGGGTCAAAAAAATCAATTTGGGTGACGTATGAAATCTCTCCCACGCCCATATCCATTGGGATCATCATCATGTGTTTCATAGGGGGGTTTTATTCTTTTTCCCCCCAGCTCGCAATATTCTAGTCTTCATTCTTCTTCTTCTGCTTCAAGGTTCAACAATTGTTTAACTCTCCCACTCCTCTTGTAAATCATTATTTTTTTCATATCTTCCTTCTGTCTTCTCTCGTTAGTTCGTATTGGTTGTAATGTCATCTCCTTTTGCAACACTATATTCCCTAATTATATAGACATCTAAGATTCCAATTATATCTTGTCCAAAGTTTTCTCTGGTGTATTCGAGCACCAGCAATCCATCGTGTTAATTTCTACCCCCGAACCTACTTTCAACATCCACCAAACATTTTCTCGACTAATTCTCTGAGATCTTTTCGCTGTGAAGTTCTTGTCTATGTAATTCTATTCTTTCCTCCTCTTGCTTCCTCTGACAAACTGACGTCTGAACTGAAGAATCTGTCTTTGTAAAACCCCCTTGCGTGCTGTCTTGATACATGTGAGTCATCTTGAGATGATTGTTCACGAATTATTGTCATGTTATTTGCATGTTGTCATCTTTCTGCATCCAATTCTTCATTTGTTAATTCAGCCCTCCATTCTGTGAACCTTTTTCTATCTTTATCATTTCGAAGTTTCCTTTGTTCCTCTTGTTGTGCATCTGTCATTTCTTGTTGTCTCATTCTGCGATATTGTCTTTGATATTCTCTTCAATATGCTCTTCTTTCATCTTCATTTTCAAAATTTAATCGTGGTTGAGCCACACCTATAACGTATTTTTCAACAACATTTTATAATTATTTATATAACTAAAAATCCACGTACATGTAATAGAAATAAATCATATATTATCCAAGTTGTAACAATTAGCAAGGCTAGTCAAAGAATGATATGAATTTAAGAGAATAGGAGATTACAAAAATCATTTTCATTTCTATATCTATGACCTTTTGTTTGATTTATAATAGTTTTTTCACCAACACACTCAAAACACTATGCAATTTATAAAATATTTTACATAAATAATGCAAGTAAATCCTCACATTCTTGTCTTTCTTCCTCAGGAAACCGATATGTACGAATTTGTCCTTGTATCATTATTCTTGATACATGTGAGTCATCTTGAGACGATTGTGCATGAATTTTCATCATGTTATTTGCATGTTGTCGTCTCTCTGCATCTATTCTTCATTTGTCAATTCAACCCTCTGTTCTGCCAATGCTTCTATTCATTATCATTTCGACATTTCCTTTGTTCCTCTCACTGCGCATCTGTCATCTCTTTTTGTCTTCTTCTACGATATTGTCTTTGATATTCTCTTTGATATTATTTTCTTTCCTCTTCATTTTCAAAATTTAATCTTGGTGGAGCCATGCCTTTAAAGTATTTTCAGAAAATCACCTAATTATTTATATTATATAAAACTCCATGTGCATGTAATAGGAAATAATAATATAGTAAAGAGAATCTAAAAATTATGAAGGACACTCAAAATATGATATGAACTAAAGCGACACAAACTATCACATTTACAAATAACAAACAATACCTCAATTCTCTATTAACTCAACAGTTCTTCATCGACATCATTGTATAAATTGGTATTATACACGCAAGTTGTGACAATTCAACAATGTTCCTCTCATAAATAACACAATATCAAAGACAAAAATATAAAACAAATAATTCTCAATTGCGTATTCTAAAATCAACTATATCCATGTCCTTCAATGAAATAAACACACACCACCTTATAAAGAAATGTTCAAATTCACATATCCACATTAATCATTGCTTGAAAAAACACAACATACAAAAAATAACATGTCATCCACTCATGAAAATGAAAAAGATTATGATGGAACCATAGTTCCTGAGAATTTATATTAAAACATTTTTCCAAGCATACACAAAATATGATTTCACGGTTTCGCTATAGAAATATAAAATATTTATATTTGACATTTCTTATAGAAAAATTGCATTGTCAAAATATGCATATGTTATACATACATCGGGATGTCCCTTGTTACGTTGCTTTAAAAACATTTTTGAGAACACAGGATGACATCCAAATTAGGATGTGCTAGGAGAGCATAACAGGAAGCATCCCATTTGCAAATCCTAGCTCCTGGTATCGAAAAAGGCACGTGCAAGGACAGATTCTAAGTTGGACAAATATCCACAAATATTCCCCAATGAAAATAATGTAAGGATATATATACGCATACAAAAATTTCTCATAAACATCACATTCTTTTTTTTTCAGAAAGTTTATTTTAGTCAATGTCTTAAAATTATAAATATACAAATATTCAATTTCTAAATACATAATGCACACTAAGATGTTAGAAATTATTATCTATATAATAAAAGTAAAATCTTAATAATTGAACTATTTAAAAATTATCTATATAACAAAAGCAAAAATCTAAATAGTTGAAATATTTTACAAGTTTCTATAATTTTTAGATGATATTGCTAATACATCTCTAATTGTAATGTTTCTTATTGTCTTTTTAAAAGTAAATTTTGTAGAGAGACTAACACATCTCACTCTAAGTTACTACTATTATAAATTACATATCACTTTGAATAATAACTATTTAAAAGCTTTATTTAAATAAATTGTTGAAGTAAAAATAAATAGTTTTACATGGGTTTATTAAAAATACAAACATTATTAAAGTAATAATTACCATCGACACATAGAAATGTTGGTTTTCTATGTCAAGGAATATGGAAACCTATATTAAACATGAAATATATTGTGTTAGGAAAATTTTTATTCAATATATGGGTTGATAAAAATACAAACATTATTAAAGTTGTAAGTGTCTTGGGCACATAGAAATGTTGTTTTAATAATACATCTCAACCGGAATCTTTTCCTAAACAATTCAACTTACAACGTCTACATTTTTTAAAAAAATTACTCAAAATTTCAAGTATATTTTTTTCTTTCAAAATTAATAAATTTTACCAAGATAGAAATTTAAATAGGATATAAATTTCCTAAAGTAACTTCTAATAATACATCTCAAGTGGATTTTTTTCCTTTCATTCAAAATTATTAAATCTAATCATGATATAAATTTAAATATATATAAATTCATAAAGTAACTTTTAAAAATACATATCAAACCTAAACATCAAAGTGAAAAAGACACGGAATATATTTTCTAATAATATTTTTTTTTTAAATTTCATACCTATATCATATTAATGACTAATCCTGGAGTGTGTCCAAGTTATGTGAATTGCAATTAATAAATTTGTTTATAAATTTCATACATATATCATATTAACAACTAATCCTCCACTCAATATATATATATATATATATATGAGAATGCCTCTCGACATAATTATATGATTGTGTCATGTATGATATTATGCCTTTACTATTGGGTTTTCTTTGTGTTTCTAATTTGTTCTCAAATCAACAAAATTGATTGGTAAGGTGTTAAGTGAAGAATGGTAAGAGGTAGGTTCGATTTACAATAATCAAGTGTGTTTGATGGATAATATACATAGAACTACATAATAATGAAATAACAGATATAGATAATATACATATATAAATACAACAGATATTATTATGGACAGAGTACAGGAGCACTACAAGAGTTTTGTTTATTGTATTTTTTCTTGATCTAAAATCATTATGGACAGACAGGTACCTGTTCTTTGATTTTGGCAGAAACTGATCACCATGTAAAATCTAGATTGTTTTTTTCTTTTTTTTATTATAAGGATGGTCGGTGAAAATGATATGATATGCATCTTCTGTGTATTTTTCTTAAGTGGCTTGTCTGAAATGATTGTCTTAACTTATCCTCGGTATTCAAATGATTTTTCTCTCTCAAATGTTTTTGTTGTGATACTTATCCTCCATCTGTTGTATACAGAGGATATTGTGGCCTCAAAATAATAAAGAGAGGACCCACATTGCATTCAATGAATCCTCTGCGACTTATAGCCTTTCACCACCTTTTTTTCTTTATGAAGTGCGGCCTCCTGTTCATAGTGAGAGTACTTGTCAAAGCAATTTTTATTTTTATATTTTTCCTGTCATGTTTGCCACCTGCCAGGAGCGCCGCCAACATTCTTGGGTCTGTTTGCAGCCCCACCCACGTTCTTAGTTTACAAACTTGTATTCTCTTCATTCTCCTTTCAGATTCCATACAAACCCTAAGAATTTTGGTCACCCTACTGTTATATCTTAGATTGTATGATGTCAAATCTATTTTCTATAACATTAATCATATTACATATTAGATTCAACAACGATAACTTCTTTTTTCTGTTAATTAATGGGTCGCGGTAATTTAACCATAATGTAACTGTAAAAATATGCGTATTGATAGTGTTTTTTTTAATAAATTTGTATTTTCATGTCATTCAATTATATCTTGATTTCAAATCTATAAATATATATGGTATATATTACAATTTTAGTTCGTCTTTTTTATTTTTTATCACGTTTTTTTATCATCTCAAATGTTAATTTTTATGTTTAATTATTATAAATTTGTATTTGATTATTTTTCAAAATATGTTAAAGTTCTATTTAATTTTTGTTTGTTCTGTAGATGTCTTACTTCCCTTTCCAAAATCTCAACCCTTTATAGATAAAACTTAAAACTTCATGTAGAAATAACATCTCCCCTTTGTAAAATCTCAATCCATAATAAGTAAACATAGGACATCATGTAGAAATATGTGGTTCCAATATAACTCTTTTTAATTTATGACAACTTACTATTAGGTGAGCCATAACATATAAAAAAGAGCTA
>CM034155.1:390736960-390759155 GCA_019776745.2 Taxus chinensis
CTTCTCAAGTCGGCTGTGGTAATTTCAATCTCTGTAAGACCGCCTTATCAAAACCTGGTGATGGCGCCGCAGTATGATAACTCTTCTGTTCTTGACTCCTCTTTTTCATTACAACTCCCCTTTGTATCCTGTCCTCCATCATCATTTTCAGCCATGCGTGGATTATTGATGTCCCTGCAGCTTATCACCTCTGGCATGTGACACCAGGATTTCTTAGTCGCATTGGAGCTTACGTGGAGTGGTGTTTGGGATATTCAAATTGGGTCTTATCATAGTTGTATGTTCTTTAAAATCTTCATTCTATGTTTTTTGGCATACACGTTGTAAGGGTTGTTTTCTCCCAATCATGAAACAATCTTTCTTATCCACTTTACTTTAAGTTTATTCTAAGAACTTTTTTTGGTTTCTAACCTTTTTTATATCCCCTCCACATGTAAGTACTGTTAATGAACTTATTTTTAGAAGTATGCCACCAGTTATGAAATGCATTAAAAGTATCCACACAGTTATTAAAATGAAAGGTCTTACAATTATTGCCACTAAGTTAAAGAGGGTATTGGTAATCCTTGGTTTCTATCCCCATATATTCTGGTCTACACAAGTGTGGTTGAAGTTACTGATAAACTTTCAATCTCTCACATTGCAGGTTTCCATTTCCTTGCTCGATTGAACTGCATGTCCTCAAGGCCTCATACGGCACTCTGGGAAACATTCAAATACCCAATTTACCGAAACACTGAGCAGTACTCAGGATGCTGCAACGAGTTCCAGGAATTCCTCATTCTTCGCATTGATTCTCCGAATCTATTTTGTCAATATTCAAGTTATTTGAGAGAACGTAATTTTCACACCCTCTCCATAAGAATCTTGTTAAACAAAAAAAAGTTTTTTTTTTAATCAGTTAGAAATTTCTTCACAAAATCTAATAATAATCTTTAATCTGAAAAAGGCCAGTCATAAAAAAAAAATACTAAATATGAAGAAAAAAAACACAATGTCTCACTATTTCTTTTAAACTGTTTAACAACCTTCTACACAATACTGAAAAATAAAATTTTCAACTGGTGACTTAAAATCTTGGGGTTTTCATATTTAAACTACTATATACAATATCTCAATAATAACATTATTTTTCTACAGTCCTAAATTTTCATATTTTACCGATTGAAAATACATGAATTTTATATAGTGGACCTGGAAAAAACAAGAAAACTTAAGATTTACCGTATTTAGTAATTAATAGTTTAACCCAATGTTCTAGTATCATAATTCTAAATAATGCACATTTTTAAGACTTCTTTGAAAATTTATACCATTATGACCCATTTTATATTAGTGATTAGTAATTTTATTTTTACCTCTGTAAAATTAGATACTTGATTTTTGTGGAATTTTTATTCCCATTTCTAATTATGATTTAAATGTTATTTATGAATTATTCATTATTGTTAGGTTGAGAAATATTTTATTACAGTTGAGAGAGGTATTTTTTAAAAATTATATAATTTTTATAGAATAATTTTTAATTTGTAATTTGATGTTCATTTTTGTACATGAAATTTTTTTTATTTTACTTTTAAGAAATTAACTGAAAAAAGTAATATCTTAATCATATTGTAGAGTTTGGGAAGCATTTTTCTTGTAAAAACAATTCCAAATCACCCTTTATCAAGCATATACAACTTAAAGTAATAAAAGATAGAAAAATTTAAAAGCATAAAGTTGATATATTTAAATGTATTTCAGATGACTATAAAACCAAAAAACCCACTTAACACACATTCAGAATAAACATTTATTAATAAGACCAGCAATGGTGAATATAATTTCACAGTAGCCCATGTTTTTGTGAGTTCATCTTTCACCAATAATTATAAACATAATGCCTATCTCCATGTTGGGCTTTGAAACATTGACCTTAACAAGAAAAATACAAAAACATTAATTCCCTTCCACATATTTCTGGTCAATATTGGCATTGAGTTGCTTGTTTGTCTACAGCTGAATTAAATTTGCATGGAACACAGGATAATGAGATGGATAGAGGACGAAGGCGAGCGTCTGGCCAAGCTGAAGGAAGACACTTTGCAGTAATGTTATTGTGGACATGTCTCGTAAGTTCTGAAAACCAGCCATGATTTGTCTCTATACTCAATACACCATTTCTTTTCCATGAACATGACTGACTGTGTAGAGGAATAAAATGCAATAAATGCGCCGGAATTCGGCCATATACAGCCATCCTTTTATCCCGGGATTCGGCCATATATGCACTCAATTTTTTTCATCATTCATTTATGCAGCTGTAACCAACATTGACACCAGTGGAATCAAATGTTGGACAGAGCTTAAGAGAACCAGTTGAACTTAAAGGACTGCTAGGTAATTATGCATTATAACTCTTAATTGTGAGTGAGTGACACCTAAGTGGCACCATGCACATATCAACACTGCACCCCACAGGTATTCAGTGCCACTATCACTTGTCATCTCTTTACAAAATCATCAATGCAATTAGATTTTTATTAAAGAGTACATGCTTTTCAGAGATATTTATTATAAAACACCTAGTTTTTATTAAACTGTTAATGTTTAGATACACTATGCAATTTATAAGGTATAATGAATGTTGTAATTTGAAATGTGGGATAGGGGAGATGACCTCACAGTTGTGCATGTACCAAAACATGTACGTTGGATTTCACCATAACTTGATGGAAAAAATATCAATAGTTTTTTACTTTTTTACTAATGATACTTTTTAAGAGCCAACCACAATGTGACACATAGGGCGCTCAGACTACATAGTGATATATATTTTTTGCACTAATGAGGCCTCTATATAAATCTATGCACCTTTAAAGTTAAAGTGCGTCGTTATGGGGTCATCTCCCTTAGTTCTTCAAAAACTTACATAATTTTATTTGAAATATCTCATCTAAATTGTTAATCTGATTAAGTTATTTTAAGGTTTCATAAATAGTTATTTGTTATATATGTATGTATATATGTAATTGTATTATATATAATATTTTGGAGGGGTTATATGAGGAGTTAGGCCATGATTTGAAGGACAGTTTAGTAGAGCTCAAACTTAACTACTGTTCCATGTCTTCGTATTTTTGCAAATGATAATTATAGAGTAGAGGACCCACTTATCATAGAATTTTTAGGGCGATAGGGGTTCTACTATGAAAGTAACGAATAAAATTTAATATTGTGATTATATAAAGTTTTACACCGTGGAATCTATTATTGTGACTATGTAAAGCTTTATGGGATGGAATATAATATTGTGACTATGTAATACTTTATGGAGTGGAATATAATATTACAACTACATAAACTTTTTATGGAGTAGAATCTAATTTTGTGACTATGGAAACTTATATTTCTTACATTAAATTTGACATTTTGTTTTGTGATTGACATGTTTTTTATATTAAACTTTGAGGAGTCAATAAAAATGGTTATATCTCTATCATCATAAAATAGAGTTTGGGACACTTTTTTGTTCCAATAGTTTTTCTTTTGCCAGTGCTACTATTGAGAAATACCAAGAAAATACAGGCGACCCTCGCATATTTTTGGTAATAACCATAGAGTATGGAAACCACTTATCATAGAATATGTATATAGATAGGAGATTTACAATGAAAACAAGGGGCAGAATCTAATATTGTGACTATGTAAAAATTTATTGTTTGTTCCGAAAAAAAATTTGGTCAATGTTATTATGTCTAAATACTAAAAAAGTGCAATAGAATTATTAATAAAGGAGGTATGTATAAAATCTAAGATAAGAATCTTTAAATTGATACATATTTATATTTGTCACATAAATATATTTAAGATAATTATATTGATTATAATTAAATAAAGAGGAATATTATCCAGCCATTTGAACTTCTCACCATCTAAACTCTTTCCCCATTGGCTTCCCCAAAATTATAAATCTAAGTTGTAATATAACATTTTAAATTATACTAATTTTAAGTGTATGTGATCCTCAGCTTGCATTGAGCAATCCTGGTTCTGATCTAATGGAGAAGCTTATGAAGGCAAAGTTCACTGAATTTCTGGGACCAAATTGGCTGTTTCTCACAGTTGCCGAGGGTGTGGCAGTCTGCAATTCTCTTATACAAGCTCATAAACTCAATGGCTCATCAATGAATGTCAGTGATAATAACCAGGCTGGTGGATACAATTCAGTCACCACAGCCTGACTTGTTAAGCTTAAACCAAAGTTCAAGCAAGGTAAAATGAGAGTATTCCTTGCCTGTCCTTTTTGTCAGCAATAATGCATGTCCTCCAATTTCCCTGCACCAAGTGGGCTGTAAGCCGTTCTATAGTGGCTATACTAAATATTATTTCTAGTTTATAATGCTCAAGCCTCCGAGGAGGTTCACATGTTTGCTGGAGTTTCCTTCTTAATATACTAAGAATCACATTGTTTTGTGTGGATGTGGGACACAATGTAAAATCACGGGAACTTAATCCACGGGCTCGAATTTTGTTGAAGTCCGAGCAGATTTTTTAAACTATATGAACAAGGCTGATTTTTAAAAATTTAAAATTATTTTGCTAACTTATTTTCTGTCACTAACAATCTTTAAAATTATATTCCAAGCAACTCTACATTATTGCGCTATGCTTGTAGGGTTCTATGATGGTAGTGAAGGGTGAAGGGTAATGTAGCACGAGTTCACAATTATGATTTTTTCGTTTAAATTTTATGTTTTTGATCGTCTTATAACAATCAGAATTTTGAATTTGACGGTTTGATTATTACAAAAAAAAAATTACCTTCAATTTTGAAATATCATAATATCATGACTATAAAGTAGAGTTTAGAACCCATTTTTTTTTTCTAAATATTTTTGTTTCTATATAAATAGGCAATGCCTAATGGGTAGGGAAACACTCTTGTCAGGAATGCAAAGGTGATGAAAACTATGAGTGTTATTGGGTGTATGTTTTGGATGCATTAGGGTGGATGCCTCTTGCGTATGTTTGTATGTTAGAGCATTTACTGGACAACGGAATCGTAAGTAGGCGAAACATGACCGTGTTGGTAGCGGACCTTTGGGTTAACCCTTGAACGGTTGAATCTTAAACTTGGAGGTGGATATAAGTAGAGGCATGCATTGTCCCTAAACGTTCCTTTTTTAAAATCAAACCTATACATTGGTGTAACTAGATCGATATCACTTATAATAAATCAATAGAAATTTGGTAGAAAAGACAATAGAATTATTAATATATAAGTAAAAAAACCAAGATAAGAACCCTGAGATTGATAACTAAAGAGATTTTAAATAAATGTATTTAAGATATATGAAATAATTACTTTGTATGGATAGGCATATATACCTCCTATTTCTTCAAAAAACGATCTCTAGATTTAAGTTTTCAACCCAATTTAATATAGTTTTTCTAAATTGAAGAAATCTAAACACTATAATTTAGTAAGAAAATGAATTGAATTGAAGCTCACAACTTATGCAATGGTCTAAATATTATTTTCAAGCACGTGTATAGAGGGAAACAAATATGCGCATTGTCTTGCTATAATGGGAGTTAGTAGCAATGATTACATAGAGTGGCATGATATCAATGACACTCCTATCGAAGTTTGAAACATCATTTCAAATGAAACAAGCTCACCCATTAGTACACCGCGCTCAATGGTGCCAACACTTGTGCAATCCCAAGACTAGATTGCATTGACATTTTAGGAATGCATGAATTTATTCTTCTAGGCCCTTAAAAAATTGGTCACACTAAGTATTTCAGGGGGAAAGAAGCAGATTTGATCCTTATTTCACACAGGCTTACAGGCTGCCGAAGGGCTATTGGGAAGCTTACCACTCACAATTTTCAGTTTAATCCGGTGAATTCTCAAGGGTTTTTTAAGTGGGTGGTGCCCCTTTCCGTGTAGAACCTAAATTTGATCCTCAACGAAAGGAACAAGTTGAGCTATGGGAGACCATAAATATGGAGGGCTTCACCGATTTTATCCAATGCATAAAAGGGCATGACTGGTATGTCTCCATATAGTTCATGATGAATGGGAAAGGCTGTAATGTATCCTTTGGAGATAAGAGCTTTCAAATTACTGAGGAATTCATTACTTTTATTACCGGTCTTAGCATGGAAGGGAATAAATTTTTCAGGAACAAAATGGACAAGAAAGTAGAAGAAAATTTGTTCTTCGATGATTGAGAAATGCTCAACATCAAAAAGGAGGGCATCCTTGTTTTCTTTATCCCATAGCCATATGATGAGGTGACAAGGATGACAGTACGCTATGTCAATCTAGAAGGGAGGCTCTCCACCATTCCACATTACTATCTTGTTCTGCTCAACCACATTAGACACGAGGTGAAGGTAAGCCTCTCATATTACATTCTAAAATCAATAGAAAAGTCAATTCTAGAAATCCAAGGCCATAAGAGGACTATCCCCCTCAACCAAGGTGTCATATATCTCATTAGTCAATACTTTTCTAGTGTTGTTGCAATGACCCATGCCCTACTTTGATTTCTCCCCTCCCCAAGCAAACTCGTATCCGTTCTAAATATCCTATGTACAGAGACTCTGTCTCTAAACCACCCCCTAAATGAGTTCTTCGTAGCAGTAGAAAAGGTAAGGAAGTGGTGGGATCTAGTTCGAAGGGTGAAGAAATTGTGGTTGATTATAGCCCCCCTTTTCTTTGCTTTCCTTGATATTATTGTTGGCACCAGTTTAGAGAATAAATTTAACATACAAGCTAGTGTGGTTAAAACCCTCAAATAAAATGTGGATTTTCTGCTCAAATCTACTATCAAAGAGACAACCTCAGATCCCAATGCATGCCTAAAAGAAGAATTTCTACCTTGGAAACCAATTTTAAGGCTCTACAGGCAAAATACAACATCTTAGCTATGCACAATGCTATGATGGACCTTATGCAGGTACACATCCAACAAATATGTGACTCTAGTGGCATCCCAGACATGGCTTGGATGAACAGAAAGATCACAAGGATGTTCAAAGCTTCTAACTGGGACCCCACAATCGCCATTACATTGTAACTCTATCTAGCATTTAGGGTGGCTGTCAAATATTTTAGCAACTCTATTGGATAATGTTGTCGGTTCCCTATTCTCGATGTTGTAGTTTTTGGTGTTGTTGTATAGTTGTCAGTTTGTTGTTGATATGTTGTTATTGGGATCTTTGTAGACAGTTGGCCCCTGCCTTTACTTTCTATTGATTTTTTCTCTTACGGTTGGGGTGTGGACCCCATAGAACAAAAAACCACAATGTTTCTATTTGCTTATTTTGGCTGTTGAACATTTTTCTGTAAACTTGGGTAAGGTCACACAAAAACCATTTACCAATAATTAGAAAAAAGAATTTGAATTGAACTTTGAGGTTAACCAAGGTAACAAAAACTTGTTTAAATTTTTATAATATGATTTTTATAAGGTAGTAAAAATAATTGTTAGTGATTTTTTTATTACTAATCACGACTGGTGATATTTAATACATCTAATAAAGAAAACTCACATAATATAATCCTAAATATTGTATATCTCCAAATTAAGAATTGTAAAAAACATTGAGATACTCAACTCATACTAGTGTTTTGGACGTGAATGATTTTAATATATAAAAAGGGTTATTGATTTGAACAAGGCATGATTTTTATGCCGATAGGTGTTCCCTCTATTAGTTGAAGTATTTTTTGTACTAAATGGCAACAGTGTCTCATTGTTTTATTTACCTTTTCAAAGTAACGAAACAAATAAGGGTAACGGCCAAGGAGGAATACCTGTTAAATGTTGGTCAATTGATAGTTGTTGCGCGTTTTCTAACTTCTTAATCCACAGCTGAATGTGAGAGCTTCCTTTTGGCTAGGAGGAACTACCTGTAATAAACAACAAGGCCACAAAAAGATAGTAAAATTATATATGACAGTGGACTACCTAGCGTATGCTTGATCTGGGAAGTGTGATACTTCCCTAGACAGATGTCAGTCCACTGTTTAAAACAAGTTAATGCGAGAAATAAAAAAATTCCTACTGTAGTTGATATAATTTAGGTATCTCATTCAAGTACAATAAGCAAATCCAATCACAACAAGCTAGGCTATAGTTGGATCTGAGAGGTGAGGTGTCTGTTAAGGTTTGGGGTTGGTCAGGATTTGATTCTAGGTTACTTAGGTCAACTGGTAGGGTGATTGTTGGGTTTGTTCTTGGTCAAGGTGTAAAACATAGGGACCGACATCGGCTAAATATGATCGATGCTGGTTTAGTTAGAACCAATGATGGTTGTGGATAACCGGAGTTGGTATGGTCGGGGTAAAAGAAACTCAAAATAGATTAAATGGAAGGGGTGATTTGGGGTCAAATAAGGTTTAGGAGAGTGAATGGGGAGGTTTGTAGAGGTCTTAGGTACGCTCAAAAGTATACAACAGGTGAGGATATGTGATTTGGTGATAAGGGTGAAAGGATTTTTATGTTCACAAGCAAGTGGGTGATGAAGCAATAAGCATGCAAAGAATAGATTAATAACAGGAGTAATAAAAATTCCTAACTGGAATAAACCATACTGGTTAGGGCCATACTTACTGTGTTACGGATATGATGGTTGAGGGTTGGAGGTGGTTGTTAAGAGAATACGTGTATGGTCTTGTAGCGGTGATTTCCCGGAGTGCTCCCGTGAATGCAATGGCTCTATGATTGATCTTGGTAATGGCTTTGGATGTCTAGATGTGTAAAAGGATGTTTGTTTTGCTTACATGCAGCTCTGGTATCCTTCCTTTGCTCTCAGAATGTGCCAACTTCAAAAAAAGGTTACCAAAGGGAATAAGAGGTAACTGACGATGGTTCCGGGTTGACCGGTGTCGGTTCAGGGGTGACCGCCATCGATTAAGGTGGGATTCCTTAGGTTTACTAAAATTAGAAAATCATGGCAATGATTTCTACCAGATCTCTCTATTCATCCACGAAAGAGTGGGAGTTACCTTTTCTTATGCTGGAATGTGGTTAGAGGTGATGTAGGCATTGATTTTTAGGGTTTAGTTAGGTCTTAGTTAGTTATGGAAACATACTAAAAACATATTTAGGGTGAGGTGGCTAGGTGGGGTGGTAGGGTGGGAATTATCTTAATTAGGATAATTAAATAATAAATATTGTGAGGACATGGATTAATTAAATTATCATTAGTGTGGGGTACAAGAGACCATGGTTAGGTTAGTGTGTTCAAGTTGGTTATTTAATGAGGAGTCAAGCAGAGTGTGACCCAATTTTGGTGTCTACATTTTACCTCTTTTTGTTGAGTAGCTTATATTGGTAAGTGACACTGACAAAAAATAAGATATGTGGTTTCTCCATGTCTGAGTGAAGGTGATCCCCCTCAAACTAGGAACTGAAGTGATAGAAGACAGAATTAGTGAGTGGTTTGATAAAAGGTGAATTTGATGAAGAGCAATGTGGGACAACGAGGGTAATGGGATAAAGGCCCAATCGGGTAATCCAGGTAATGGGCCAGGGTTAAAGGTAGTAATAGTGAAACAGACACACATGTATAAAATGTAACATGGTACTAATTTGAAGAGCATGCAAACTCTACATTATCCAAGGTCGATAGATTTATCTAAACAAGGTTGAGGTGATTCCGATATCTAAGGTATAGGATATGGTGCGAAAGCACAGTCACAAGACAGGTGTAAGAACGTTTACGTATGTTCCGATATGCTAAAGGTTGGGTTAGGATATATGGTCACGGAAAGAGGAAATGTAAGGTCATTAGGTCAAACAACATGGGTAACAATGTCGCAAGGTATAGCAAGAACATCCAGTTCATAGGTCACAAGGTATAGCAAGCACATGAGTTCACAGGGTTACTAACAATGTTCCAAGTCAAAGTAGCTAGGCCACAACATGGGTAGGGCCTGATGTATGGGTAAAATTAATAAGTCCCAAAACATGTAATTAAGGACAAGTATAGTTAAGGTAGGTGTGGAGGTTGGTTGTCAGAAGGGTGGGTAAGGTCAAACAACGACTAGGTTGGTTAAGTGTTGATCAGATAATGGAGAAAGAACATGGGAAAGAGTATGACACGTAACCGATGTCTGGTCATATGTAACCAGTGATGGTCTTCGATAAGCTGATCATGGTGTATTAGGGTAGAGGACTGATGTCAGGGTGCGATATAACTAACCATTGGTGTGCTTTAGGGCACAGGACCTATGTCGGTTTAGGTATAACCAACTATCAGTCATGTTGATATGGGTATATAAAAAGAAAAATGTTGTATAGTAAGAATTCATTTGTATAGTTTTGGATTTTGTGAAAACAATAGAGTGTTGAATGAGTTGTGATTTTTTTGGGAGGGAAAAGATGAGGGAGGGTATCCTACTGAGGTGGAGAGATCCAGTTGGTTTAGAGGAGCCAGGTAGATGGGTTCACAAGCATAGTGGGGATTTATTGTGGTTGGGTGGAGGTCAGGAGTATTGGATTTGGTGATTGTCACATGGTAGAGGTGGGAATAGGGATTGGGTAGACCACTAGTGTAGTGGCCCAATGTGCCACCATGGAGATGGCAAGCATGATGAGGTAAGATTTAATATCTTGACATTGGTTTAGGAGGTAGATTGGGGTATATAGGTCAGGGAAGGAAATACAAGATTTTGGGTGGAAAAGGGAATTTTTAATTTTGGAAGGTAAATTGGGTAAAATATGAATGGGGAGAGGTGTGTTTAGGTGTATGAGGGGAGGGGAGGAGTTGAGGGTAGAGTTAAGTAGAAATGGCTAATAAAAAGGGAGTGTTTTAGGGAAAAGGGTGTTTTCAGTGTCACGGATTTCTGTGTAACAATGATCGGCGCTAGTCAAGGGGTAGCCAACGTCAGTGGTGTTTAAGCCGGTATTGGTCATAGATAAGGTAACTTATGCCAATTTGGGATAGTCCATGGTTGGTAAGGAGTAAACTGGTACTTGTCATCATGTGGAGAAAAAGGGGCTAAAAGAGCCCTAGGGTGGTTGGGTGAGATAGATAGTGGGCAAAGAAAGATTGTTGTGATGAAGAATAGAGAATGGGTAATAGGTTGAAAGATGTATGGTATGATCGATAATGGGTTAGGGTTGGGGTGCGTAGATAGAATATGTGATAAGAAGGTAAGCTACAAAGGGAAAAGGAGGGAGGGTAATACGTGTAGGTGAGGTGTCAAGAAGGATGGTGGGTATGATCAAGGTGTATTAATGTGATGTTTTATTGGATGTAGGTGAGAGATCAGCTATGGATGTGAGATATGGTACTGCCCCTACTCGTGATGGTTCGAGGAGGTGCGAAAGCCAAGGATTGGCAGCATGTTGGATAGGTTGGACTGATTGGGGTCAGATGCTATCGGCATGTAGTCTGACAGCCTAATTTGATGGTCACCCTCATCGACATATGGGATTGGGTGACCAACACATTCCATCTACCGACGGGTGAGATCATAGTCACCCTGGAGGATGTGTACAGAATCCTACGGTTACCAATCTTGGGGACGCAGGTATATTCGATCTCATCAGAGGCATCTGAGGAGTTGATGCTGATAGTATTTTGTGAGGGGTTGGCGGAGATGAAGTTTCATAGCGCCAGCATGAGCTATGGAGAGATGTACTTGGCTCGTCTAGAGGAGACTAGGCTAGTAGTGTTGCTGATGGAGGCAGTTTGTTATTTTGCATTGCCAAATGCAGAGGGTGGGAGATTCCCATGATCATTGATGGGGGTCCTACATGACACAGTGGTGGACAAGACCTATATTACATGGGCGCTAACATTCCTAGTGTAATTATACAGGGAGTTATGGGCGTATGGGCGGCTACGAAGGTTGAGCTTATGTTGCATGTTCCTACTTCATTGTTGGGTGTATGAGCACATTGTGTGTGTGCGTCCATTTGGTATACCCCAGGGGTTGATGCATTCGAGCCCAGTTTTTTTTGAGTGGGCTACAAGTGATGGGTGCCTGTTATTAGAGAATGTCGAGCGAGCAGGGTGACACATGATGTTGCCTACTACAAGCATTTATTGGAGGGGTTATCTGGTGTCGACATCATTTGGAGGCCCTATGTGGGTTATCCATCATATGGGAAAATGACCATGGAGCTAGATGGATTGCAGCTACTTAGATGGATAGAGGGGGGATGTACTGGAGGGCACGAGATGATACCTATAGATACGATTAGACGATAGTTCAGGATGCCAGAGGATATACCTCCACCCTTCCCATAGTACAGGAGGGATGAAGTGGAGAGGCCATTACCTCTACCCCATCCGACAGTGCCTACAAGGAAGGAGGAGCGGGTGAGAGACCGACAGATCAATGATGCCGGGGTGACTGGCAGATATATACAGTGGTGGGATGCACACCTACGAGCAGTACTGCTGAGGCCAGGACAGTCAGATTTAGCCACCATCACTATTTAGAGGGACACCCTACAAGGGCAGGTGGCTACCTTGATTACACAACTAGGGATGGTGTAGGGGCAGTTGACAAGTGCAGAGGCATAGGTGGCCAATTTATAGGCACAAGTGGTCAGTTTACAAGCCCAGATAGCATAGGGAGAGGCACCCGCATAGGATGGTGATGGTGATGGGATACAGGTGGCTACCCTACAGGCACAGGTTACAGGTTTGCATGGCTAATTGGCCACTACATAGGCGCAGGTTGTAACTCTTCAGACCCATATATAGGAAAGAGTAGGAAAGGGTCCTTCAGGACAGACACAGGTAGAGGAACAGGGTCAAAGGCCAATGGGGCCACCACAGATATTACCCATAGCCAGATTGTGGGATGCCTTAAGTGAGACAATGTATTATCATGATATTTTGATGGTTGCAGGGATATATTTTCTATCCTATGGAGAGTATAGGGAAAAACAAGCCTCGAGTGAGAGGACTAGGTCGTGTACCCACACTGTAGAGAACATAGGGGTCTAATGAGCCCTAAGATACAGTCAGGGTGAGGCCACCAGTGTACAGAGGACAGCTCCAAGAGAGGTACCAACAATAACCTAGCCATGACCCATGATGGGTGGTGAGATGTTAGCAGACCGTCATACAAGAGCCGAGGAGGAGGAGACCAAGGAGATAGAGATGGAGGATATCCAGCGGGATGATTCCTGATATCCATGTGGACCTCCATTTTGATGTATTTTTTTAGTTTTGATATACACTGGCCTACATGCCAAAGAGAGTGAGGATGTATATGAGGTTTGATTGATTTTAATCATATACTGGCTTGCGTGCCGAAGATGGTGAGGTTGTATATGATATTTCTACATATTTTGATGATATATCGGCCTGCATGCCAAAGATGGTGAGGATGTACATGAGGGTTTTTGATATTTTGTATTCATTTGTATCTGTGTACATATGTATGTATACATAGATGTCATGATTTATAGATGATGATATTTATACTATGGATGTTGTACTTGGTTTAATTTCCATTATTATTTGTGTATGTGATGGAAATTATGTGAATTAAGTATGATGGAGTCAGGTTCATTTAGGCATGGTGGAGTCAGGTCAGTTCAAGCATGATGGAGTTAGGTCATAGGCATGGATGGAGTCAATTCATAGGCATGGATTGAGTCAGGTTATAGGCATGGATTGAGTTTGGTTGACTTAGGTATGGTTGAGTTTAGGTTTGTTTAGGAAAGGGTGAGTTTCTAGTTCATGAATTTGTGTAATCAATGACGATGTGGACCGCGTTAAGATGTTTTGTATGAAAATTTATGATAATGGTAAAGAAATGGTAGACGAAATGAATGTATGAGTAATGGTAAAGATGTTAAACAATTGTTGTTTGTTTGGTTTAATTTCTAATTATTGATATAAAAAAGGAAACTAACTAGGGTAAAATGTGAATAGGAAAGAGGAAGAGGGAATTGGTTAGGGTAGAGAGTGGCTGAGCTATCCTCCAAGGGCCCCATACCATCGAAGTGCTGCCTACATAGTCCCGGCAAAAACGGACCTCAGGCCAATGTAGTTCTCGCATAAGCTAGGGAAGATTAGGGTGAAATAGAAGAATGGTTTGATAGGTGTTAGGCATGGGTGATGTAGGTCAAAGGCATGATTGAGTTTAGGTTGTAGGTATGGTTGATTGATTTTTAAATACATGTGCCAAGGATCTGGTCCTGTATAGGATAATCAATAGGTAACGAGGAAGGCGAATGGTAAGAGCTGGTAAAATACTTTCTTAATTGATAAGAACCCTAATGAATCTACCATACCCTTGATGGGTTTATGAACATAAGACCCTACAGGACTTGCATAATGGACTGGTTTAAGGGTGAAGAAAAGTCACATGATCAGGAAATGTTTCGTTTGCGGAAATTCCCTTGAGTAAAAAGGAATTTAGGTGAAAAAGACAAGGAGGTGAGAAAGAGAGGTTCAGCATAACTTAGTGTACGACGACGTGTATTTGGGAATAAGAAACCTAGAATCCAAAATAGGCAAGTCCATGACGAAAAATTTCATTTTTTTCTTGATTTTTTTTTTAATAGACTGATCGATGTGGGAAGTCTATATGGGATGAATATATTATCTCCTTGAGGTCTTCGTGAAGCTGATCGATGAGGGAAGCTTTTGAATATTTATTATATTTTTGTAATGACCGTATATAGCTGTCCTTTGAGGGAGTAGTCTATTGATAATGGTAGAATATGGAGAAGAGATGTCCCTTTTGAGGGAGTCATATTTTGCTGGAAATTTGACTCAAGTAGTTGTATCCCTTTTTTTTTTAGATGTTTAAGTCATGAACAAGATTATAGAGGATGATTAGGTTCCTGATTTAGAAGACAAGATCATAGTACACAAAGGTTAAATGTGAAAGAGGTGGTTTCGAGTGATGAAAAACCATGGGATTCCATCTTGAAGAAAAACAAAAAGTATCCATGAGAATCATGCTATGAGAAGAGTCGTGGTACTCATATTAAAGACAAGGCTAAAAGGTGACGGGTAATCACATGATTCTTGTTTAGTTGTAGATCCTCAAAATGGGTAATAATGGAAGGTGAACAATGCTCAAGGGACGAGTGATAATTTGATAGAAAGTGATATAGGACTTGATATCAACAATAAAATGGTCGAAGATGCAAGGCATTAAGGGGCTCAAGTTTTGTTTTACCTTTGAGTGAAGACAAATGATAAGCACCTGATCCATAGGAATGGGTGATGATATAGGGTCCAAGCCAATTAGGAGTAAATTTCCCCGTTTACTTTTCTCCTCTTTGGTTACATGTTGATTTTCCTTTAGGATGAGGTCACTGACTTGAAAGGTTAGTTCATGAACATGTTTGTCATAGGCACGTTTGATACATTTTTGGTAGATTTGGAGATGGTCCAGGGCATTAAGATGACGTTCATCTAATAGTTCAAGTTGCACCCAACGATCCTAGAAAAATTCATTGTCATTGAGCATGTCTTGTAGTGCTATACGGAGGAATGGAATCTGGAATTCGAGAGGTAAGACAACTATAGTACCGTAGACCAGAGAAAATGGGGTGGCAATAGTTAAAGTGTGAATACTAGTGCTGTTATCCCACAAGGTAAAAGGAATGTGTGTATGCCAATCCTTCCCAGTATCATTGACCACCTTCATAAGAATTTTCTTCAAGGTTTTATTGGTTGATTCGGATTGACCATTGGTTTATGGGTACTAAGGTGATGAGAAACTGAGTTGGATGCCAAAACCATCACGTAGTTTACTTAGGATTTTGTTTTGGAATTATTTTCCGTTATCCGTGATAATGCGGTAAGGGACACCAAAGCGACAGATGATGTGATGGTTGATGAATTCACATATTTTCTTAGATTCAGTGGAAATGAGGGAATTGGCCTCTACCCATTTAGTGTAATATTCAGTATCAGTTATGATCCATTGGTGGCATTGTGAAGAATGGGGGTTGATCTCACCGACAAGATCAAAATTGCGTTGAGAGAAAGGCCAAAGGTCTTGTGCGACCTGTAAGGCATGACTAGGGGTGTGATGGTGATTAGCATGTTGCTGGAATTTTATGCAACATTTGACATAATCGTAATAGTTATGGTTCAGGGTTGGATAATAATAGCCTAGGCGAAGAATGCATTTTGCGACAGCAAGACCACTAAAGTGGCCTCCACAAATTCCATCACAGACTTCCTTAATGGTGTAAGGAATTTCATAACTGGTAAGGTATCACAAGAGAATGTTGTTGAAACTACATTTGTACAGAAGACCACTCATGATAGCATAACGGGAGACACTTTTAGGAAAGGCACGTTGTCCATTACGAGTGAGATTGGTGTGTAAAATGGAAAGGGAAAGATAATTTGTGTATTGCTTATACCAAAGGTCACTTAGGTAAGGAGAAATAGTTCTGATAGAGTAAAATTCACAAGGAAAATAAGAGGGTGATTGTAGTATTTGTATGGTGACAAATATTTTAGAGTCAACCGGAAAAGTAGGTATTTGAGAAGCCAAGAAGGCTATGGTATCTGCAAATTTATTGGTAGAACATGGGGTGGTTTGAAGGGCGTAACGGTCGAAGGTGGTCAAAAGTATGTCCACATGATGCTTATACTTTTGAAGTATGTCTTTATGACACTGGTATATACCGTTGAATTAGTTTATGACCAATTGAGAATCACCAAAGATGTTGATTTACTTAACATCTAAGGCATAAGCAGCTTAGAGACCCAATACGGGTGTTTCGTATTCAACAATATTTTTTTTACAATCAAAATCGAGTTTGAAAGAAAAATACATAGGTTCACCATCAAGTGGAATGAGAATAACACCATCCCCACCCCGACACTGACACTTGGAGCCATAAAAGAAGAGTGTCATTTGGTAAGCGGGTTCATCCAGGGAAAGGGTAGCAATAGACTCATCTGGAAAGTCGAAGTTAGAGGGTTGATCCCCTGAAATGGGCGTGTCAGCCAATTTGTCGGTGATAGTTTGGCCTTTGATGGAATTTTGATGGATGAATTTGATGTCGAGGTCAGCTAGAAGCATAATCGAGCATGCGGCATGTTGATTTTGATAAGGTTTGGCATACATGTAGTGTAATGGGTTCGTATTAGTAATGACGAAGGGTTTTTGGTTGAGTAGGTAATGACAGAGTTTGGTGGCGATGAAAACTAAGGCTAGGAAAAGTATTTTGGTGTGGGTATATCTAGTTTCATAGTCAAGAAGGGTACGGCCTATGTAATAAACTGCTTTCTCTTGGTGTTGGTCATCGTGATGAGTGAGCATGGCACCTAGAGAATGGTCAGTGGTGGAAATATATAGCTAGAAGGGCTGGTCATCCTTAGGAGGAATGAACACTGGTGGTTGAAGTAGGTATTGTTTCAAGGCTTTGAAGGCTTTATGGTAGTCATCATCCCATTTTAATGAAACATCTTTCTTGAGAAGATGATGGAATGGTTGATAGCGGTTAGAAAGATGGGAGATAAAATGATGAATTGATTGCAATTTTCCCTGTAGGCTGCGAAGTTTATGGAGACTAGTGGGGGGTGGAATTTCAAGGATAGCCTTGAATTTAGCATGATCGACTTCTATGCCATGCAAATAAATGATGAAACCTAGGATTTTCTCGGAAAGTACCATAAAGGCACATTTTTTCGGTTGAAGATGAACACAATATTTAATGAGGTAGTCAAATATGACTTTAAGAATGGGTAGGTGTTCGGTTCGATGCTTGGATTTGGCAAGCAGATCATCTACGTAATCTTTTAATATGCGATGCATGATTACATGGAAGATGTAAGTCATGGCCCACTGATATGTAGCACCAGTGTTTTTAAGACCAAAGGGCATGACTCGATAGCAAAAAGTCCCCTAAGGGGTGATGAAGGAAGTCTTATGTTGATCCTTGAGAGCTAGTAATATTTGATTGTAGCCTGAGAAACTGTCCATGAGCAATAAAATTTCATGCCCAACAGTGAGATCAACTAGTTGGTCAATGCATGGTAGTGGGAAATAACCTTTGGGACAGGAAAGGTTGAGGTCACCGAAATCCATGCAAATGTAGAGTCCCCCTGTCACTTTTGTGATAGGAATGATGTTAGAAATCCATTGGGGATAATCAATGGGTAGAATGAAGGAAACCGAGAGAAGGCGTTGAAGCTCTTCTTTTACCAGAAGAGTAATGCGAGGATGCATTTTCTGTAGTTTTTTTTATAGGTTTGGCATTAGGAATGGTTACAATATTGTGAACCATGATTTTAGGATCGATACCAGGCATATCAGCATAGGACTAAGAAAATGCATTACTATGGTCCCGAAGGAAAGAGGTGAAGGCTTCCTGTTCAATAGCGTCTAAGGATTGGTTGATCTTTAGAATGTGCGGGTCATCCTGAGTATTAATATTGATTTTTATGGTCGATTCATTCAACATGGTTTGCATCTCAGAGGATAATGACCGGTGAATATAATATTCTTCTGCACCAAGGTAGGTGAGGATGGACTCATCGTCCTGACATTGAATGACATTAATTAAAGGCGTATCATCATCGATCATGTTAGGATATGAGAATGGGAGAGAAGAGGGATCCTTGCCATCGCGTTGATAGGTCAGTGGTCCTAGGGAAATGGTGTTATGATAAAAAAATGTTAGGAGGTATAGATTCAGGATCTATGGACTCCGTGGGTGAGGATGGTAATGTGGGTGAATGAGAGGGGGAAGATTTCTCATCCTGAATAAGTTCGATGAAAACATTCTTAGAAGATGGAGTGTCAAAACCAATTCCACTATGGTCATTGTGTTTACGATAGGTATAGGAGATAACAGTGTGGCGACCTTCATAAAAAATGAAGCCAAATCCTTTCCACACGCACCGGTGGAGGAAAGTGTGAGCGAAATGGTGGTTAGTGAGGGAGTGTAGGTCGAATGAAAATGGATGGGTTTGGGATGGAGGTTCGAGTTTATAGGTGGCCATATCAAGTCTCCCATACGTTATATTGGTAAAAAGGTGGGGAGGGCCATAAGGGAACACATCACTAATGTGAATGTCGTAACTGGGGTGTTGACATAGATTCCCGTACTCTTGTGGGATGAGGAAATATTGTATAGGCGGTATTACCTTAGACTGAGGCATTTAAAAACACCTTCCACGGGACCAGTAGTTGGCATGTGGTTAGCATGTATAGATGGCTCACTAGATGAAGGGGAGACAGGGGCGCTAGTAGTAGAGGCTATAGCTTCAATAGGTGAGTAGGAGGGAGAAGACGATGAAGAGTGGCAATTTGGTTGGATGGGGCTTGGGTGGGTGGAGGTGAAGTGGTTTTGGTGGCAGATGCCTTGCCAGTGCAAGCACATCATTGGGTTGATATAGCATGTTACAGGTCTTGAAAGATGAGGGGTCGACGAGGATGGTGTAATTATGTCCCTCGTGTTCAAATTTGAGGCATCAATGTAATGTCGAAGGAACAAAAACCCATAGCAAGAATCCAAGGTCGGCTAAGTAGAAAGTTATACTGGAACTCCCCTTCTAGGAGATAGAAAATTTCTGGGATGGTGCGGGGACCTACGTGGACATGGAGAACAATGGTATCTAGTGTAGAGGTCATAGGCAATCATTGAAGGAACACAACATAATGGGGTTACTATGCATGCAATGGGAAGGTATTTGTATTTGGTCATACACATTAGAGGAGATGATGTCAATGCTCGTATGCATATATTATTGATAAAGACATAAATGAAAAGAGTGGTGTCGGGGTCATTGGACTGAAAGGGAGTAATCTCTTCATCTAAAAAAATAAGGGCGGCCACTTGGCGAGTGAGTGAATGTGTAGAGGAAGGCAAAGACCTAGTGAGAGAGGATACATGGTGAGGGGTAATGATTGAGGCTACGGGTGTGGGGTCATTTGGTAAGACTTTGATAGATTGAAGGACCTCCATGAGGGCTTGACGATGTGACTCCGAGGTCTGGATGAGGTCATATAAAGACATTTTGAGGGGGGATTGGTGTAGTTATTTTAGCATTGCGTTATGTGTGGCCCCATCACAAATGGGATATGCAGGAGCTCGAATGATGACTTTGGGTGTGGGTACAGCTGTTGTTTGGTACCCCGCAATAGTGTTGGTCTGTTACATGCTTTTCTACCTCCCTTGCCCTTGTCTTTTTGAGCACGAGTGGCAATGTTGATCATGTTAATCTGAGGGGAGATGGATGAAGAGGGTGGTTCATGGAAGGTATGGCGGAAAGAGGGACAAAACCCTACTGGTGGATACGAGCCTTATGAGATGAGTAGGGTACATTGGCATTTGGGTGGTGGTTTGGCTAACTCTCTTATGTGAATGAGGGAAGATCCATGGAAATTGGTGACGGTGAAATGAGGTCCTCATCAAGAAGATCATCATCATCAAATTTTTCTTCAGGAGGACATAATTGGACAAGAGTGGTTTTCAAATCCTTTCAGTTCTCTACATCATGTCCTGGCACACGATGGTAGGCACACATTTTTGTTTCATCAAACCCTTACGGTTTGGGTTTGAGTTGGTCGTAAGGTCTAAGAGGTGGTAATGTGATGACACAAGTTTTGAGGAGGTTAGTTAGGATTTTGGCATAGAATCCTGGTAATGGATCACAATGGGAAGTGAATGTGGGTTTGGTACAAGGGTGGCTGACTGTAGAGGAAGAGTCCTTACAAGAGGGGGAGTAGGTTAGGCTACTAGTTTTGTGTGTGGTGTGGTCTTAGGTGTTGGTTGTATCTTCTTGGGTAGGGAACATCCTTGTAGAGAATTGGCATTAGAGGTTCTGTGGATGGTTTTCTACTTATTAGGAGGAGGATAGCGGATTTTTAACTTTAGGTTGTATCTTTTTGGGTAAAGGTGATACGGGCACACGAGATGTGGAGGGAAAAGCATATGGTCGAAGAGGGCGGGTTACCCATGGGGTTAACCAAGGTGCTATGGAGGTAGGTGATGTAGGTTAGTAGACGGCTGAAGTAAAAGAGAAGAAATTCCTGGGTAGTAGTGAGAGTTATGACGGTATTGGAGATGGTGGTAAGAAGGTTAGGATGTGGGGAATAGATGGGAGTGGTTTGTTGGGTATAGAGGTTATTGAAGGGGGAGAACAATGGGTGTTGCCTTCTGGTTTACCGGTGGATGGGGGTTTCTCGGCTAGGGTTGAGGGGTGAAGGTGATAAGGGTGTGGTTAGAGAGGTTGGGGTATGAGATCTACGAGATTAGATATTATTTTTAGGGGTCAGGTTAAGTTTGGTCTTAGTTTTCAAAGATGTAGCTAAATCTAATTTGATGGGTGGGTGAGTAAGGCTAGTTTTCGGTATGACCCCTAAGGTAGTGATAGGTTTAGGAAAGGGAGTGATTAGTGTGGGTTTGGTTGTAGATGCAGGTTGGGTTATGGGAACAGGTGTGATTGGCCAATGAAGTGTTGGCCATGGGAAGGTATTGCAAATAGAGTTGTGGTTTGCTTGGTTTGGTCGATTGAACACTTTTAATATATAGTGACGTGTCAAGTGAGTGACAATTGCATTTGTGTTAAAATAGGAAGTAGAAGACGTCCCCAAAGGAAGGATCTATCAATATAGCCAAGGTGATCAGCCAAGTGTGAGAATGGTACTATTATAAGCGGAGTCGACGAGGAATGAGTAGAAATCCACATAAAATGTGATTGAGATATAGGGAAAGGGCTAGCCTCGGACTCTATGGGTAAGAGTTTTTTTATGGCGAATCACAGCACCCCTGAATGTCAACAACTCAATGGTTGAAGACTCTTCATAGTGTGATTTGTCTAGACCATGGAGCTTTTCCCAAGTGTGGGACCACTGCGAATGCGGGAAAGCTCTCCAATGAAGCCAATTCCTATTTCCCTATTCAGATCACACATAAAATGTAGAGTGGTTTACTCCACAAACCTAATCTAACTTTCCACGGAGATAGGGTAAGAATGCATAAAAGTAAACCTAAACTACAAAGGTGATCATAGAGGTCATTAGAACACCTGTCTTGCCAGTAAACACAAACCATTAAAATGCAATGCAAGATCGTGCACAATAACCAAATTTATAGTGAAATATTGAGGATCAAATGACAAAGAAGGGTTGAAATCATCCACGACATGCATTAATTTGCTCCAAATATTGATACAATACACACAACATTCCGATAGGAAAAAGTTGCATTACGTTTTATGGGAGGTTTGAGAC
>CM034155.1:390770545-390845111 GCA_019776745.2 Taxus chinensis
ATTAAATTAAATATAGTTCAAGCATACAGCAGACGGTAGCATGAATGGTGGGGACTGTGTGCTGGGAATAGTTGTAATGCCCACAAATTTGACACACTAAAACCACATCAACTCTATTAATTAATTTTGAAAAATCTTGGATTTTTTTAAATAAATTTAAATTAAATTAAATCCATCTATCACCACCAACGATCTAGCCATTTAATAAGTCAATCCAAAATCAAATTAAGTTTATCTTTAAAAATTTAATACAGGATTTACATCCTTTTCTAAGGTTTCCATTAATTTTATATTTTAAATATATTGACTCATTTAATCTCATTATTTCACCTCATATAAAAATCCTTATTACTTTATTATATGCTAATTCCTAAGGTGGTTTAAATCTAGCTCCCTTAATAATTTAACATCAATACCTATCATTTAATTATTTAACCATAACATTTACTTTTAATTACTTTAATCCCATTAGCTCATTATCAAAATACAATGCACAAAATTGTTTAATTAATCCTTACAATCCAATGTGATTTATTTATTTATTATTCTTTTATAGAAAGGTCATAACTTGACCTAACCACTAAGTGGCCCCATTCATCCAATACCCATACTTTTCTTTAAAAATAAATTACCCATTCCCACAAAAATGTCAACAACTTAAAATTGTAGGGACAATCATCCACCCTTAGATTAGATTATTGTGGACCCTTGGATTTTCGATTTTCTAAAATGACCTAAAATTTCTCTAGTTTTCTTTTACTCCCTTTCTTTACCCTAAACTATCCATTTCTTCATTGTTGTTTTGCAAGGAGGAGAGTGGAAGCAATTGAAACTTAAGGGAAACCATGGAGGAATTATTTTCTACTTTTTTAAATGGAAGGATCTCTTGCTCTATTTTTTTTTTTAATTTTCGCTCTTAGGGTTGTAGAATGTGGTTTTCTTCCTTTTTTGTTATTAGTTCCAATACTAGTCCTCTTATGGATTAAGCGTTTGTGTATACACACACAAACAAACAAACACACACACACACACACAAGTTAAAAGAATATGGGTCGCAAATTTTTTTTAAAATTCTAAATTCCTTATAATTAAAAGGTCCATGGTTGAAATTATGTGGGCTTCCCACTATGTAGAATGGTAATAAATTTTTCATTTTATTTCTTATACTTTACTCTTCCAAAACTATACTCAGCCGATTAAGGCCTATTCTTCCAATATTAAAATTTATTTAATATTATATATATTAACTAATGGGTTTAATTCAAGTTCATATAAAGAGGTATATATATTTACGTATATAATAAAAAAAATCATAAAAAATATATATATATTAATCTATATATTTGCATTTCCCTTTCATTGGTTAGATTATTTCTAAAATATTATGTTTTGGTATATTTATTTGTATAAAATTATATTTAAATATATATATTTTATAGGTAGAATGTTTTGAGGAAATCACACAAATAAGGAGTAGTAATTTTCTCTCTTAATCAAAGACTTTTTTGTGTTTCCATACCCTTTATAAATGTGATAGTATCTTGTTAAATTTTTATGAATTGAATAGCTTACAAAAATGAAAGGCAAAAATGAAAACTCAACCAATTGTAATTTTTTTCCCTTTAAAATGAAATGAAGTATGACAATATCATTTGAAAGGAAACAATATAACCTATATTATTTTATATTTCCATTTCAACAAGAACATTTTCCATTGATATTAAAATTCACCCTTGATATAAATTACAAGTTGAAAGGGACACAATGATCAATAAGATGTAATCTTCACATTCTCCTTTCAAACATTTATCACTTCTCAAATGAATAATATAATCATATTTTTCCATAATACATTTACAAATATTATAACCTTAAAGTTCAAGTTTACAAATCCCTCCATCGAGTAGAGACAACATAATAATATTTACAAAAATAAGATTTCTCTCTATTTTGGTCTCAAATGCAAATGTCACCATCCCATGAAAAACTAGCAACTCCAAAATATTTTCCTTCATCTTTAATCACAACAACAAGGAAGAGGTAGTAGGAAATGCTCTCCTCCCAGCCTATATTCCAATGAGAAGGAGATTCCATCCTTCCCATTGGCCCCCAAGCCCCAACAATGAAGCAATAAGGGATATTAAGTAACCATGGAAAATTTTAGAAATTCTTCAACCAAAATCAATTCACAACAACAAAACTTTCAACCCAAAAAGAACAATAACAAGATAGAAACAATCCATAACTTTCCTAACACAAAGAGTTAAAAATCTAACCCAAGGGAGAAGAGAAATATGGGGAATTCCTTATACCTACCAATGGCTTAAGTTTCCACCTTAAAAGAGTCCAAACTATTCTTCCACACCAAAAAAACCAAGCTCTATTCCTCCCTCAATCTCTTACCACTCCCTCAAATGAAACATACTAAGGTAAGAAATAAATATTTCTTTCCATCACAAGGTGGGACCCCCAAAAAAAAATCCCTCCATATAGATATACCAAACTCTTATCCATCCCTCAAATATCCCCATTTTCCTTCTCCCACACCACCCTTAAGGTCATACTACCCAAAACCAACACAACACATACATTCAACTTTATTTTCAACAAAAACAAACATACAATCATCAAGTAAATTACAAGGTGTAAGTCCCTACCTTTCCATAACAAAATCCTCCAATATTCAAGGAATAACCCTCTAAATTCCAAGATCAAATCCAAAGAAAGCTTCCAAGCTCCAGGAAAGCAACCAAGAAAGAATCTCTAAAATGTGCAAGTGTAAAAAAGAAGCAAGTAACCCCAAAATTTCGAAATTCACTCCTATAAATAGAAAAAGAGTAGAGGAGGGTGATGTGGCTCATATTAGGATGTCACATCACTCGTCCTACAATCCACCTTACATGGTAAATCACTAATACCAAGACCAATAAATAGGTGGCTAAGGAAAAGACAAGTTTCTCTTACACACAAAAAAAACCACCCATACTTCTAAGGACACCATTAAAATAAACTATAAGAAAGTGTAATTAATCACCTCCTGTTTCCTCTAAAAAACATAATAGAGGTTAAAATTAACTCCTCCCATCAAAGGTATGGTTGGTGGGGGAGTTTAAGAGGCATGGGACGAGTCTAACTTATCTCACAAGCCTCCAAAACTTGCTCCAAAGAAAAAATTCGAGTTTAGAAAAGTGAGGTTGAGTGTCCAACTTTAAAATCAGTAAAGTCCCTCTGAAATCCATTATATAAAAAGGAATATGTACCACATTAAATGCACCTTTTTCACATCCCAATTTGACTTAATCAGATGATGAATTAATTAAACAAAGCACTTGGTCATACATGAGGTTACCCCTTCCCATGGGGACTATTGATGCATAATCACAACACACCTTAATGTTTACAACTTGATAAATTGAAACTCTCAGTGTGATTACATATAATGGATCTTTTCTCAAAGTGTGGGACTTTGAAATTGGGAAATATCTCCGAATGAAGGTCGGTTCCTATTCCTCTGTTCAGGTGCACACATATAATTTGTAGAGGATATACTCTAAAATCTACTCTAACTTTCCAAGGAGACATGGTTAAGAAGATGCAAGAAATTAAACCTATTCTAATAGAGGTGATGTGCTGAAGGAATGTTGAACACTGCTTTGCAATAAAACACAAACCATTAGAAGTGTAATACAACCACCATTCATAGATAACAAAGGTTTCAATGAGATATAAGGCAGATATGATGAACATAAGAGATGATCAAAATCATCCACAAACTTATTTTTAATGCTCCAAGAATTTGATATAGTCCATTACAATGGCCAAGAGGCACAAAATTGTATTACAGTTTGAAATGGGAGGTTTGAAATCCATAAATTCACTTGTAGATCAGAGAAGAAGGGATGGTGCAAAGCCAAAATCTCCAAACTTTTTAAATATGCCCCTCCTTATAATATATATGAAGAATTAGAGAAGGAGATAGAAGAAATCTGAAATATAGCTTCAACCACCCCAAAAATGCATGGAATTCTTCCGCAACAGTAATGGGTGCCATGAAAAAACCCATACCTCAATGTACCATGCCTTATTGTGCAAGAGGGAAGCCCATACCTTCATTATGGTGGTAGGTGAGAAAACCTAGGACACCTCAAAAATAGTGCACAGTATTTTTCATTTTTAAGAACTTAGTCCAACTTATTTAAATATATCCAATCGCATTTGCGTATAAGATACTGTAATATTTCCAAAAAGTCCCTTCTTTCTCAAATTTGATCTTCCAACTGAAAGATATGGCCATTTGAATGTTTAACTATCATTCTGTAAAATAGGCGGAATAAGACTTTCGAAAGCCCGAAATTTTAGATTTTTGGGTTTCGGAGTTTCAGATATTGAGGGGTGATTTTCATGTTATGAGGTTTGAGACTTCCAAAACTCTGAAGTCCGAAACCCCAAAACTCTGCAGTCTGAAATTTCAGACTTTAGACTTTCAGGATTTCAGGATTTTGCTCGAATCTTTCCTGGCATGATTCTAAAAATTCAAAAAACACCAAAATCCTGAAATTCCAAATTTTCAAAATTTTGTACTTTAGGATTTAAGACATTTATGTTCCATTTCTGGTACGCTTCTCGAGGTCTCTAAAACTGTGAAATCCTAAAAGTTCAAATTTTAAAACTTTCAAACTTTGAGATTTTATAAATTTCCTCTCCATTTCTGGTATGCATCCCGAGCTCTTAAAAATCCTAAAATTCTAAATTTTTGGACTTTCAGACTTCAGGATTCCAGACATTTACGCTCCATTTTGGCACGCTTCTCGAGGTATCTAAAACCCCAAAATCCTAAACGTTTAAAATTTCAAAATTTCAGATTTCATACATTGAGTTGAGATTTTTCAATTTCACACTTGAGAGTTCTGAAACCCCAAAATCTAAAGTTAGAAAATTCAGAATTTTGAGATTTCAGGTTTCGGATATTTCCTACCCATTTTTCCTTGTTTTTCTCTGAAATGCCAAAAATGTAAAAACTATAAAATTCATTCCTTCCTCCATTCTTCCTCATCTTGAACTCTAATATCGTTCGTCATTCCCATTGGCCATTTATTTTACGGCCTTGCATTTCATTGACAATCCTACCTATAACCTGATTTTTGAAATCGGATGTGAGCTCTTATGACCAAACCAACCGATCTATCTCTCCTATGTAAGTTTTTGTTTGATCATTTCTTCCCAAGGGGAAAAATTGGATAACAGGGACCTCATGGAGAACAAAACTAGACACATAACATGAATTTGTCAAGGTTACCTTGTTTCCAATATCCAATATTCCTCCATTGTTAGTCTCATAGCCCCCATCTTGTTGTCATGATATAATTTCCTCCAAAAAATCATTAATACCCCTTAATCCTTAAGGCCGCATCAAATACATCAATAATAAAATACACATATATATCATCCAATAATATCATACAAGTGGCTATATTGTAATCAAGAATAATCAATTCTACTTTAGTCAATAATTTACAATAATTAATAATCTCAATTTTAATAAGTCATAACATCAATAATATCATAAGGTTAGTCCAAACATCTCAATGTAATCATCATTGTCAAAATTCAAAACATCAGTATACAATGAAACAACACTAGGTCATCATCTATCAATTTCTGCTAATCAAAACATAATAATAATGTCAAGATTAAACCTCAAAATGTAGTGAAAGTCACAATATCCATATTGTTTAATAGTAGTCTATCAAAATTTCGAACAAGGTCCATCTTTATAATCAACAGTGATCAAAATCATAGTAAAATAATTGTCAAAGAGGATTGGGCAATACATCCCCCTCCCCTTAGACTTGACTTCCTCCTGGAAGTCACGAAAAGAGGTTAGGAAACAAGGCATACAAACTTTCAAAATAACCTCTTCGAGGCTAACCAAGTTACAATATAGAACACTTAAAAAATAAAATGTCGATGGGATCCCAATGAATGATAGCTAAGGTCAAAAAATAATAGGGGAGAAAAATTCCTATATACAAGGTGTCAATGTAGCCAAGCATGGATATAACACACAGTAAAAAATAAGGATATGACTTCCACTTAGGTTTGATTTATAATAGAAAGTTTTTTATTTTAGACAAAATTAACAAATAGCAATCATGACCTTCAATTTTGCATGAGAACCACACATTTTGTAAAACCAAAAAATTTAAGGCCATACAAAATGAGACTTACTCAACATAGAAAACACCTATATTTAACAAAGCATTTACAAGGAAGAAGACTAATCATTGGAAGTACATTATATAATTTGAAATAACTCACTTATATTTCCATGGTAACACTAAGCATACTCTTTACCACAAGGTTCCCATAACTTGAATTTGTACCCAAAAATCGTAATAGACAACCACAAATTCTGATTTAGAAACTCAATCAATTAGACAACATTTCTATTTTTTGTTATATACAATATTTTCTCATAGTATCATATTGACACTAGAGATACCATTCACTCTATATAACAAACAAAATATTATAATTTCAATCCCGCCCTAGCTTAAAATAATCTTAAAACAAACACAACTTAAACTTATAAGACAGGAAAACTCATGCGAGCTAGGGGAAAATAAGCAACAAGTGGGGTACAACTAACAATTTACAAGAGCATTACAAAAAACTTTCTTGTTAAAACTTACAAAAATATCCCACATCATTCCTTTCCTTGAGGATAAGGCGGAAAACATCATTGTTCCCCAAAATGAAAGAGGATTCAAAAATTCCCCCCTTTCCTTAACATATTTTTGCTAAGCTTGTCAATAATCCTAGGTCACCAATGACCTATTCCAACACAAGAAATGTGCCTCCCTAAAAAGAAAAGACATAGACTCACTTCTAATGACCACAATTCATACACCTATCGAGCTAAAATGAAAAAGGGTACATCGACCTGAAATGTTCCAACAAGGAGAAAAAGATAGCTCGAACACATCACTATCAATACGGTACTCCATTATCTAGGGTAGAAGAATAGATTGTAAAGTTCTATTGGCTTCCACCCCTTGTAAGATGGACATAGGGTCTACCCATATGAATATAACATTTAATCCTTTCTACAAGGTAATAAAATCCTAATGTATACTTCTAAAAAATTCATACAACCAATGAGATGTCCAAAAATAATCTAATATGCAACTTGCTTTATAATAATTATACATGTGTTGGTTGTCTAATATAAAAAGGAAGTTATAATCATTTTATTTTCATGGTCTTAACTTGGAGTTTATTACTAGATTCACACTAAATTTTTTTGTACCGTTCTAGCATTGAAATGAATTATTCTTTCATGATTTATGGTTCTAGTATTATATTGCATACTAATTATAGTAAAAGATTAGGATAATTTCATAATAAGAATATAACATATGCTAAATTAAGGCTATATATATTTGGATATTGCTTGTAACACCTTAACTTCTTAGTGCGCATTTTAGATTAGACACTCATATTGTAGTTCAAGGGAACTTTTTTATTAATTTTAACATTCAGATTGTGTCCTCTATAAATTTTTGGGCATGAAATAACAATTTATATAAACAAGGTTGTTTATTTACTCATTTTCCTTATGTTCAATCACATAAATTTTATCTGTTCCATACTCTAAATTATAAAAAACAAGTTATAGTTACATTTTCCAAGAAAATTTATTACAAGCTTCTAATTAATGCATTCATTATGTTATGATACCATATACCTTGTGTCATTAAGGATCCTCACTAATGTTGACATGATTTCTCGTCATTCTATATAGGCGGAAAAATTTATTTATTATAATTTTAGGGGAAGTATAAGAGGATTCTTGTTGTTTTTCTCATAGTTTTCATTTCTTTAATTAAACTACAGGGTTAGAGTAGGGAATCATTTTCCTTAATGTCCACATTACTTATTAAGTTTCGAACATCCAAGCCTTCTAATTAGAGTTATAATATGCTCAATTTCATCACATTACCAATTTAATTTTAATGATTAGGAAGAGCCAAATTTATCACATTATTAAGTTCATGAAAACAAGTGGTCATTAATCAAAATGGAACACACCAAGTTTATAAGAGTTTTCCCAAAATTTACATGCTTTACCAATGCATTCAAGGTGAATCTCCACAATTATCAATAGAAGATATCATAAAGAGGTACATTAAGAAGTTATCAAGTTTATTTTACCCCTTTAAGAGGTTTAGATTAGTGTGGGGGAGAAAATAATGTTTACGGCTTATACTCAGAATAGTTTCACTATATAAGAGAGACAATTTCCAAACAAAACTTGCAACACCACAAGATATCCTCAACTAGGAAATCAAGAGGATAAGGGGGGAAATTACCCCAATGAAACCACACTCCCTCACCAAGAGGACATCAAATATCAAGAGGGTAGTCAAATTATTTACTCAACATAGCCTCTAAGGTCAAGAATTATAGCCTTGGATGAAAGAACATGACATTAATACATCCAATGTTGGAAAATAAAGCCTTACTAAACTAAAATATTTAAGCACAAGGTCCAAAGATTTCCAAGGTACCCATATCTTCCTAAGCACAACTCGATGTTAATGGGTCATAGAGTGGTATAAGCTAAACTAGTTAAGATATTAAGATAAGAGTATATCTATCTATGGGTTCTCAAGATCAAAGCAATCGTACCTATTTCAGCACAAAGCTCAAAGGAGATCATGTATAACCATATTCAACTGAGGTATTAATAGTTCAAAAGGAAAATATTTTCTTAATTAGCACAATAACTGAGTTAGAAATCCAGAAACCTATAGTTATCTAAGAGTTAATTCGTCCCTAAAAAACTCCCTAGTTTCATATGGAGTGTCACATCTATCCTAATGATGAATAAAACTCATACCAGGGTGAAAGAAGGAACATAATCGCCATCAAATCAGCCAACTATACTGCATGAAACAGAAAACCCTCTCCCTAGGAAAGGTTAGTAACAAAAGGCTTACTCCAAGGTCCTACACACACAAAGTCATGTTACTCCAAAACCAAAGGCATGACCTGAAGCACCTGGGGTAACAATCAAGACACCTATGGTGTACCCCCATACAACGAGAGGACATAACAAAATCATAATAGAACCATTTTTTCAACAGATAAAAATAACACCACGTAACATTATTGACAACATTTAGCCAAATGGCCTTTGAGGTAACAAGCTCTTATTTACTATAGAAACAAAATCCAAGAAATTTCAGAAATCAAAAGAAATGGCAAAGTAGCCACATAAAAATCCTTGAAAAATCTCACAATAAGACAAAAAAAATAAAAAAGAGCCTCTCAGAGTCTCCATAAATCATTACAATAAAATTTCATTCCATGATAAAAGATTTCAAGTTTAAAAATATATATCACATGAAATATCCACATCACAATCACTTCACATCCCTTCTTGGGATGTCGGATGGGGTACTCTACATCAAGCTCACATCCAAGAACATGCATAGAAAACTCTATCAACTATGACACCATGTCATGATATCTACTCTCCCACACAGAGATTATATCTTCAAGAGACGAATAAACACCAAGGTCTGCAGCCACCAAAAAACCCAACCCATCTTGCCTATCCATCTAGTACTAATCCACAAGAGTTGCACCAAACAATACCAATCCAAAGAAGGGAGGATCTCTACGGATTCAGTACCACACACAACCATAACCAAGAGCTAAGAACCCATTAACTAGTACCTTCGTAAGAAACTAAATTCCTATGACACAGGGAGTTCATAAACATATCAAACCGAATTATCATTTCCTGTTAACCGGGTTCGGCAAGATGCCCACTTAGGCAAGTACAACAATCTAAATAAATTTTATTTTTGTTATTATTATCTTAATCTCGGAGGTTCAAGTGTTGAACCCATGGCTCTGATACCAAGTGTAATGTGCACAAATTTGACGCACTAAAACCACATCAACTCAATTAATTAATTTAGAAAAATTATTGTTTTTTGTTTAAAAATACATTTTAATTAAATTAAATTTGTCTATCACCACCAACGGTGTAGCTATTTTATACGTCAATCTAGGATATAATTAAATTTATCTTTAAAAGTTTAATACTTTATTTATGTCCTTTTCTAATGTTTTTAGTGTTATTTTTAAAAAAATATATTGACTCATTTAATCTCATTATTTCACCTCATTTAAAAATCCGCGTTAGTCTATTATGGGCTAATTTCTGAGGTGGTTTAAATCTATCTCTCTTAATAACTTGACATGAATACCTATCATTTAATTATTGAAGCATATAGTTTACTTTTAATTACTTTAATCCCATTAGCTCATTATCAAATACAATGCAAAAAATTGTTTAATTAATCCTTACAACCCAATGCCATTTATTTATTTATTATTCTATAACAAAAAGGTCATAACTTGGACATAAACCACTAAGTAGCCCTCATTCAACCAATACCCATACATTTATTTAAAAAGAAATTACCCATTCCCAAAAAAAAGGTCAACAACTTAAAATTTGTAGGAGACAATCCTCCACCCTTAGATTAGATTTAATGTGAAACATTAGATTTTAGGTTTTCTAAAACTGTGCTAAAAATCCTTAAGTATGTATTTTAAACCACTTTCTTTACCTTAATCTATTCATTTCATTTGTTCATTGTTATTTTGAAGGGTTGGAGGAGAGTGGAAGCCATGGAAACTTGAAAGGAAGCCATGGAAACATGAAGAGAAACCATAGAGGAATTTTGTTCTAGTTTTTCAAACTGAAGGATCTCTTCCTCTATTTTTTATTAATGCTCTTAGGGTTGTAGAATGTGGTTTTCTCCATTTTTTTGTTATTATTTCCAATACTATTCCACTCACGAATTTATGGTTTGTGTATATATACACACACAGACACAAATATGTGTGTGTGTGTTTATATATTCTATATGTTTTTACCAACATTTCTTTTTTTTTCTCTGCAGATCGAAATACCCAATTTAAGACTATTGCTAAGGGTGTGTGTATATATATATATATAGCAAGGATTTGGCCTTAATCAACACTGCATATTTATTTGTGAAAGGTCGTGGGTGAAAAGAATATGGGTCGTTGTTTTTTAATAGAGTTTGGGGTTTATAACATTTTTTGGTATTATAAATGTTTTGGGGTGGGCGACCATGGACGACCCACCCCTTATATATAATATGGTGGGGTGGGTCGGCCAAGGCCACCCATCACCTTTCAAATTTTATTTAAATATGAAGAAAACTATATCCAAGTTGGGGGGTTCAGCCTCTCCACATAAAAATCTAAATTCTGTTTAATTGAAAAGTCCATGGTGGAAATTATGGGGGATGCCCACTATGTATAATGGTAATAAGTTTTTTATTTTATTTTTTATACTTTACTAAAACTATACTCACCCGATTAAGACCTATTCTTCCAATATATATATATATAAACTAAGATTTGTAATTCAAGTTCATATAAAGAGGTATATATATTTACGTATATAATATCAAAAAAAATCATAAATATATATATATATATATATATATATATATATATATATATATACATTTACCTTTCACATATTGGGTTATTTTAAAAATATTAAGTTTTAGTTTTTGTATAAATGTATATCTAAATATATATATTTGATAGGTGGAATGTTTTGAGGAAATTGCAAAAATAAGGAGAAGTAATTTTCTCTCTTAATCAAAGAATTTTTTTTGTTGCCATATGCTTTATGAATGTCACAGTATCTTGTTAAATTTTTACCAATTGAGAAACTTACAAAAAAGAAAGAAAAGAATTAAAACTCAACCAAATGTAATTTTTTCCCCCTTTAAAATGCAATAAAGTACGACAAGATCATTTGAAAGGAGACACTATAACCTATATTATTTTATATTTCCATTTCAACAAGAAAAATTTCCACTGGTAGTTAAATGCACCCTTGATTTAAATTATAATGTTAAAGAGACATAATGATCAACAAGAAGCAGTCTTAAGTTTCTCCTTTCCAAAATTTATCACTTCTCAAATGAATAATATAATCATAGTTTTCTATAATACATTTACAAAGGTTTAAACCTTAAAGTGCAAGTTTACAAATCTCTCCACTTGAGTAGAGACAACATAATAAAATTTACAAAAATAAAATTTCTCTATATTTTGGCCTCAAATTCAAATGTCACCATCCCATGAACAACTAGAAACTCCATAATATTTTCCTTGATCTTCAATTACAACAAAAAGGAATGGGGAGTAGGCAACGCTCTCCTCCCAACCTATATTCTACTAAGAAGGAGAATCCATCCTTCCCATTGGCCCCCGAGCCCCAACAATGAAGTAATAAGGGATATTAAGCAACCATGGAAAATTTTACAAAGGATTTGTAATGCCCACTAAAACAACCCACTTGAGACCCAAGAAAAAGAAAACTAGGATTAGTTAGGAAAGAATTATGGAATAATTTTTATTGTTTAAAAGTGTCTACAATCCTCCTACAATACCAAAGTTGACACAAAAAAGTTTTGAGGTCATTTAAAATCAATAGTTTATAGTTTTCCCATTACAACAATTATTAAAGTTCTCGAGGTCAAAGCTTAGGTTAGAATAATCATTTTAAATTAAACAGGATAATTTCTCACTTACCCACTCCCAGAACTCTTTTAAAATATTCAACCTATTTTTCTCATAATTAATGCACTCAAAAATTCCTTAAAATGCTACCACTAGATAGTAAATTTCCTCCCCTTTTCGGTGATGTAAAGAAGTCCTCCCAACTCCTCATATTTCCCAAGTTATGGGCCAACAGGCCTTGGGAGGAAAATTTTCCTAAAGTCGGGCCTGGGGAAGAAATTTTTCCCTTAGAGCTTTTGGGTGAAAAACACATTTAACCTCCGCATGCCCATGGTAGTGCATCATGCCCAAAATGAAAATTTTGAACTTGGGGTCTGCCAAGGACACGTGTCAAAAATCCATGCCTAGGCAGGAAGGCAGGTCGTCGAAGGTAAAACAAGATTTTTGACTTAATTTAAAAAGGGCGAAAAGGAACATTTCAGTTTACTCCTCTTCCGATGCACCAAGATGCCACGTGCTAACCAATTATTTGCTTTGGGCCTAAGGGGAAAAAATTTCCCTAGCGGTCCTGCGGGTTTGGGAGAGAATTTAGCACTTTTACCCTTCAAGAGAAAAGTGAATTTTACTCCCACACCTCCGGCGACGCCCAAGGGGCCACGTGCAAGATCTTTATAGGCTGCGGGTCAGCGGGCCAAAGGGGATCATTGGGAAAGTTTGACCTTTGAATCACATATTTTAAATTACTTCTCCGCTTCCACCGTGGCGTCGTAGAACCACGTGGCAGTCATCCATTGGTTGTAGGCCAGCGGGGCCACAGAGAAAACTTTTCGAAATTTACTTTTCAGACTTAGAAATTTTTACGCCAAACATGAATATGTGGGCTTGCAGAGCCACAAGGAATTTTGTGACTTTTTTCCAAAGTCTTGTAAGTCAAATTCAAGCCTGCAGGTTTGATTAAAAAAAAATTCCCCTTAGCTAAATTTAAATTTTGAGCCTGAGATGAAGTAAAAACTTCAGAAGGTCATAAATTTTTACTGGGAACCTAGTTTTTGGCAAGCAAGGACTTTTTGGAAAACTCTCGAAGTCCTATTTGTATAGTAAGTTTTAAATTTTAATTTTGATAAACTTTGAAAGGTCAATTATAAGAAAATGATCTGCAAGATTCTAAAATGTGAACTGGACTTTTAACTTATAAATTTTGTTCAAATCCGACATTCTTTCCTTCACAACATGCCATACAGACCTAGGGAATTTCACTTGGGAAAATTGAGGATGGATTGCAAAGGTTTAATTGTTTGATTGATTATCGATTTGAAATTCCCCAAATCGAGAGCAAAACGACTGTAAATTTTGACTGTGCCTAATTTTGAAACGTTTTATAAAATTTTCTTAAGTTGTAAAGTCTATTTAGGATCGTTTTGGAACATATTAGTTCAATTTAACATTTCATTTAATTTTTCAAGGTTTTAGGGTTGTTCTGTACATTTTTGATAAAAATAATATTTTCCAGTTTGAAAATTATCTAACAGAGGTCTACAACTTCTCACTTGAATTAATCCATTTACATTCATCAAACTATAAAATTTGAATACATTCTAAACTGATATTACAATGTTATATTTCCTTCAATCCAACAATGTGAAAAGAGAATGCTTTACCACTTTCTGAAATCAACGTTTTAAATGAAGCAGAGGAATATGTTTTCTTCATACGTGTTTTCTTTTTTTAAATTTTCCAACAGAGATTTCATACCGCATTTCAAACACAAATTTCCAATGAAAACAATATCATATGAACAAGAAAAACACTTCTATTAATTCAAAGGAAATATCTTACAACTTCTTTCGTATTTATTTTCAAAATACAACATACCAAATGTATATCTTTCTTTTATGTTCAAAGGACTGAATACAAGATATATTCTTCCATAATCAATTTCAACTTTCATAGCTAAAAATAGAGTAGTCTTTCCAACACAATAATATACAAGATCATCCACTTAAAAGTGGGAAAAGGCTACAATAGTAAATAATCTCAACAAGGACCATCAAACTTGTATTTTTTTTTTCTACTCCAAAACAGAAACATGAATATCCTCCATTTTTTTTATTTCAATTTGATCACAACAAAATAGGGGAAAAGGCAATTCTCTCCACCCAACCAAGACATCCAATGAAAAGGAGAAGTCATCCTTCTTCATTGGCCCCTAAGCCCCAACCACATTGTAATAGAAGGTGTGTTTTCAACACTTGGCCACAACATGCTTCCAAAACACACAGACATATTTCTCATTCAAAACACAATCCAAAATAAAACTATAGTTTACAACCACAGAAACAAAACAACAACAATAATCAGGCTTCGCCATGCAAGCCAAAGGAGCAAGAAACTATGGGGGATGCTACTTATGCCTCCAGAGTGGAAATATGTATCAGCACCTGATAACAAACCACTAAAATATACACATCATATTAAATCCCTGACATGTCCTTATGCCTACCCCAAGTACTCCTTATTCCTCCCATTTCTTTATGCCTCTCCAACCTCTTATGGCACCCCATAATGAGTAAAGAAATGCAAGCTATTTCTTTGTAATGTGGAACCCAAATCCCAACTCCCTCCACACTTATACCTCACCAAACAACTTATGCCTCCCATAAAATACCCCATAGTATTCTCCTACACCATTCAAACAACCAACAAATAAAACATCACATTCAAACATTCTACCATTCACATATGCATAAAAATGAAAGGAGAACATTTCCAAGAGCTAAGTTCTTACCTCTCCATTATGGATTTTGTTCTATGTTCAAAAAAGCAAGCTCTCTAATGCAAAACAATCCAAGAGATCAAAAATCAACAAGTATTCAACCATCTCCAACTTTCTCCTAATTTGTAAGAGCTTCCAACAAAAACCCTGAAGCAAGTCACCAAAAATGAAGTGATAAAAGTGAATAGCCCCTAAAATAAGGTAAGGAATTCAAATTTTATAGAAGAGGGAAGAGAAGAGGATGTGGTGGATCCATGTAGGATGCCACTTCACACATCCTCAACCCCAACACAAAAGTCAATTTCATTCTCCAATGCATATTAAATAGGTGGGTGAATAATATGATAGTTTACTTACACACTCCAATACAAGCCCACACTCCATAAGGACTAAAATTAAAAATATGTAAGAAAGTGCAATTACAAATTACAACTTGACTTACAAAAATGCATAATAAAGGCTATATTTAGACTCTCCAACCATAGGTATGGTTGGTATGCAATTTTAAGAGGTATGGGACAAGTTTAAATTGTCCCACTATGTAGTTCCCACTTCCCTTCGACACTTTTGATATTGATCATGATATTGTTGACTATATTATGGACATTATTATAGTTTTGATTTAGTATGATGATTAGATGCTAGAGCATGGACTTTTACCAACTCTAATTCACATATGATGCATGATGATTGTTAGAGACATTTTATATAGATGTTAACATGTTGTTTGACATGGTTATATATATTTATGGATGTGGTTACGACATGTGATATTTGGATATATAGAGTATACTAAGAAAATTAAATTAAAATTGATGATGATATAGTTGTTGATGAAATTACAAATGATATTGTTAGTAGAGATTAAATAAGTAAAATTGTCATATTATTCACCTACTTATTTATTATGACTTGGAGATTGAAGTTGACTTCTGAGGTGGAGTTGAGGATGTGTGAAGTGGCATCCTACATGGATCCACCTCATCCTCTTCTCTTCCCTCTCCTATAAATTCAAATTCCTTAGGTTATTTTTGGGTTACTTCACTTTTGAATGCATCATTTTGGGTGACTTATTTTGCTATTTTGAGCTCTTGTTTTTGGAAGACATTGGGGATTATTTTTTGAATACTTGTGCTTGGTTGATACTTGGATTGCTTGCATTGGAAGAGCTTGATGTTTGTGATGCAATTGGAACCCATTTCTTTATTTATGGAGATGTTTAAGATATTGACTATTATGGGTAAGCATGTTCTTTCCCTTTTATGAATTATGTAAATGGTTATCATGCTTGTTATTGTAATTAATAGCTGGTTGGGTAGATGGCCTAGGATTTAAAGTGTTGTAGGAGAAGAATATGGGGTAACTTCTTGTGAGTGTGAGACACTGAGTGCTTCTTGGGGGATTTGGTATTGTCCCTATGGAGGGAGTTTGGATTTTGGAGTTCCACCTTGTGGGACAAAATAAACTAGTCCCATACATCTTAAATTTAACTCGTTATCAACCATAACGAGAGGTTGGGGAGGCATAAGAGATTGTGAGGAATAAGGGGTAATGCTTGGGGAGAGGCATAATTTATAGGTTAGGGACTTGAAATGATTGCAATTTTCTGGCATTGATTTAATCTCAGTCCTTTTGTGGTGATACCCATTTCCCCTTTGGGAGTGCATAAGTAGCATCCCCCATAGTATTCTTGCTCCTATTTATTATGCATTAGATGAATGCAGTTGAGTATTTGGGGTTGTTTTTTAATATGTGTGATGTTGTATCCTACATGGATCTACCTCATCCTCTTCCCTTTGATATGTGTCTTTAAATATTTGAATTTGCATATGTAAGATTTTCTTTGTGTTGCTGGAAGCTTTGGAGACTTCATTCATGTGTTGATTCTTTCTTATTGCAATGTGGTTGGGAGCTCTTGCTTTGAAGACCAGTTTTCGGAAGATTGTTGCGATGTTTCTGCTTGGCTCATTTGGACTGTCTTGCATTGGGATGGAGAGCTTTTTTTGCCTTTGGAACATGTAGAACAACTCCATGATAGAAATTGGTAAGAGCTTGGCTCTTGAAATTCGATACTGTCTGTTGTGGACCTGATATATGTTAATGTATGAATTGTTTTGGCATTTGTATTGTTTGTGGGCTATTGGGTAGATGGCCTAGGAATGGTGTAGGAGATGAGTATGGGGTTTATTTTGTGGGAGCAACAAGTGTGTTTTAGGGAGGTATAAGGGAAAGGACATACTCTACTATTTGGGTTCTATGGAAAGAAAAGAAATAGCTCGTATTTCTGTACTCATTGAAATGGAATGCTAAAAGAAAGTTGGGTAGGCATAAGAAATCATCCAAGTTAATAGAGGGGTTACTTTTGTTTTGCATAGGAAATGTCATTGTCTTCATATACTATATTTTGGTGGGTTGTAATTTAGGTGGTGATACCCATTTCCTGTTTTAGGAGGCATAAGAAGAATCCCCCATAGTTTCTTGGTAAAAAAAAGGTGCTTGATAAAGCCTTAGTATTGTTTGTCATGAGGGAATGTTAGTATGTAATCGACATCTCTGTTTTTGCATCCTGTGTTTTCTTGTGAAGATGTTGGTTGAACGTTTGATGAGATAGCCTGAAGTAAAATAACATGGAGTTGGGTCACATATTTTATTGCATTGTAGAAGTTGGGGATCAGGGGCCAATAAAGAAGGATGTATTCTCTAATTTCATTAAGATGTCTTGGTTGGGTGGAGAGCGTTGCCTTTCAGATTATTTTGTTGTGATCAGAATTGGAAGAATGTGAAATTGCAAATCCATGTTGTTCTAGAGCTGAGATAAAGATAGTAAATTGACAGTCCCTTGTGTAATGAAATCTTATTGTAACCTTTACCAATTGAGAAAGTGGATGAACTTGTAAATGTTTGTAATGGAAAGATGTTGTAGTACTTGTTTATGAAAAAGTTTGTAAATTAGAATGTGAAAGAATGATACGCATTTTGTATGTTGTATTTTGAAATCAAATGGAAAGGAAGTTGTAAGAGTTTCATTTGAATTGAATGGAACAAAATTTTGGTCTTGTCCATATGTCTATATTATTCCATTGAAAAATAAATCTCGAAAAAAAGTTTAGCATACACTTATGAAATCCCTTTGCTTTGGAGAAAACTGGAAAAGTGAAACCTTGTTCCCGTTGAGAAGAAAACTGTAGTTTATTCTACCCTGTATATGAATAATATAGTTTGATTTTGGAAAGACTAAAAGAAGGAAGAAAATTTTTAAAGTGCCTCTCTTTTGGAATGAGATAAAGGATTCCGTACCCTCCTTCCGCAAATTAAAATATCATTGTATTAAATTTAATCATCTAGATGTGAGTTGTAATCTCTGTTTGAAAGGAAGAAATGATGAATAAATGAAACTTGTAATACTCTCCGTCTTTTGAAATATGTGAAAATTGGAAATCAGAGATTGTATTTTAGTCACCTGAACAAATGAATTTAATCAACTAAATGTATTATACTAGAATTTGAACATATTACAATACTTGGAAGAAGAAAATGGAAAATAAACCCTTTAAAATTTTGATCTTTGTCTTGTATTTTCAAATTGTTGTAATGGGGCTAATCCAAAATACACAGACCGAACACTTGCAATAATGAAATAACAAACTAAACAATTAATTCTGAAGTAGTTTTCTCTAAACAAATCCAATTAGACAAAAATACTTAAAGGAAATCTTATCAAAACGTGGCAATACCAAGTCAAAGCTTTCATAGTCGTTTTGCTATCAAAATTGTAAAATTTTTAATTGGAATTAAATCACATAGATCTACCTCACAAACTTATCATAAATCCACCTAATAACAATTTTCCATGTCTATTTGACATGTTGAGAGAGGAATAAGAACCAATTGACACAATGCTTAATAAGTTCAGATATTCTCTACCTTTAGCTCTCTGTACACATTTTTTAAAAGTACTTATTTTCAGATCTTATTTTCTTGAAATGTGATCACCTTAATTTGTTTTATGCCTACATGATTAAATTAATTACTCTCATGAGTAAAGAGGATATTGATTGATATTTGAACATGAGGTCCTCATTTTCCCATACCATCTAACCCTTCCTTGTGTGAAATTTTATGTACTTATTGAAGTTATCTTTTCACTATAGAAGCTATTTCATTTCAAAACTTTTAAGTAATCATCTCCTTTGTGGGTGTTATGGATAACAACTATTATAGTATTCATTAGAGCTTTGGAGAACTAATTTTTTGGGAAAATTTGCTAAATTTTCCATTTATTGACTGCATTCCTTATTTTAATGTGCGATAAATTTGCCGCCCACAACTAATCAGATGGTTGCCACGTGGCATGACAAGGTGTCAGCAGAGGGGCGGGACCCCCTTTTTCACTTAGCGCTTCCAGAAATTTTGAATTTTTTTTCCAAATTTTCCCACCTCCCTGCCAGCCCCACAATCAATCAAGAATCGCCATGTGGCATCGCGAGGCAATTGCAGAGGAGCAAGCTTTAGATCTTTTACCATTTAGACAAATTTCAATGTTAATCCTTAATTTTGGAGAAAATTTTCCCTCCCTAACCCCGCCAGCCGCAGGCAATCAAGAGCTGCCATTAGATGGTGTAATCATTTAAGATACATATGGCTAGAAAGGCGCTAAGTCTATAATTAGTATAATTTTTTTTTATCCCGTTTTATTTTGAATCCATTATTCATGCCATAAATATTGAGGTGTACATGTTAGATGCAAAATACATAATTAGTGTAAATTTACATGTGCAAATAGTATTTAACATCTTAGGGGATAAATCAATCATGTAAAATCGCAATAAAACTAATATCTCGATTGCATATAGTGAAATTTATTTATGAAAATTCACAGTTATAACATTAAATTTTTCTTTTCATTACAAAGGTGGCTTTTCCTTAGGAAATTTTCCTCCCCCTTAGGAAATTATCCTCCCCACTACCCGCCAACCCGTCCTTGGGGAAAAATTTCTCCCCTAGGCCCGTAAGCCCGACTTCAATGGGGACAAACTAGTCATAATACCATAGTTTTATTTTGAAAGAAATCATGTAATAACTTGAGAATGTTATGAGGAGCTCCTTTTAGGAAGAATTCTTGTATATCACATGGAAAGGTGAGCTAAATGTTATAGCAGGTCCATTGGGATGATTTAGATAAATTATTGAATGCACTACTCAAGTTTTGATTGTTACATATCACGCAAGATTGAATTCTTTAATGAAATGTAAAAAAAAAGTGGGTAAATGGTGAGGAATTAGCCCTGGTGATGCGCCCTAATTAGCAGGACCTTGACTAAGGTCCTAAATTGAGCTCCGGGTGACCGTTGTGAGCTCCGTAACAATTTTTTGAAACCACATGTTTCTTGATGAGACGAATTGCATTTGGTAAATTGGCCTTACTGGTTGGAGCAAGTTTTAGAGCACATTTTCGGGGCCTAAAGTCCATCGTTCTTGATGCCAAAAATTAGGATTTAAGTTATAGTTTTGGGTTTTTTCTATTTTAGAGCATTAGTTAATTTTAGTCTATTAATTGCATTGTGAGATTAGAAAGTTGGCAATTATTCTAATTTAGGAGAAAGTAGAAGATGCGTGGAAATTTCTGTTCCCGTAGGAATAAACATGCAAACTTACTAAGAATAACATGTTCTAGTAAATTGCTCAAAAATAGTAATTTTCGCCACCTAGAGTAGATTTAGTCAGAGTTAGTTAGAGGTTACTTGGAAAATTGAGTCTGGGAATTTGTTTTCCTATTTAGGAAACATTGTAATTCATGATAAATCTAGGAATAAAAATTCGAAGAAGGAGATCTATTTTCTTTTGTGAGTTCATTTAGTATTGCAGTTTATCTGAGTTGTTCATATAATTTGGCTACATTATCTGGTATCAGAGTTGGTTCGAAGGATTTTAAATAAAAATGGCAGGAAGAGGAAGAGGAAGAGAAGGTGATGTATTGCCCAGATGAATAGAAATATGCAAGATCTGTAGGAGGCAAGTTGCATGCGTTTGTTGCAATGATAACCCAGAGAGGAAATCAAGGTAGAGATGACACAGATGAAGAAGAAGTTTTGAAGAGGAGGAAACACAAGTGCCACCATTCAGCTTTTGAAGAAAGGATGATTCAAGCAATTAGAAGGAAAGAATGATGGGATAAGAGTTGATGTTTCAGAGTATGGTGGTAGTTTAAAACCTGTAGGAGCTTGATAGACTAGTTGAACTCAGCATGGGGAAATTTTTTGAGTGGAAGGTTATGTCAGAAGAAAAGAACATAAAATTTCATGCATGAAATTGAAAGGTCATGCTATGTTATGGTGGGATCACCTACATAAAGAGCGGTCAAGAAAGGGGAAAGAAAGAATTAGGACATGGAGTAAGATAGAGAAGAAGACTAAAAGATAAATTTCGCACCTGTGGATTATGCACAAACCCTTTATAAGAGGTTGTGCATGATCATTTGGGCCCATGAACTACATGGAAACCAATTTTATAGTGTAAGAATACATAGTAATCTCTTCTCATGAAGTTGTCCATTCATGTAGAGCACGAAGAAAATAAGGAAAAAATGGTTGCAAGGTATTGTCATCATGGATTTGATTCTTTTATCTCAAGATGTTGATAAGTATGCACAAGATTAGGACCATGGAGGATTACTCTGAATCTGGCTCCACATTATATTGGCCGAGGAAAAGCCAAGTCATAAAAGTATTAAGAGATTACATGGAATGAATAGGGGGTGTCATATGAATACTTATCGAGGATGATCTGGTTTGATAGACTCACAGCCATTTTATATTCAACCCCGTGGAGTGGACATCTTCCATGAAGTTATGTAGTCATACCTATTATCCCAGAATCTCTCAAAGAGGCAAAAGAATGTCTAGGGGCAGTAGGATATGTTGATCTATAGAGGATGGGAGGCTCCACAAAGTCACCATTTATTTGACTCACAGAATTTGGATATAGAGAGGCATCGGAAGCCTGTTGAATTCCTTACATTCTTGATTCACATGACAAAGAGGCGGGCAGATGCTTCAAGATTATGTCATTTTGAAGAAAAACATACTAGTATAAAAAATCACTACTAGAGTCATCTAACTACCAGTAGATGTTATAGAAATTCAATGCATGATCCATGGGGATGGTGATTTCTCTAAGAAAGTATATGAAGGGGGATGCATCGAGTACATTTTTTTCTTTGAAAACAATATGCAGTTCAGGAGGAAATTTATTCTCAATGTTATTCTTGACCTGGTGGTAGTTCTGAGAAAATGGTATTCAAATCAAGATGATTGACAAATTACCTCTGAATTGTGAGAAGAATCCGTACTCTATTGCATGGTCTAATAAAGGTAATAGAAGTTACTGTTTCTAATCTATGTTTAATCATTTTTTATAGGAAATTTTGGAAAATTTTTTGAGCTCTTTATTCTATGTATTTTGTGTGATATTTATTCTCTTTATTGTTGTATCCTATATACTATAAATTTTACAGTGTCTAGGGTATATCATTACTATTTGACTACAACTATACATATTCAAGCATTATTCATAGGGAAGGAATTCTTATAGCTTTCTAGAAGTATTGGGAAAAAAATAGTTTTGCTTTCCTAGTATATAAAGATATGAGGGGAATGTATGTATGGATTATACTTCCATGTTGTTCTAGCATATAAGGTATTCTTCCCCAAAAAGGCAGTAGGATAAGATCCCTATTCACCCCTTGATGCACTAAGCTTTCCCTTCCTAATCATGAACCTCTCCCATTTCCTTTATAATGTTAACTAGTGGGTATATTAGTCAATAGTGTTAGGAGTAAAAGTAGATGAGAACAAATGTCTATCTCCTGAGTGAGACTAGAACTAATTTGATGGATTATGAAAAAAAGTTGTACAATCCATTCAAATAATTTATGGGAAAAAATCTACAAATTGACAGTCATTTGTTTTGAAAATTTCCGTAAGTCAATATAAATGGCAGGCCAATCTGTGTTTTTGCTTGATCAATCCAAAATTAATTCCAAGATTTGGATGTCATTGTCAATCATATAAAAATTCTGGTTACGGATCGCATAGATCATGTTATTGTTTGGTGTATTAATTCAACCACCACTATAAAAAAATGAAATGATAACTATAAACAATGAATAAATCTCATTCTAAATTGTAGCTTAGGAGATTGCTATTTGTACAATCCTTTCGGGAATTTTATTTGATGAGGAGGGATCTTCCTTGTCAAATGTTTTGGCTAAACTATTTGTGCCCAATCCATCACCAAAACCAATACATGCAATTAGTATGTGGAAAGATAAAAATAATACACATGAAAAAACTATAGGGACATGGTTTGAACATACATTATGGCAGCGTCAACCCACATATCCATGCGTCCAAATGACATCAACTAATAACTTGGCATGGGCCCAATGGGAAAGTCCTTAAATAAGTGCAGGTATCCATCACGTTAACTGTAGAGAATATTAAATGCAAGATAGAACAAGCCACAAGATCGGCTAAGTATGGAATGTGTTCAGTGGACAATTAAAAAATACATGTCTAGTTTTATCGAAAATTCAGCTTCAGAAGTGAGACCATTATAGGGCCATTTTATTACCCCAAGTTGTGTTTGCGGGGGTCACCACGAATGGTCATTGTAAGTCAAAGAAAGGGTAGTTGCCCACTAATGAATCAGCTAGAATTCTTAGAAGGGTTTGTGGAAAAATGCAAAAAATCATGCTGGAAACCCAACTGTCAATAGGAAATTATTTATTAAATTTCGTGGGTATTCGAGGTGTGCGCTGAGCCATCCATGTGTACAAGAGGTTCACCACATATGAGGATGTTGCCAAACAAAATTTTTTTTAGGCATTACAAAACAAAATCTACACATAATAGAACTGACACATGGTAAAGGGACACATGAGTCATGTTCTCAATTCAGAAGGCAGATGTAGACTTGTATCAATTCTACCTGAGAAATTTAAGATACTATAATTTTTTGTGATAAAACAATATCAATGCACCATTCTAAAGGCATGATTGGCGACATATCGAATCTTCAAGCACTCAATCTTTTCTCGTAGATGTATCGTTAACATAGCTTACACTATGCTACATTATAACTTGTAGTTTCACCTATGCATATTGTACTATTCTAATTAATGACCATGTCCATTAATTAACCTCACCCTTTTCCTATTTGATACTAATTAATTATAACACATGCTTCTTTAATTAGCATTTCATAATAGTATTCTCCATAGGTTTTAAATAGTCCCCAAATGAAAATGAGTTATGCTTAATGTGTGGTCATATTCATCCTTGTGACATAATGCAGCTAAATCATAATAATATTCCTGTAATTAGACTTCTATAATCTTACACTCCACCTGTTAGTTAGATCACCTTCTTCGATTAATTAAATACACCCCCCAACTCCCATGACTTTCCTAAGTAGGAAAATAACTCCCTTCTAAAGTTGCCAAGGTTACCTTCTAGCTAACTCTGACTAACCTCTACGCCAGGTGGCGGAAATTACTATGTTTTAGCCTTTTACTCCCACATGCAAAGGGATGAAGTAAGTTCGCATGCTTATTCCATACGGGCTATATAAAGAGCCCTCCTCGCTACCTTCTACACTGACACCTAAAATTATTGAGGAATTTCCAACTTTCTAACTCAAAGCATATAGCAATTAACAGACTAAAATATTTTCTAATGTTTTCAAAAATGAGGAGTTCACCAAACTATGGAGAGTTAAGATCCTAATTTTCTAGCCAAAAGATGGCGGATTTAGGGCCCGAATATGGGACATGTCGAAAAGGGCCTTGTAGCCCAACTTTGATAAGGCCCCATTGCCGCAGCGTTCTTGGAATATCAAGAATAACCACTTTGATTTAAAAAAAAAAAAATGGAGCCTACATAGATGGACATCCGAAGCTTAAGTTTTGACCTTGTCAAGTTCCTGAGAATTAGGGCGATTTAGACAACTAGCATGTTAAGTTTCAAAGTTTTAATATGATAAATGTTAGTGTCTAACCTTGTTTAATTCTTATCTTGATGGTGCTTTGTATTTTTCTTAATTTAATTAATTAAGACTACTAGGTGTTAGTCTTTATTTTCATTAGCTTAGTCTAGCAAATCATGCACACATTTGGCACACCCGTTGGGACTTGGTCCCTTGGCATTTTAGTTTAAATTTTATTGTTTTGGATAGCTTTTGATATGAACATGTAGTAATTAATGTCCATTTTCTTGGAATTTTTGCTAATTTTATATGTGTAAATTCTTGTTTGTAGCCATCATTTTAATGGATTGTTGCCATTTTTAGACTAACTTGCTAAAATTTGAACTATTGTGAGCTTTCTTGTGTTTTTTTTCTGTATTTTGGTTGCAGGGGTGGTGCAAGAACACTATCAGGAGTGTAGGTACATTTATGGTGGCACAGGAACCTCTCGGGTGGTGCAGGCATACTGTCAGAGTCTGAACCTCTGTCTATTGACCTTGGCGCAGGCGCACTAATCCTGGTGCACATAACCTAACAAGAGAAAAGACACACTAACTTGGGCACAAACACCATTTCGTACTATACCTTCAGTGCAACGCAAAACCTGTCAGACCAGCGCATACACCTTAACTCAGGTGCACACGCTGTTTTGGTGGTGCAGACACATTTTTGGTAGCGCAAGTGTTTTGTCAGAATCCAATACTATTTTACAAAGTGGTGGCACACACGCTTTTCTGGTGGTGCACACGCTTTCTCGTTAGTGCACATGTTTTTTGGTAGTGCAAGTGTTCTTTGCAAATCTAAGTCTATTTTTATCAAAGGTAGCACATACGTCCTTCTGGTGGCGCACATGGCTCTCAAGTGGTGCAAGTACACGATAAGCCAGAAACACACAAAGTAGTGTACATCCTTTTGGTGGCATACACACTGTTGATGCAAAATCACAGCACCCTTGGATGTAGATCAAGCTTCTAGGTTGATCACTCAGGAATCCAGTGTGATTTCACAACATTGAATCCTTTCTCCAGGTGTGGGACTTGTAAAATGAGAAAGGAATCTCCAGAGAAGGTTGGTTCCTACTCCTAAACTACCTGCCACAAGCTAGTTCAGTGCAGGTAAGCTAATCTAATCCTAATCTAACCATGCCAAGGAGACAGAGAGAGAGAGAGAGAAGGGTAAAACAGCAAAAGCCTACACTAAAACGGTGATACACCAGAGAAGGAGAATGTTAAACCTCTATCAAAACTGCCATGGGATGAAGAGAGGTGAGCAATGGGAAGGATGGACAGATGCATCACAGGCCCAAGGATAGATTTCACATAGAAAATGTCCCAAAACTCCATGAACACAGCTCCGGACCTACAATGAACATTCAAACATGCAAAAATACCTGCAATGAAGAGAGGCAAGAGGAAAACAAGCGAAGAACGAGCAAGGATGGACAGATGCATCACAAAACACGTTTTTTGTTGCTCCAAAAGTTTGCACAGAACATCATTTCATTAGTAAAATGAAAAAATTCCATTACAAAGTAGGGAGGAGGTTCGAGCTCCATTTTCAACCCTAGAGAAGAAAAGAAGGGAGGGCAGAGCAGAAAAGATGAACAACTTGTTATGTCCCCCCTTTGAAAGAAGCCCCTCTGTATAATATATAGGAAGAAAGAGAGAGGGAAGAGAGGAAATTCAAAACTACCACAACCACTTCTAGGTCGCATTTTAAATCATCTCATTATGGTAGAAGCGGTGGATCCTGGCAAAACAGCGGGCTGTCTGCTGCATTAAAGCTAGTTGTTGAAGCGTCACTTCTGGCATTACCATGTGTCAGATCTGTTTCTTAAATTTCTCTCTCCAGACTACACCAAAATGGAATATTGATCCTAAAATCATGTAGAGAATTTCAACAGCTTTCCGTTGATATAAAGAACGTGCAAATCCGAGGTCTGGATCAAAAGATATGACGATCTGAAGATTTAGGGCATGGAACAGACCAAAACGGATTTTGAAATATTTTCCCGTGCTTCGCCACCTGGACGACACGTGGCAGGCTCTGATTCGCTGAATAATTCTCTCTCCTCCACCTTTCCACGGGATTTCCTTTGAAATTTCCTTGTGGGCCCTAGCTGGGACACGTGGCACTATCCCATTGGTTCAGGCTGACCCTTCAAAACCCACCCTTTGACTTTTTGACCTTTTCCCTTGTGACACGTGTCATGATTTGATTGGTCCGCGGGCCTGCCGGCTCTTTCTCACCCTTCGTGTCTTGTTGTCCCATTTGTCCCGGATGGAGCTTCTCTATTTCAGGTGAACCGGCCGGTTCGTGCCCTTCACGTACTCATGGCCTAGATGTCCCCAGAATGTCCGGGACAAATTCTTCTTATTCACCCAGTTCGGCCGGTTCGCGTACTTTGCGCTCCTTTGTCCCATTTGTTCTAGACTGCCTTAAGTCTTTTCGGCCAAACCGCGTCTTTCGCGTACTAACCGCCCAGATGTCCCTTTGCTGTTTGGGCCGCCTGTTGGCTTTTCGGCCGATCCGCGCCTTGGCGTCCCAAATGTCCCACTTGTCCTAGGACAAGGACTTAGCCATTTTTCGTGATTTTTTTCTGGCCTGAGCTACTGTCTTCTGCAAATTTTTCACATTTTCACAGAGGTTTCTCTTTCCTTCTTTGGCCAAGGGAGTTAGAAAAAATATGAGGGAGCCCCAGAAACCTGATTTTTACTCTGAATCGATCTATTTTCCTGGGAATTGAATATTGTGATGTATGTTGTCAACAATTACCCTGGGGGGGAATTTTGGATAACAATTTGGCGACTCAGCGGGGTCATCTGCCTGCTAGATGAATGATCAGTAGCTTGAAGCAATCCATTGGGCATGGAGTCATAAGCAAGCCTGCAACTGATCTGAACTTTGAAAACCTCCCTCTAAGCCACTTGAATCCCACTGGACATGGAGTTGTTCTCACCAAAATGCCATTGGAATGAACTGTGCAAGAGCAAAACCAGCACACCAAAACTATGTACAGAACTGAAAATCATACATGCTCCAAATGGAACATGCAGAGTGGTGCACAAGCACTTCTTCTACTGAAAGCAAACCTAGCTACTCTACTCTAACTGGAAGCAAAGGCAAGCTAAAAAAACCCTGTAACTGGTTTTGAGAAATAGCTTCCTTTCTTCAAAATTGGCAGCCATACAATTGATTTGGAGCTGATCATGGCTGTTAGGATGAGTGGGAAATCAACAAGGAGCTGGTCTTCCACCCAGATCATCAAGGTATCAGCTGAAGGAAAATTCAATACCTCTTTTAGTTGCTCTGCATTTAGATTGAAGAGGTATGGCAGCTGATCCTTGGTACTTTGTAGCTCATCCTCATGCTCAAAAGCAAGCATGACTGGTTGTGGCTTCTCCTTTGGCTCCAATGAAGCCAAATACCTAATTGGGCAAGGTCTGATCCATTTGATATGCCCATAGCTCTGATTTTCAACTCCAAAAATGGAGTCCTCTTGTAGACCTTGAATGGATGGTGTGAAAGAAATGATGAAGTTCTTTTGTCCTTTCTCTTCCTCTAATGAAGAACATGAAAGATTAAAATCTTCCAATCTTGGTTCCAAAGAGCCACTATAAGATGCAGGCTGCTGCAAATGAATGCTCTCCTTCATGACAGTAGGCTCAAGTGTTTGGAATGTGGATGATGAAAGAGAGACTAGTGGAAACTCAACCGGGTTCTTCTCCATCAAAACAGTCCTCCAAATCTGACAGATAAACTGCCTCATTGCTGTCCTGCTGCAAATACTCAACTTCCTCCATGGTGTCCTCTTGATCTGTAATTTGACCACCATGGTTTCCTTCATCCTCCAACATTGAGTTTGAGAGATCAAAATCCTCTTCGACATTGGAGCTAGAGAGTATATGAAGTAGAAAGAAGAACAGAAGGTTCTCCTGTAGCCTGCTTTGTGCTCAAAGCCTTTGGATCTGCACTTTTCTCCCCCACAGCTAGAATGTGCTCCTCTTCTGCTGCCACAAAGTTAGTCCTGACCACCATTTGTTCAACCTTAGCCTCTTCTGCAGGTTTAACCATCAAGGGGATCTTCTCAATTCCAAATTTAAGAGCCAAACTTACTAAGCTCTTAATCATTTCTTCTTTTATTGGCTCTTCCTCTTGCTGTCCTTGATGACCAATTTTTTCAATTTCTTCTTCCCCACATGGAATTGGGAATGCAAGAGGAGGGGTGGGTTGCAACTCAATTGATTTGGAAATTTTTTGTGGTGGTAAAGGAGATGAAATCTCTTGTTTCTTTAGAGGAGGGGGAATTTATTTTAGCTCTTGTGGAGAGGATGACTGTTTGGAAGGAAAAAGGAAAGAAGAATTGAGGTGTGGTGGAAGACTGAGAGGTGGAGACATGGGATCAACATTTGGGACAGCAGATGGAGAGTTTAAAATTTGCAAGTCCAAATGAGATGATGCTGCTTGAGTAATGGGGAAGAGGAAAACTAGATGATGGTGTAGAACTTACCCATTGACAAGGTTGTTCAACACCGAATGTATAGGCCTCTATTTCTGCTGTCCATTGTGTAAGTTGGGGGCAGCATCTTTATCATGAAGTCCAGCTTCTCTTAAGGGCTAAAGTGTCTTGGAAAAGGGCCTCCCCATGGACAAGGAGTCCTGCAACCAATTCTGAAAGCTCTCATCTGAGTTGTTGCTCTGGACTGCACCATCTTTGCCTCCATCTTTTGGATTTTCTCCAACAGACCAACATCTTGGATCTGATGGTCTTCATTGTATGCATACTCTTGCTCTTGGAAAGCTCAATTCCAAACTGACTTTGGCACTACTGTTCATATGAGTATGCATGCTGATCTGGAGGATTTGTAAAACGTGTTGGAGGTGTGATATATTGTTGTTGTTGTAAATGTGAGTTCCATGATGGAAATGAAGTCATGTTTGCACAACTTCATGGAATGGAAAATAATGAAAGGGATGGAAAGAAATATGGATGAAAATGTATGGAAACGGGTCTGCAAGCTCAGAGAAATGGGTTGCTGATCAGATGGAGTCGCCAAATGTGTTTGCAAGTGCCTCCAAAGGCTGAAATCTTCACAGGAACACATCAACCTACAAAAGATGAATTGAAAGACCTCTAAGGTCCCACCGGGCGTGCCAAAACTGTTATTGCAAAATCACAGCACCCCTGGACTCACATCAGGCTTCTAGGTTGATGTTCAGGCATCCAGTGTGATTGCACAACATGGAAACCTCTCTCCAAGCATGGGACTTGTAAAACCAAGAGAGGAATATCCAGAGAAGGCTGGTTCCTGCTCCTAAACTACCTGCCACAAGCTATTCCAGTGCAGGCAAGCTAATCTAATCCTAATCTAACCATGCCAAGGAGATAGAGAGAGAGAGAGAAGGGAAAAATAGAAAAAGCCTACACTAAAACGGTGATACACCAGAGAAGGAGAATGTTGGACATCTATCAAAACTGCCATGGGACAAAAGAGGTGAGCAATGGGAAGGATGGACAGATGCATCACAGGCCCAAGGATAGATTTCACACAGAAAGTGTCCCAAAACTCCATGAACACAACTCCAGATCTGCAGTGAATGTTCAAACATGCATAAATACCTGCAATGAAGAGAGGCAAGAAGAAAACAAGCAAAAACGAGAAAGGATGGACAGATGCATCACAAAACACGTTTTGTTGCTTCATAAGTTTGCACAGAACATCATTCCATTAGTAAAAGGCAAAAAAAATGCCATTACAGAGTAGGGAGGAGGTTCGAACTCCATTTTCAACCCTAGAGAAGAAAAGAAGGGAGGCGAGCAGAAAGAATGAACAACTCTTTTTTATATTTTGCCACTCCTTACAATATATAGGAAGAATGAGAGAAGGAAGAAAGAGGAAAGTCAGATCTCCTCCAACCACCTCCAGGTCATATTTTAAATCATTTCATCATGGTAGAAGCGACGGATCCTGGCAAAATGGCGGGCTGTCTGCTGCATTAAAACTGGTCGCTGAAATGTCACTTCTGTCATTACCACGCGTCAGAGCCGTTTCTCGATTTTCTCTCTCTATACTGCACCAAAACTCGAGGTTAGCCCCAGAATCATGTAGAGGATTTCACTAGCTTTCCGTTGATATAAGGAACATGCAAATCCAAGCTCTGGATCAAAAGATATGACGATTTGAGGATTTAGGGCACGGAACAGGCGAAAACAGATTTTTAAAATATTTTCCCGTGCATTGCCACCTGGATGACACGTGGCAGACTCTGATTGGATGAGAAAGGTCTTCAGCCCGTCGGGTTCGGGATTCTCCTCTCCATTTGCGTTGGGTTTGGGAGGTGGCTCAGCATATGTTTTCGCCCCATGCTTTTCCGACTTGTTTCCCCGACTATGAAACCCAATTTTCTTTGTGCGTCGGGCTTGGACGACCCAACGACATATCCCTTTGTGTGGGGTTTTTGCTTGGATACGTGGCAGCTTCTCATTGGTTCGGATCAGCGCTCGAAAACTTGCCCTTTGACTTTTTGACCTTTTCCCTTGTGAGGACACGTGGCAGCTTCTGATTGGCTCTCGGCTCCTTCGCGTACTTCGCCTCCATTTGTCCCGGATGTCCCATTTGATTTTGGCCCCTTTGTGCTCATTTCGGCCGATTCGGCCGGTTCGGGCATTTTTGGCCCGCTTGTCCCACTTTGCTTCGGACTGACTTGACCCTTTTCGGCCGGTTCACGCCCTATTGTCCCGCGCGTCCTAATTGCTTTTGGGCTCCTTGTGATGATTTCGCGTGATTCGGCCGGTTCGGGCATTTCGCGTCCATTTGTTCCATTCATACCGAACTGCCCCTTTGTGCTTATTTCGGCCAATTCTCTCTCTCAGTCAAACAGGCATTTCGCGCCCGCCACGTACTTTAGTCCCACTTGTCCCAAATGCTTAGTGGGCCGCCTGGACTCATTTCGGGCGGTTCGGGCCGATCCGCACCTTGGCGTCCCAAATGTCCCCACTTGTCCTAGGACAAGGACTTAGCCATTTTTCGTGATTTTTTTCTGGCCTGAGCTTGTCTTCTGCAACTTTTTCGCATTTTCTCAGAGCTTGCTCTTTCCTTATTTTGCCAGGGGAGTTAGAAAAAATCTGAGGGAACCCCAGAAACATGATGTTTTGCCCTGAATCAACCTATTTTCTTGGGATTTGGATATTCTGATGCATGTTATCAAAATTACCCTGGGGGGGGGAATTTTGGATAACAGTTCATAAGGCATGGTTGACTAAAAGTATGGGGAACCCCATAAAATTTGAAACTTAAACACTACATAGAATATGTGTTACATAGAATATCCCAAATGAAAAATAAATTATAATCATCATGTGAGTTAGTAGATATGAAATGAAAAAAATGATTGATGTATATGCATTATCATAATCATTGTGATAAACATTTTGAAACCTTCACTATCAGACGTATGTGGATCTTTCTACCCTATTTACATTTTTATTTTTGGATTGATGATTACTTCAAGGCTATTGGGAATGCTTAGGGTAAATTCTTAGTTGTGGATCTAAGAACTAACTCTTTTGATCATACCACTTTTGCTCATATCTTGGTAGATATGGATATGACTACTTATTTCCTTGCCACAATAGAGTTGAAATTAATGGATTCTACTTGGACCCAAAACTTTCATTTTAAAGGTCTCCCTTTCATTCAGGGAACCAGGGTGAGGAGAAGTGTGAGAAAATGGATGAGCAGGAGGAAATGCTGAGAGGAGGGGTTGTCCTTCCACTCACTAAACAAGTTATTGAACTGCAACAAGATGTTGGAAATGGGGGGGTTTCTAAATCCCCTTGTTCTTTGCAGATTCATAGTTTGAATAACAAGGAGCCACTTGAAATTTTTCTTTCTGTCCACCCAGGTGAGAATGTAGATCCTAATTGGGGGGATAGTTGGAAGGTTGTGAACATAAAGAAGAATGGTAAATTTCGTAATTCACCTCTCAAGATGAGCCTCAAATATCAAAAAGGGAAATTCCTAGATAGTTAGGATCCCTGGGGTAGTAGGCCAAGCTATTTTGGTTGTTCCCCTTTGCTGGGATTTTCTTCCTTTCTGGTGTTTTCCTCTTTCTATGTGTTGGCTTGTCTAATTGTTTCTCCTTGGGACTGTGGGATCTTGTTTCTCATTTGTTTATCTTTTGGGCTTTATTACTTATCTTTTGGTTGTTAATAGTTCTCAATACCTTCAAAATCTGATTTTTTACCCAATCTAACTAAAATATAATCATTTTGACAAAATATGTGTGGGTTTGAATGGGTAGACTTGTGTTGGAAAACTAAACTAGTTTGTTATACATGTAAAATAAGATGAAATAAAAATTAATTGGGGTCTTAGATGACCTTGAGTTGGAACTTATGGTTGTGATAGTTAAAATATATTTTTAACTAATATAAATGGTTGGAAGGGGCCATTATCTACAATTTTCATGGAGATCTTGGTGTAATGATAGAAAACAAGATATAAGATATTAAGTAAAGATATATGAATTTTGAGAATGGTCGATAGAGGTGGAAATTCCCTCTTTGTGTGAAGTTTTAATCTATTCCTATGGAGAATGTAGAGGAGGATGAGGAAGAGATAAATATCTATAAATTAACTAGACTAGGAAAATGTCAAAATTTTGTAAAAAGAGTGAAAGGTAAATCAGGATGAATGATACTCTTAGTCACCCAAATTGTATTGCACAAGATGGGTAAGAGAATCATATGATATAAATGGTCAAATATGTGTAATAATGTGGAAATTAAAACAGAAAACCAATTTGGTGTTTAATAGGTTAGTGAAGTGTATAGAAGAGTAAAATCAAGTATGGATTCTATTTGTAAAACGGTATGAAGGAACAATAGAGGTAAGTAACATTAACTATTTTCTAAGAGGAAAATAATATGTAACAAGTAGATAAATTAAATTTAGCCAAGGATGGATATTTTTAAACTCCTTTGGTAGGGTAAAATAGTAAACAAGATTTTGGAGCAACAATTGATATATCAAGATTTTAAAGGAAATAATTACTGACATTCAAGGTACAGAATGTGTAAAACATGGAAATCATCCAAATGAGAAAATATATGAAGTAAAAGAGACCCTTATGGTGGAGGTAAAAATCAAGGATAATCCAGATAAGGAATGTTACTTATTGGTAATCCATGCATGTTGCACAATAGGATATCTATTCATACCTCAAAAAACTCAGTGACATCAGACACGCACACAACAAGTAAAGTAGGTGTGGAGTAAAAATCTAAATTATCACTATGTAAGGCATTTTTTCTAATATTTCTAAGTATAAGTGGGTATTGAACATGTATGGCCTCCAAAAATTCATCTACCAAGATATAAGGATAAGTATGAAGTTTGATAACATTTTTTTCTATAGTGCATAAGAGGACTCTAAATAAGGTGATTCTACTACCTAAAATTTGGTCTTAAGGCATTTGGATATAATAATTTGACATTAATATTAGTGTCCTACTATTTATACATTTATTAACTAAACTTAAAGGCATCCTACTCAATTCCTACATTTAGATTCCACTAGGCCATCACTATCTCTTCAAATTAGAACCTCCAAAATCAATAAAACTCATAGAGAACACATCTTCAATATATTAGTGATTTGCACCATGTCTCTTACTAGGTTCCATCCTAATTCTATATGGGTTTTTCATTCAAGATTAGGTTCATCCAAAATATCCATCTAAGGTTGATGAAACCATCTATTATAATTATAATGGTTAATTTCAAATACACAAGTTTCCTTATTTATCTTAGTATAGACATCTAAATTTGTATTTAGGTACTTTGTGGTATTTATTTATCTTATATCCCTTAATCATGTGACTTGTGCATACAACCAAATCTTAAATATATTATTCTAGTCTTTGATAAGGCTTGTAAATACTTCCTATTACCATACTTTGTTACTCATACACCTACAATTTTGATCTCATTTATCATACACAGATTATATATATCTTGTTATATTTTTCTATATTTACACTTACAAAATTCTACATACCTATAAATTACAATCAACATTTAACATAACCATCATATGCTTTTGTACCCATTCAACCATTATATTTGCACTTGGCTGGCGGTCATATTTTATTTTTTAATCTTTTTTCACTTTTTATTCATCCTTAATACGAAAACACATTCCACTAGAAATGGAATTAAAACAAGTTATACACACTCATTTATTATTATTTCATGCTCAAGATATCCTTTGTAAAATACCTATCAAGTATTAAGAAAAATTACCATAATCTTCCCTTAATCAAGGGAAGACATGAGGAACAACTTCTATGTAAGTTTGAAGCACTCTAAACCAAAATAGATGAATATCAATCCAAGTCAAAAATAATTTCAATGTTAAATAAAGAACTTTCAAGTATCTACATACCAAAGGGTACTTCAAGGTGGTTTTAATATAACAGATATTAATCTACATGTACTTTATTTTATCACTCACAAATGGAACATATAAACTATACTTAGTTATCTAACTTTTTTTTAAGCAACAAGGGAAAAAATAGGGAAGTGACACTCTAGAATTTCATTTACTCTCATACAAGAACTTAGAGAATTACATGGATGTTGATCCACTCATTTAGATAATTTGTTGAATCACTTGGTTAGAATTGACAAGGGCATTGGCCACAAATGGAAATCCAACTAAAATTCACAACTCTTAATTTTATATAATGTCTATTTTAGTTTTAGGACATGAAATTGGAGTATGCGTGAGAATTACATGACAATAAAAAAGTGTAAGAAGCCATTAAAAATAAATATGAAACAAGATAGATCAACACAAAAGTGTAGAATGGTTTTAAACACCAGCATAAAGTTAGACAAAATCATTTCACTCTAGTACATCTAAATGTAAGGCTAGTTTTAAGGAAGTTTTTAACACTCCATTTCATATATAAATCATCTACAATCCATGTCATATCTTGTTTTACCTAGTTTCAAATCCAAATCTTACTCGGAATCAGAAAAAAAAATCTAAATGTGCTTATCTTCTTAAAAGTTTTACTATATTCATCATGTTCTTTAATTGAATGAAACTTTTTAATATTATTTTATATGTACTTTCATATCTAAATGGTTAAAATATTTATCTATTAATATGATGGTACATGATTTTATAATATTTCAATCATAGCTAAATTAAAATAAATAATTAATATATAAATTGGGTGTAATCAATTGGTGAACCTACTTATTGATCTTAGAAAACATTCCCTATCCTCTATAATTTGATATTTATCTCTTCTATAATTTTAATTTCATATTTAAATTCTGATTTTTATATCCTAAATCTGATATTACAATTTAACCCTAGGTTTTTTATCCTTTGCAAACCTTTTCCAGGGTTTACACACTCTTTATGATTTATAGGGTTACAAATGGGTTTATATCCAAAAATGTATAATCCATTAGGTATTTATTTTTTCACATGGCTTATACATTTTACGTCTATTATCTATTTCTATAAGGAATGCACCAATTGTTTTATCACCTTTTACCTCACTAATTTACCCTCTAAAGATATTATGGACCTATATAAAACATATTTACTATGGTTCACATTCAAAATATATTAATCAGGTGGCTCTTAGTTGATGATAGCTCCATAGTGAATATATTTTCTTACTCCTTACTCCAAAAATTGGGTGTTTCTATGAGGTATGTTCAAAGATCAACTATTTTTACAAGGATATTTGATAATAATCCTCATCACACAATGGGAAAAATCACATTATACATATTTTTGGATCTATTGTATTTCACATCTTTGAGTCTCCTTTGTGTTAAAAAATAATTTATTGAAAAATTTGTGGACCTATTATATGATAGTTATACCCTCTACATTATATAGATGCATTAAATTTATCCATTATGGACATGATTACACTATCCCCACCAATGATGAGCTTTATTTATTTTCAAGTTCCAATATTCAATTCTCACAAACAATTTGTTATCCCCCATAGATTAAATTATAAATTGGTGGATACTCACTTTAAGAGCCCTCATGAGTCCATCATGGACATCACCACTAATAATTTTAAGGATAATTTAATAAAGATGATATCAACCATAATCATGAAAATAACATGTTTTTTTGAAGCTGTTGAGCATGAATTTTAACAATTTCTTATTTTTAACTTGTATCAAATAAAGAATCTATGTTACATAGTTAGATATAAACATAGAACCTCGTGTAAAATTATATTTTCTCCCTTTTCCAAAATCTCAATCCATTATAGGTAATCATATAAATTCATGGATATGAGGTGTTTTACCTTCTAGTTAGTTAATATTATATTTATCATTACAAGAAGTAAAATACAAAAAATGATAGTTACAAAACAATTCATCTTCTACCAAAGTGACTATTCAAATTTTTGTATATGTGGATGTTAAAATTCCTAGACTTGGTATGCTAAAACGTGATCTATTATGGATAAAATTTAGATAGTTCCATGTGTATTCTATATGGTAGAGAAAATACAACATTAAAAGTTAAATTCTAGAGATATTGCATAGTTATGCGGTGGTAAATCATTGTGTATTATAGTGTATAGTATGTTCTAAGGTTTTGTGCATGATGTATACTTCAGGAGAAGCTACATGGAACCAAGGAGTTGTGTAGTAGCAAAAAATTAAATTCAGTATTGTGAAAATAAATCATGCGTCTATATGAAAATTTCAAGATATTGTACATTTTCAGAGCTCTCAGTCCTAAGGAAGATAGTTTCAACCTATGTGGTTGAACATGGATTATTTATGTTTGTTGAGTCAGGAAAATTACTTAGATATTTTCAAGTTATACATAAAAAATTAGATATGACGTGATCTACTTGTTGCACCCTCATGGACGATAATCCATTCTTAAAGGTAAATATATCATCTTCATAATGAAGAATAATTATAAATCTAAATTTTTAATCTTTACGTATATAAAAGGAAAAAAAATACAAACCGATCACCAAGCCCAAACAATAGTGTTTTACGTATATAAAAACAATTGATCTACGATGCCGCAAAGGTAAACACTTTTTTTATCCTAGTTTGTAAGAGATCGACTTTGTATAAATATCTCTATTTATGTGAATAAAATTATCCCAAATGAATTGAAATTATACATTTTTATATTTGGTGTTATTTTATTTAGTAATCAATGTTTATTTATTTGCGTGCAAAGCTGTACTAAATATAAGATGGATTTCTAACAAAATTTTCCAAAAACCAAAAAAAATTAAAAAGCAAAAAAGTCGCGAGGGTTCTGCCCCCTCCACTATCACTCCATGCTGCCACATGGCAGTAACTGATGGATGCGGGATTGCGGGCCGGTGGGGGAAAAAGGTAAAATTTTCCAAAAATATTTTAAAAAGGCCCAAGGAAGAAAATGATGCCATGCCTCTGCCATTGCCTCATGAGGACATGTGGCACCCTGTGATTGGCTATGGGCTAGCTGAGAAAATTTTAAAAAATTTCACCAAGAATTTTTTATTTTATTTTTCTAAGGATTTTTAAAGGGAATTTTTCGGGCCACGTGCCCGCCAGGAAAAATTTTCCCAAATTTTCCTGCCAAGGAAGGAAAACTTCAAAGGGTCATAAATTTTGCTAGAAATTTTAGTTTTGGGCAAACGAGGAATTTCTCAAAATTTATCAACGCCCTCTTTACACATAAATCATAATTTTTACGTTTTGATAAAGTTTGAGGGGCAATTTTTAAGAAAACATTCTGCAGACTTTTTAAAAGTAAACTGGTAATTTTTAACTTATAGATTTGGTTCAATTTGATCTTCCCCTTCACTCAACATGCCCAAAAAACATGGAGGATTATTCTAGGAAGGATTTAGGATGTTTTAGGAAGGTAAATTTGCTTAATTGATTCCAATTTGAATTTTTCCAACAATTGACAGAAACAAGGACTGCAAAATGACTGTGAACAGTTTGGGCCCGATTTTTTCAATGTTTTAAATGATTTCCTTAAGTTTTTTTATCAAATTTTAGTTCCTTGATGTTACAACATGCTAAATTTTAAAATCTCAATGTTGAATTTTAATAGCGGGTTCGAACTGTGCATTTTAATTAAAATATTTTCTAGTTTTAAATTCAAGACAGAGATCAATTTTCTAAAGGATCTGGATATCAAATTCATCATCCATATATGAAATTTCATTTCTCATCTAGTCTAACACATTTAAATGATTTAAATCAACTATTATAAACCCAAAATGCAACTTTGATTTCAATTTTATACACTTCCAAAAGATACAAAAGACTGTATTATTCCCACATACATTTCTTTGTTTCAAATAGAGATTTAATTATCCCTTTTTCCATAAAATGAAACATTTAATTCATTCCATGCTATACTTAAGTGTTTTCCTTCTTCAATCAATCAATAAAACAAGAATCTAGTTTCTATCTTTCCCAAAATCATATATTTTAAACAAGGCAAAATAATACAATTTCATCTCATGTGTTGTTCCTTTTTCCATTTTTTTTCCAAATAGGGATTTCATTCACAATCTGATATTCCAGTTCAACACAACAATTCAAATGAGGGAATGTCTTGAAATTATTTATTAATTCTAAAATAAATACATCTTTACATTCTTCCCTTCCTTGAATGTAATTAGTAGATTTCACTTTCTTTCTTTCAAATGTACAGAACATAATATAAATATCTTTCACATTTCAAATATGCAACTTTCATACCCAATTACATACATTTTTTCTTCACAAAATACATTACAATTGTATCCACTTCAAAGTGGGAAGGGTTACAATAAGATTTAGTTCACAAGGGATTGTCAAACTGTCTTCTTTTCTCAGCTCCAGGACAACAACATGCAAGTTTCCTTTTTCTTCCAATTTGATCACAACAAAAGTGGGGGAATGTCAACGCTGTCCACCCAACCAAGACATCCAATGAAAGGAGAATCCATCCTTCATCATTGGGCCTCGAGCCCCAACCACAAAGCAATAAGAAATAAATATCAACCCATGGCAATAACAGTCTTCCACAACACACAACATTTTTTCAACATGCATAATCAAATTAAAACACATTTCAAAACAAGATAGTAGTTTACAACTGCATTTGAAAAACATTCAAACAGAACTCAAGCTTGATCATGCAAGCTAAAGGAGCAAGGACTATGGGGGAAGCTACTTATGCCTCCCAATGGGAATTGGGCATCCACCTGTAACAAACCACCAAAATAATTCATCACACACATCCTTATGCCCCCCACTATCCCTCCTTATGCCCCCATAAAGTAATAAATGCAAACTCTTTCTTTTCTATGGTGGATCCCAAACCCAAAATCCCTCCACAAGAATTATGATGCCAATTTCATTCCCTTATTCCCCCCACACATGAATTCCCCATAGCCTTCTGCTACACCATTCCTATGGCAGTCTAGCCAAACAGTCAACAAATAAAAAAACATACACCATTCACACAAACACAACAAGAATTAACAACATAAGAGAATAGCTAAGCTCATACCTCTCCATGGTAGCTTTTGTTTTCAAACAACAAGCTTCCAATGCCAAAAAATATAGTCCCAAGATCAGCAGCCCACAAGCATGCAAATTTTTCCAAACTCCTTCCAAAAGAAAGAGCTCCAAGCACAATAAAATTCACCCCAAGGAAGCATGCAAAATGATTCAACAACCCCAAAACAAGCAAAGATTTTGAATTTTATAGAAGAGGGAAGAGAAGAGGATGATGTGGATCCATGTAGGATGCCACATCACACATCCTCAACTCTAACAAAAAAGTCCAAAATTTCATTCTCCAAAGAAAAATAAAGAGGTGGGTGAAAATATGAAATTTTACTTACAGACTCCAAAAAGCCCACACCCCAAAGGACTGTAAATTTAAAACATGAAGAAAGTATAATTAAAACATGCAACATGATTAATAAAAATGCATTAAAGAGGTCTAAAATCAATCCTCCAACCATAGGTATGGTTGGTAAATTAAATTAAGAGGTAAGCCTCCAAAAACAGCCTTCAAGGAAAAATTCGAATTTCTAAGGAGGTGGAGTGTTTCATACTCCAAAATATGATTTACACAACTCTTACAAAAACTTACACATCCCTTACATATTTAATACAAAGAGCCAACAACTTCCATTATTACTTTCCCATATCCCAATTTTATTTATTTAACTTTTACCCATATTTTTTCTCATATTAATCTACCACAACTTAATTAAATAAAAGAAAAGGAGCACATCACTAATAAAATACATAAAAACAAGAATAAAAAGGAACCACATAATAAAATACACAAAACCCATGGTCACATTTAAAGGTGATGCCCCATGGGAATCCCTAACAATAACAAACAAAACACAATAAAACAAGTTGCCATGGTGACCTTGTTGAATTCATCTATAATTCTAATGTGGTTGGTCTCCAATCCCCCAAAGTTTGTTGTGATATTTTAACCTACAAAACAAAAACACCTCCTTCAGCCTCGTGGCCATATCAGAACATCCAACATAATATAAATAAAATCACAAAATCATCTATACATATGAATCATGACAACATCAAGGCAATCAACAATATCACTTGCAAATTATATCAAGAACTAAATCATCATCATATAATGTCCATTTTCTAGGTCTACTCACAATATCTAAAATCACATGTCCAAACAACATTCGAACTATATCCATGTCAAATAGTATATCATCATCCACATATGAAGTGTCTCTAATAATCATCATGCACCATAGCCAAATCAAGATCAACAATAATCCATGATCAAATGTCTAACATCATACTAAATAAAAGCATAATAATGTCCATAATGTAATCAACAATATCAAAATGTGTCAAAGGGAAGTGGGCACTACATGATTCATAAATATACATGCAAAATCATTTATTTTATGTGTTATACAGGTATACATATAGATTTATCTTTTTCTAATGATATTTTGGAAGAATTGTTTTACATTTTTGACAATCAAAGAAACTTAGACTAGCGACTGAGAAGTTATACAACAAGTTTTTAAATATGACGTGATCTACTTAATATACCTTAGCGTCTGCTAAACTATTCTTAAGGGTAAATATATCATGTTCATAATGAATTTGTGTTGTAAATATAAAATGCTAATCTTTACGTATATAATAAGAGAAAAGTTAAAAAGAGATTGTTAGGCCCAAAAAAAGCGTGTTTCCTATATTAAAAACAACCGATCTGCGAGGCCACCAAGGTAAACGAATGTTTTCTCCAAATAATAATTATAGCCTCGCAGGTGCTAGGGTAGGAAATTTTTCAATGGTAGAGTATATTCATATAGGAGAAATCATATTGAAAAGATATAAACAATACCAAATAAATATGGAATTTATATAATGGATACATAAATTTACGTGTAGATTCGTGTATTTTATTTGAAATAAATTTCCAGTTTATTAAATTGGTTTTCGAAATAAAGAATTATATCATGGTGGCCATAAAGCTATGTGAATTTAATTCATAGAATAGCAGGCTCAAGAGGAATTATATATTCAGTATTAAACATATAATTATTAAAACTTATATTTAATAATATTTACGCGTATATATAATATGTTTAACTTCCATTGTACAGAACATTAAATTGTTGAAGACATTATATTTGGCTATTTCTACATGGAAACATGTATATAATTGAAAATAATTTATCATATAATTGAATTCTTAATATGATTTTATAGTTTTAAATTATTTTATTAACCTCGTATATTTTCCTAAAATGTTAAAGTGGAAACCATGAAAAAAATGTAATATGAATTAATTAGCGACATTTTTTTCATCATATTAATAAACAAAATTAAAATATTTTGGTTCTCTCAACAAAAATAAATTTTTAAAAAAAATGTTATGCCACAAGCCATCATTATCCTAAAAATACAACCTCATGAATGACAATGAAAAATTCAAAACAAAAATACAAAGAAAGAGATAGAGAATGGCGAAAATGGGAAAGTGTTCAATAGAGATAAATACTAGAGTAGAAAAGGATTAAACTTTCTTTCATTAATGAAAAAAATAAGTTGTGTTGTTATGAAGATCAAGGCAGTTTTGCATGAAGATCAAAAGAAAATAGAAAGCAAGGTTTTACTGTGGAGCATGATCCACTGGGACAAAGTAGGAATGATGTGGATCACGATTGGACTTCCATGCAAAACATAGGAATCAATCGACTAGAGAGAAACTAATAGAACCCGTAATAAAAAGAGGTACACCTTTACTATAAATGTTTGATTTAGTAATATATGGTATTATTTCATGCTTTATGTTGTCTATGAAAACTCTATCTACTACCTCAAACAAAGTATCTATGTGATTCTATTTGGAGCGTCTTTTGCTTACCACCTTCAAGTTTTTTCTTTTTGTGCATAATTTGTGTGTTTTCTTTGTGTTCCTTATCTACAAACATGATTATAATCGCTTGCAAAAAACAACCAGGATTTGAGCACTTTGCCCTGTAATCTATGGCTTGCGTGTAATTTTTTATTTAAAGACATGTTTTTCTATGTGACCAAAAAAATCAGCAACCCTAATCAATATTTCTCCTAGGTATTTAATAATTTTTTGTTACATTCCACAAAAGAAATTTTGAAAATAGAAAAATAGTGGGATATGAAAAGTTAAAATATTCACCTTCCCCCTTTTAAAGAAAAAGTGTGGGCTACTGAAATTTCATATATTCGAAAATGCACGGGAATTCCAATTTCAAAATTTAAATTTTTCCTTGGATTAATAATTAAAACTAAACATTAATTAAAAACAATGTAATTTTTCATTTTATATATATATATATATATATATAATCTGAAAAGTTAAAATATTCACCTTCCCCCTTTTAAAGAAAAAGTGTGTGTATATATATATATATATATATATATATATATATATATATATATATTATATGAAAAGTTAAAATATTCACCTTCCCCCTTTTAAAGAAAAAGTGTGGGCTACTGAAATTTCATATATTCGAAAATGCACGGGAATTCCAATTTCAAAATTTAAATTTTTCCTTGGATTAAAAATTAAAACTAAACATGAATTAAAAACAACGTAATTTTTCATTGTCTAAAGCCTATAATATAATATAACATGTATTAAATCAAGCATAATAAAAATATATATTATAAGAAAACAGAAGAAATAAATCCTAAACATACTTTTAAATTTAAATAGAATAATACACAAACATTTTATTTTATTTTTTTATCAAAATTGATATTGACATTGTTAGATATGGTGTGCGCTAATTAAAGTAAATCATAAAAATATAGCTCCCGAAACTCTGACTCACCCTAACCCTAATCACTATAGCTTTGGTCGTGGTCACGGCAGTGGCTTCAAGGGAGATGGGGAAGTTTTAGGGAGCCCGTCTCTATTTGCAAATGGTATGGCTGTAAATGATGCTCAGACAGATCAATTTATATTCTTATTAAGAGATGGTTCCCCTATTGCGGGGGCAATTCCATGGTTTCATGCTCCCGAATCTTTGGCTACTGGTGTGAGGAAAGGTTCTAAGAGCCTATACATGATGGTAGTATCTCCTTAGGTTGGTGGCACCAATCCTCAGCCAAATTTCTCTGTTGTTGTTTTAAGGGTTTTGGTTAGTTCATGGTAGCTCAGCAGTGTATAAGCTTTTACCTAGGAAGTCTAAGTCCCAACCAAATCTGTTGAATGATAAAACCCCTGCTTAGTTGTCTTTCAAGGATACAGTTCGGGGCGATGGTAATAAGAACTAGGGTTTTCTGGATTCCAAACATAATAAACCTATGGTTCATGGTAAATCAATCCCTTCTATGATTTTTGGATATTAGGTGGTTTAATCCGAAGAGGAATTCAAGAGGAATGGTCTGATTTTTCAGTTTAACAACTTTTTCCTAGGGTTTCCTACACTTCATGCCTAGATTTCAAGTCATTGGGGCCATTTCTTAGAAGGTAGGATGGACATATTTCTGAGTGCACGTGGTTTTTTCATTGTTGGATTTGTAAGTGTTTTTGATAGGGATTTAACTTTTTGGAAGGTTTGGGAATTTGAAACCCATATGTAATTGATGAAACCCTAGTTTCCTCTCTTTAACCTAGTTTCTCACACTTTCTATGTTAAACTAGTGTGGCTACGTCTTCCTTACTCGCCCCTTCAATTTTTATTGGGGAGTTGTTTAACTACCATTCATAATACTTTAGGGAAATCCTTAACTATTGACCCAAAAACCGAAGATTTTGAGCACACCACTTATGCAAGAATATTTTTTGATATGCACACTATTTTGGACTTCCCTACCACTATTGAACTTAAATTTGAAGATATAACTTGGATTAGAAATATGGATTTCAAATGGTTTCCCTTTAGATGTAGAACCTACTTTTCTATTAGCCATTTAGTTGTAGATTGTCACTTAGTTAGTAAAAAATGCTAAAGGTAGAATCTCTTTGTGGAAGAACTCAAACCCTAGTCATCTATTGGTGAATGATACATTGGATTGTGAATCTGATTTGATGTCTAAGAAATTAGTTGACCTAGATGAGGTGGAAGTGAAACAAGTTGTTAAAAATGTTTCGGATCCCTTAACTTGACCCCAGGATCATGTCTAAAAAATCAAAGTTGTGATACCAATCCAAATCAATGAAAATGTAAATCCAAATACAATAGGCTATTGGCATGTTGTTTTTCGTAAAAAGAAAGGTACAATCTTCACCCTTAAGATGCAACTGAGATCCTAAAGGGAAGGGGCCTTGTTGTTGAGATTGTTGTTGGTTTTTAGTTTTTTGTTTATTTGATGGTGTTTTTTTCATCTTCTGTGCCACTGGAAGAGGCTTTTTTTTCATGTTCCTCATTCTCTCATCTTTCTCTCAACCTTATATAGGGTAGGGCCCCCTTAACCCTCCTTTACCAATAATAAGAAAATAGTGTGCACTAATTTAAATTAATTCTCCAATTAAAATGTTCCACGAGGCAAGTTCAAACAAGCTATTTAGGCTACATTATTGTTGACACATTTCAAATCGGATTATATATAGAAAATCAATCACCAAATGCTAAGCTCTAATTGCTACGATTTTTTATTCAAAAGATGGACTTAAAATAATAAATCATTAGGTATTTTTATTTGTTGTATCTTATTCATTCTATAATTAAAAAATAAGAAGCTTTTGAGCCTAGGGGTTGTTATGTCATTTCTTTCAGTAGGTAAAGGAGCTTAGCGGTTGCTAAGCATTTTATTTGATAGGAAACAATGTGAAATATGTTTTCATAACAATATATCTTATGGGAACTACATAATAAGGCTAGCAATCCAAATTTTTTATATAATAAAAGTATAATTAACGAAAAAAACTAGTGTTATAAAACAATACAGATGGCGTTTATAATGAAAAGAGGTAAAGGTAGGATCCTAATGACCACTAAGCTATACAACGGTTTGTTATTTTATGGATCTTTTCAAAATAAGAAACTATTGAGCCTAGGGTCTAATATGCCATTTATGTCAATAAGGAGCTTAGCAGTCACTAAGCATTTTCTTTGATAGGAAACAATGTGAAATATGTGTTCAAAACAATATATATTATTGGAACTACATAAGAAAGCCAACAATCTAAATCCATTATATGATACAAGTATAATCAATGAAAACACCATTGTTCAAAAATTTTACAAATAATGTTTATAATTAAAATAGGTACATGTAAGAGCCTATCGGTCGCTAAACTATACCATTATTTGTTATTTTATGGGTATTTTCAAAATAAGAATCTTTTGAGCCTAGGGTCTGATGTGCCATTTTTTTCAATTAGTAAAGGAGATTAGCGGTCACTAAGGATTTTCCTTGACAGGAAAATATGTGAAATATGTGTTCGAAACAATATATCTTATGCGAAATACATAATTAGGCTAGCAATCAAAAGGTGTTATATGATACAAGTATAATCAATGAAAAACACTAGTGTTCCAAATTTGCACAAATAGTGTTTATAACAAAAAGAGGTACATGTTGGTGTGTGTTATTTTCCACATCATTAGGTGGGATCATAGGTCCATGTGTCATTTAGGGGTCATTATGAGATTCTCTTACGCATCATCACGTCAGTGTGTCAGTGCGTCATATGTGTCATTGAGAGTTACACTTTTATTCTGGGAATGTAACTCCCCCTCCCTACTCGAGTTGTCATGATTACAGTACTGGGGGTTACTCAGTACCTCCTTTATGTATACCCCATTTGATCTATGAGATAGAGGAGATTTTTATGGCTTAACTAGGTTCTTCCCATGTTTCAAATCTTTGCATGCACATTCAATTGATGCTCGCTCCTCTCGAGATCTCTTCACACTGCCATTCGCATGTTTGTTGATGTGCACGTCATCCCTCGTGATCCTCACTTGCGGGTTTTAAACCCTCTTTCATGGTATCAGAGAAGGTCTTTTGGATTTTTGCACTCTTCGGCGTTTCTGTGCGTGTTTTTTGGCTTCCGACGTGATATCCAGTTCTTGTTCCATGTGTCATAATGGATATTTTGATTGTGTTCCTCTTGCATTGATTTGGGCTTTTATACCGATATTCGGTTTTCAGGTTGTTCGTGGTTTTGTAGCTCGTTTTTCAGGTGTTCGTGGTTTTACATCTTTTGCATGCGGTCTTCAGAGGTTGCTATTTTTTTGTATCGGGTTTGCATTATCCATTACTGAGTTCATGATTGCTTCTATTCGTGAGCTCATTTTTTGCTTTGGCATGGACTTGTGGTTCATTATTAACTCGTGCATTCCATCCACCTGTGCATTGGAGCTCTCATTGCCTTGGACTCGGGCATGTTTACAGTCTAAACGTGGTTGTTTTGGATTATTCAAACTCATTTTTTTTCTTGGGTCCCTCGTGCCCACCTACCCTGCACCATTTCTTGCTTCCTTGGAAGCTCGTGGCTTGCCTCTCCTCCTGGTTCATGGTTTGCCTCTTGGCTCGTGGCATGCTTCACCATTTTCCTTTACAGACCTACATTTTTTCTCCTTACAAACCGTATTCCTCCAACTCTCATTGGCACGTGACCTTCATTCATCCCTACATTGGAATCTGGTTTCCCCGATTCACATTTCCTTGCTCAGTCTATTCAAACCTGTGTGGAATCTGTAGCCTCCTTCGCGTGGCCTTTTCTGCACTGGAAAACATTATTCCCTGCCTTGGAATCTTCAAATGGCTCCTCCAGATTGTGTAGACCTGCATCCCTCTCCACCATTTCACCTCACTGCAGTCTGCCCCACCATCCAGCTCGACAGATTTTACGGGATCCTTCCATAACTTGGCACATCTCCAAGCACGTAGCACGGTTACATGCACAGCCAGCCACTCGGTCAACCCTCCATAGCTACTCTCCACATGGCTCCATAACTTGGGCCCCATCACTCCCTTTTAGTATTGTTTGGAGGTTAAAACAACCCTTTTTTATGTTTTAAAGCTAAATACATTCATTTTATCATGGCATTGTAATTAATTTTAAAGCTATTTTTTTGTTTTAATCCCTTCCTTTGAGTGTCGAAGACGAAGGGCGAGGTTCGGGGTTGGCAGGACGCTAATCCCCCCTCACAAGAAAAAAAAATATGGCTAAAATTTGATGTCATTTCCAATGGGTACCCACACAACACCCTTCGTATCCATTTCGGGCACTTTTTTAATGCGTTTGTAGCATTTATTGAAATTTTTCATCAGTTGTGGGAATCATTTTAATGCTATAACTTTTGACTCGTTGCTCTTTTTTTAGTGCTTCCTTAGTCAAAGTTGCATGATTTATTTCACTTTACGTGATGTAATTGTTAGTTTTATAAATGTACTACTTTATAAAGTGCTACATTCTAGGGTGGTTGACTAGTACTCTTGGGTTTTCACAAGCAGATGCATTATCAGCCGAGTCTGACGTCTTGCTTTTGTGCACCTTGCACTTTTGATTCCATGTCATGGAGAGTGCTCTTTCTAGAATTGAGTGTTGTAAGATTACTATACAACCTCCGCCACTTCTCATCGAGAGAGGTAACTATTTAGCTTAGCGTGCTTCCATGGAAAATTACTTCACCCATGAGGGTCTTTTACCCTTCTTTCTTGGGCCAGTTCCTACACCCACTGATCGTCATCATCTAGAGGACTTCCTTGACACTTACAACCAAATCTATGGTCACATGATGATGCATGTCTCTCATTCTCTCTGGTTTCATGTGGCAGACTCAGATCCACCTCACCATGTCTGGAGCATTCTTCGGTCCCTCTATGGAGACCCTTCACATACTATAGTCGTTGTTGTTGTTGTTGATTCAGTTTTCTCTTCTTCTTCGTGTGATGACAGTTCCACTGATATAGAATCATTTGGTTCAACTTCTAATGACAGGGATTGTGCACCTAGTTCTTATGTTGAGATTACTATAGAGGACTCTTCTCCTCTCTCTCTCACTATTCTAAAGAGTGTTTCCAGATCCCACATCTCATCAGATATCGAGAAGTCTCCTACTCAGCCTCATACATTCATTACACCAGCCTAATTTCCACTTCCATTGTGCGAGGCCCATTTCACTTCTCTACCTTCATTAGATAACACCTATCTGACATCGCTCTTATGTTTGTTGCACCCCCTCATTGGGAAAAGTATCTGCCTGACCTTAGTTTTCTTTTCGCAGAGTCTAGTTGTGATTATCTTCAAGTTCCGCATCCATCTACAAGTATTTCAAAGAGTTCATCATCTCTATTTTTGGGAGTGCCCCTTCTGGGACTCATACCACTTCCACTTTTCCGGAGACCTTCATTGATCCACCCTCAGCTATGGATCCCTTTTCTATTGTAGAGGATGTTTTCTTCTCTTCACATCACTTGGACATCCTTTATGTGGGTGTTCCTCTTTTTCACTCTAACATTTCTACGCACGTGGCATTACCTTTGGTTCTTTAGCACTCACTCGCTAGACCTGTGTCACACTTTCGTGCACCAGACTTAGAGTTATTTGTGCTACTGCCTTCGGTTTCCTTTACGGAGTGGTCAAACTTTTAGCACGTCATTTCTATCCTTCCTAAGGGCAGGCACATAGTTCATTTTGGGTGGCTCTTCTTCAGTCTAGAGGCAGAGGATCTCTGCATCGACATTATTTTGGGAGACCTCTTAGAGCTGCAAAGTTCAGATCCGTCCATGGAATCTTATGCATTCCTCTCGTCTTCCTCTTCTTCTCTCTTCTTATTCTTTCTGAGATATTTCCTCTTTGTACATGGCTACCTTTTTAGGCTCGTCTATAGCTGGGACCCATCTTTGGCATCTTTCCTAGATTAGAGAGTGTTTTTTTCTCTTGTGGTGGATGTTTTTCCCACTGAGTTTTCCTTCACTACTTGGGAATTCTTCTTGTACATGGGTACTGTACGTACCCAAAATTGGAGGGTAATGCACCACCAGAACAGTGTAACACGTACCCCAATGAGGATACAGGTCTCCTCGCAAGTTGTTCGGGATCTGGAAAAGCCCTCTAAACATGTGTTAACATCCCACATCCCTCGCTTAACTCCTGCATGCTTTGTTTTTCTCTTTTCCCTTTTTTTTGGGCCTTTTTCTCTTCAATTACGAAACCGCCACCCTGCCTGGGCGGCGGTCTCGTGACTGCCGCCCTAAATAGGGCAGCGGTCCTGTAACCGCTGCCCTGCTCAGGGCGGCAGTCCTTTACGCATTTTCAAGAATGCTCTTTTAATGTGACTCATGTAAAAATCAACGATTCACCAGCTTTTTTTCACCTCCTTGAGCTTGCATTAATGATTTTGGTCCCCTGGAATAGTGTTTTGCCATTGTTTATAGTTTAAGAGTTCAATTTGGTTTTTAACTTGGGTAAATGCAAATGCTATAAATAGTTGGATTGTGCTCAAGCAAATGGCCCCTCAAAATTTACCTCTCAATTTCTCATTTCAGTATTTTAGTCTTTTATTTTGCTTAGAAGTCATAGCTGAGTTCTTTTGCATGCTTAGTTAGCATTGTTATGCTGTTTGAAAGCCACATATCCATCTTGTGCAAATGTTGTTGTTATTTCATCCAATCCATTGGAGTAAGATAGTTTTTTCATCAATAAGAAGCCATTAAAGTTGCAGGTTTTGTTCTTCAAACAGGATAGTTTCAAGTTCTGGACGTTTTATTATGCATGACTCGCAATAAATCCCGCTAGGAATTGCATAAGCCAAGCTCTGTACTCTTGCACTATCCCTCTCCTACTCGCATTGTATTCAGTCTGTATCTTAAAGCTGTTTTTATTCCAATATCTACTCCTGTTGATGCTAGCATTACACGCTTTTCTGGATCCACGTGAACACGAAGGAACGAGGAGATCACACTGAGGGGACAAAGCCACACACACCATCGGATTCGCCACTGTTCTGCACAATCCAGGTTCTAGCTTTCAAAGTTCTAGTTAGAAACATATCAAATAGAATAGTTAATCATTTCATTTCAGTCAATTTTACTTTCGATATTACCGGGGAAGCTGTGGGGATTGATAGTTTCTGAGAAACTATGATTCATTCCTCACTTCTGAGGTAGGATCGATAGTCTTACAAATAGATTATATAAGTTATTTCATTGTTTAGAGTAGATCTAAAAATTTCACAGACAAGTAGCCACACTCGATTACTTCATTTGTTTTAGTCTATTATTAGTGTCAATTGTTAATTTCTAGATGTATTAAAAGGTTACCGTTAGTGCAAAATCACAACACCCCTGGATGCACATCAGGCTTCTAGGTTGATGCTCAGGCATCCAGTGTGATTGCACAACATGGAAACCTCTCTCCAAGCGTGGGACTTGTAAAACCGAGAGAGGAATCTCCAGAGAAGGCTGGTTCCTACTCCTAAACTACCTACCACAAGCTATTCCAGTACAGGCAAGCTAATCTAATCCTAATCTAACCATGCCAAGGAGATAGAGAGAGAGAGAGAAGGGAAAAATAGAAAAAGCCTACACTAAAACGGTGATACACCAGAGAAGGAGAATGTTGGACATCTATCAAAACTGTCATGGGACAAAAAGAGGTGAGCAATGGGAAGGATGGACAGATGCATCACAGGCCCAAGGATAGATTTCACACAGAAAGTGTCCCAAAACTCCATGAACACAGCTCCAGATCTGCAATGAACGTTCAAACATGCATAAATACCTGCAATGAAGAGAGGCAAGAAGAAAACAAGCAAAAACGAGAAAGGATGGACAGATGCATCACAAAACACGTTTTGTTGCTTCAGAAGTTTGCACAGAACATCATTCCGTTAGTAAAAGGCAAAAAAAATGCCATTACAGAGTAGGGAGGAGGTTTGAACTCCATTTTCAACCCTAGAGAATAAAAGAAGGGAGGGCCGAGCAGAAAGAATGAACAACTCTTTTTTATGTTTTGCCACTCCTTACAATATATAGGAAGAATGAGAGAAGGAAGAAAGAGGAAAGTCAGATCTCCTCCAACCACCTCCAGGTCGTATTTTAAATCATTTCATCATGGTAGAAGCGACGGATCCTGGCAAAACGGCGGGCTGTCTGCTGCATTAAAACTGGTCGCTAAAATGTCACTTCTGTCATTACCACGCGTCAGAGCCGTTTCTTGATTTTCTCTCTCTAGACTACACCAAAACTTGAGATTATCCCCAGAATCATGTAGAGGATTTCACTAGCTTTCCGTTGATATAAGGAAAATGCAAATCCGAGCTCTGGATCAAAAGATATGACGATTTGAGGATTTAGGGCACGGAACAGGTGAAAACAGATTTTTAAAACATTTTCCCGTGCATTTCCACCTGGATGACACGTGGCAGACTCTGATTGGATGAGAAAGGTCTTCAGCCCGTCGGGTTCAGGATTCTCCTCTCCATTTGCATCGGGTTTGGGAGGTGGCTCAACATATGTTTTCACCCCATGCTTTTCCGACTTGTTTCCCCGACTATGAAACCCGATTTTCTTTGTGCGTCGGGCTTGGACGACCCGATGTCATATCCCTTTGTGTGGGGTTTTCACTTGGATACGTGGCAGCTTCTCATTGGTTCGGATCAGCGCTCGAAAACTCACCCTTTGACTTTTTGACCTTTTCCCTTGTGAGGACACGTGGCAGCTTCTGATTAGCTCTCGGCTCCTTCACGTACTTCGCCTCCATTTGTCCCAGATGTCCCATTTGATTTTGGCCCCTTTGTGCTCATTTCGGCCGATTCGGCCGGTTCGGACATTTTTGGCCCGCTTGTCCCACTTTGCTTCGGACTGACTTGACCCTTTTCGGCCGGTTCGCGCCCTATTGTCCCGCGCGTCCCAATTGCTTTTGGGCTCCTTGTGATGATTTCGCACGATTCGGCCGGTTCGGGCATTTCGCGTCCATTTGTTTCATTCGTCCCGAACTGCCCCTTTGTGCTTATTTCGGCCGATTCTCTCTCTCGGTCAAACCGGCATTTCACGCCCGCCGCGTACTTTAGTCCCACTTGTCCCAAATGCTTAGTGGGCCGCCTGGACTCATTTCGGGCGGTTCGGGTGGTTCGCGTACTTTTGTCCCATTTGATCCAACTTGTGCTGGACTGGGACTTAGCCGATTTTCACAAATTTTCCTGGCCCGAACTACTTGCTTTCTGTAACCTTCTCCGCACTTTCTCAGAGCTTGTTCCTTTTTTCCTCGGCTAGGGGAGTTAGAAAATTACCTGAAGGGACCCTGCAAGCCTGATTTTTGCTCTGAATCAATCAATTTTCTTGGGATTTGGATATTCTGATGCATGTTATCAAAATTACCCTGGGGGGAATTTTGGATAACAATTTGGTGACTCAACGGGGGCATCTGCCTGCTAGATGAAAAGACCAGTAGCCTGAAGCAATCCATTGGGCATGGAGTCATAAGTAATAGCCTGAAAACTGATCTGAACTTTGAAAATCTCTCCACTGAGCCACTTGGAAACCCACCGGGCATGGAGTTGTTCTCACCAAATACCACTGAAACGAACTATGCAAGAGCAAAACCAGCAACACCAAAAACTATGTACAAAACTGGAAATCATACATGCCCCAAATGGAACATGCAGAGTGTGCACAAGCACTTCTTCTGCTGAAAGCAAACCTAGCTACTCTACTCTAACTGGAAGCAAAGGCAAGCTAAACAAATCCTGCAACTGGTTGTGAGAAATAGCTTCCTTTCTTCAAAATTGGCAGCCATGGAATTGATTTGGCACTGATCATGGCTGTTTGGATGGATGGAAAATCAACAAGAAGCTGGTCTTCTATCCAAATCATCAAGGTATCAACTGAAAAATCCAATACCTCTTTTAGTTGCTCTGCATTTGGATTGAAGAGGTATGGCAGCTGATCCTTGGTACTTTGTAGCTCGTCCTCATGCTCAGAAGCAAGCATGACTGGTTGTGGCTTCTCCTTTGGCTCCAATGAAGCCAAATACCTGATTGGGCAAGGTCTGATCCGTTTGATATGCCCATAGCTCTGATTTTCAACTCCAAGAATAGAGTCTTCTTGTAGACCCACCTGAATAGATGACGTGGAAGAAATGGTAGGACCCTTTTGCCCTTTCTCTTCCTCCGATGAAGAACATGGAAGATTTAAATCTTCCAATTTTGGTTCCAAAGGGCTGCTATAAGATGCAGGCTGCTGCAAATGAATGCTCTCCTTCATGACAGCAGACTCTTGTGTTTGGAATGTGGATGATGAAAGAGAGAATGGTGAAAACTCAACCGGCTCTTCTCCATCAAAACAGTCCTCCAAATCTGACAGGTAAACTGCCTCATTGTTGTCCTTCTGCTCGTGTTCAACTTCCTCCATGGTGTCCTCTTGATCTGTAACTTGACCACCATGGTTTCCTTCACTCTCCAATATTGAGTTTGAGAGATCAAACTCCTTTTCAGTGCTAGAACTTGAGAGAGATGAAGTGGAAAGAAGAACTAAAGGTTCTTCTGTAACCTGCTTTGTGCTCAAAGCCCTTGGATCTGTGTTTTTCTCCTCCATAGCTAGATTTTGCTCCTCTTCTTTTGGATTTGGAGCAGCTTCTCCTTCCTCCAATGTTTGAAGGAAATATTGCTCTTGATTGAACTCCTTCGCCAACATGAAGTTTGTCAAGTCAAACTCTTCAATCTGCTACTCTAGAGGACAAGTTGGGGCTGCAAGATCTTCTTCTTCTGCTGCAACAAAATCAGTCCTGACCACCATTTGTTCTCCAACCCTAGCTTCTTCTGTAGGCTTGACCATCAAGGGGATCCTTGTCATCCCAAATTTGGCAGCCCAAACCTTCAAGCTGTCTGTCATTTCTTTTCTATTTGGCTCTTCCTCCTGCTGTCCTTGATGACTGATTTTTACAATTTCTTCTTTCCCACATGGAATTGGGAATGCAAAAGGAGGGATAGGTTGAAACTCCACTGATTTGACAATTTTTTGTGGTGGTGGAGGAGGTGAAACCTCTTGTTTCTTTGGAGGAGGGGGTGTTTCTGTTAGCTCTTGTGGAGGGGATGACTGTTTGGAAGGAAAAAGGAAAGAAGAATCGAGGTGTGGTGGAAGACTGAGAGGTGGAGAAATGGATTCAACATTTGGGACAGCAGATGGAGAGTTTGAAACTTGACACTGCTGAACTGAAATAGATTGGGAAAGAGGAAAAGAAAAGGCATGAGATGGTGTGTTTACCTGTTGACAAGGTTGCTGAATACTTCTCTCATACACTTCTATTTCTTCAATCCACTTTGCAAGAAAAGGCAGCGTTGCAATCATGAAGTCAAGCTTCTCCTGAGGGCTGTAATGACTTGGAAAAGGTCCCACCCATGGACAGGGTGCTTCACAACCGATTCCAAATGCTCTCATCTGTGCCTGAGCCCTGGACTGCACCATCCCATCCTCCATCTTTTGGATTTTCTCCAACAGACCAGCATCTTGGATCTGATGGTCTTCATTGTATGCACACCCTTGCTCTTGGAAAGCTCCATAGCCAAACTGACTTTGGCACTGCTGTTCATATGAGTATGCATGCTGATCTGGAGGATTTGTAAAACGTCTTGGAGGTGAAATATACTGTTGTTGTTGATGTGAAATCCATGATGGAAATGAAGTCATGATTGCACAACTTCATGGAATGGAAAAGAATGAAAGGGATGGAAAGAAAGATGGATGAAAATGTATGGAAACGGGTCTGCAAGCTCAGAGAAATGGGTTGCTGATCAGATGGAGTTGCCAGATGTGTTTGCAAGTGCCTCCAAAGGCTGAAATCTTCACAGGAACACATCAACCTACAAAAGATGAAGTGAAAGACCTCTAAGGTCCCACCGGGCGTGCCAAAACTGTTAGTGCAAAATCACAGCACCCCTGGATGCACATCAGGCTTCTAGGTTGATGTTCAGGCATCCAGTGTGATTGCACAACATGGAAACCTCTCTCCAAGCGTGGGACTTGTAAAACCGAGAGAGGAATCTTCAGAGAAGGCTGGTTCCTGCTCCTAAACTACCTGCCACAAGCTATTCCAGTGTAGGCAAGCTAATCTAATCCTAATCTAACCATGCCAAGGAGATAGAGAGAGAGAGAAAAGGGAAAAACAGCAAAAGCCTACACTAAAATGGTGATACACCAGAGAAGGAGAATGTTGGACATCTATCAAAACTGCCATGGGACAAAAAGAGGTGAGGAATGGGAATGATGGACAGATGCATCACAGGCCCAAGGATAGATTTCACATAGAAAGTGTCCCAAAACTCCATGAACACAGCTCAAGATCTGCAGTGAACGTTCAAACATGCATAAATACCTGCAATGAAGAGAGGCAAGAAGAAAACAAGCAAAAACGAGAAAGGATGGACAGATGCATCACAAAACACGTTTTGTTGCTTCAGAATTTTGCACAGAACATCATTCCATTAGTAAAAGGCAAAAAAAACGCCATTACAGAGTAGGGAAGAGGTTCGAACTCCATTTTCAACCCTAGAGAAGAAAAGAAGGGAGGGCCGAGCAGAAAGAATGAACAACTCTTTTTTATATTTTGCCACTCCTTACAATATATAGGAAGAATGAGAGAAGGAAGAAAGAGGAAATTCAAATCTCCTCCAACCACCTCTTTGGTCGTATTTTAAATCATTTCATCATGGTAGAAGCGACGGATCCTGGCAAAACGGCGGGCTGTCTGCTGCATTAAAACTGGTCGCTGAAATGTCACTTCTGTCATTACCACGCGTCAGAGCCGTTTCTCGATTTTCTCTCTCTAGACTGCACCAAAACTTGAGATTAGCCCCAGAATCATGTAGAGGATTTCACTATCTTTCTGTTGATATAAGGAACATGCAAATCTGAGCTCTGGATCAAAAGATATGACGATTTGAGGATTTAGGGCACGGAACAGGCGAAAACAATTTTTTTAAATATTTTCCCGCACATTGCCACCTGGATGACACGTGGCAGACTCTGATTGGATGAGAAAGGTCTTCAGTCCGTTGGGTTCGGGATTCTCCTCTCCATTTGCATCGGGTTTGGGAGGTGGCTCAACATATGTTTTCGCCCCATGCTTTTCCGACTTGTTTCCCCGACTATGAAACCCGATTTTCTTTGTGCGTCGGGCTTGGACGACCCGACGACATATCCCTTTGTGTGGGGTTTTCACTTGGATACGTGGCAGCTTCTCATTGGTTCGGATCAGCGCTCGAAAACTCGCCCTTTTACTTTTTGACCTTTTCCCTTGTGAGGACATGTGGCAGCTTCTAATTGGCTCTCGGCTCCTTCGTGTACTTCGCCTCCATTTGTCCCGGATGTCCCATTTGATTATGGCCCCTTTGTGCTCATTTCGGCCGATTCGGCCGGTTCGGGCATTTTTGGCCCGCTTGTCCCACTTTGCTTCGGACTGACTTGACCCTTTTCGGCCGGTTCGCACCCTATTGTCCCGCGTGTCCCAATTGCTTTTGGGCTCCTTGTGATGATTTCGCGCGATTCAGCCGGTTCGGGCATTTCCCGTCCATTTGTTCCATTCGTCCCGAACTGCCCCTTTGTGCTTATTTCGGCCGATTCTCTCTCTCGGTCAAACCGGCATTTCGCGCCCGCCGCGTACTTTAGTCCCACTTGTCCCAAATGCTTAGTGGGCCGTCTGGACTCATTTCGGGCAGTTCGGGTGGTTCGCGTACTTTTGTCCCATTTGATCCAACTTGTGCTAGACTGGGACTTAGCCGATTTTCACAAATTTTCCTGGCCCAAACTACTTGCTTTCTGCAACCTTCTCCGCACTTTCTCAGAGCTTGTTCCTTTTTTCCTCGGCCAGGGGAGTTAGAAAATTACCTGAAGGGACCCTGCAAGCCTGATTTTTGCTCTGAATCAATAAATTTTCTTGGGATTTGGATATTCTGATGCATGTTATCAAAATTACCCTGGGGGGGAATTTTGGATAACAGTTACTCTTTCAATTTCATTTAGAAAGTTCATCAGAAAAACACAAAAATATAGAAGTTATATATGTTCTAGATATATTTCTTATAGTTAATTTTGCTTTACTGCATTTATTTTATATTGTTGCTTTTGTATGAAAATCACGGGCCCTAGAGAACCCAGGGAATACTTATTTGATCCAATCGTGCCCCAACCCAATCTCATCACAGTGATAACTGATATTGATCAAAATCTGAGGATCCAAATCTTCCGAACAACGAAAAGCTTACAATAGATCAGCTCACAGTTGAGTGGGTTGAATATAGAGGACGACCAAGCGTATGCGTTTTCGTCAAGATAGCCAAACTATAGATTACCCTAGATACATACCCACATGACTGTGGAAGGGCTCGAAAGAGAGAAAACGTTCGGTTGTGATCCTTTGGTCCCACAACCAGATGCAGGAGATACCCTCACAGACATAGATACCAGCTTAAGAATTCAATTTGCACGAACACCTGTGAGATACTCTGAAAAAGTCAAGAAATTGTTAATTCTAAAATATAGAGGCTTAAAAAGCATACGAATATTGGATACTAGGGATTAGAAACTGATTCCACACATGACCATAATAGGTCTACAACAACCACGAATCTATGGTTGTGACCCATGAATCCCAAAACCCAATGAGCCCACAGGTCAATCTGACATTGATGCTGGCCTACACACATTAATATTCAGATCTACTCCACTTCCACCTATCATCATCGAACAATTATCCTTATTAGACATAACAGCTAATGAAGCTAAGGAGTTCTGGACTAGGCCAGAAAATTTCTCATAGAGTTAATTATATTTACCATCCACCCTATGACCTTATCGGGAGACACACACGAAACTATCCAAGGTCATTTTCCACGTATTCTACAACCCATAGACTGAATCATGCCAGAGCTCGATATTGATTGGAGCCTTCGAGCAGTCATCCTTGTTGATCGATCTATCACGCCAGTTCAGGTTATGAGGGCCTTCTTTACCTTAGATTCAAAAATTCCACTAGTGCGCGTCAAAGACATCATATTTTCTAACTAGTTTTTCTGCATCCCACGCATATTCAATGCCCACCGGCTGTCTCGGCACGACCTCAGGAGGTCGGGTGCGAGGAAAAGTTACTTGTAGATTTCCACGCTCGTTTGTCACTTTTCCATCATAAAAAATTGGTGAACCCAATGTGAAACAAACAACTGTCTCACCATCCACACCTTCTCTCTTAGTATCTTGTCTTCTTTCATCCATCTTCGCCCTTTCCCATTATTCTACACGTATTCATATACCCCCCAAATATGTTAGGATTCGATGCATACGGTAGACCTCTCCTAGGTCTTGGCCCATACTACGCTCAACTGAATAGACAGTCATCGCCCTCGCTCTCCGTATGGGATGACAACTATTTAGATAACTGATTATCAACACAAACACCATTTCCAAAGATCAGATATGGCTCATCTTTCCAAACAGAAGAGTGGGATCAACTCACTCAAACACAACAAATAGAGCCTTCAGGCTCGAACAATATGACACTCACAGGAGAATCTAGTTCATCTCCTCAAATACTACTGAGACCAAAAATCAATAGGAAATCAGACCCATACCTGGTTTTAGATAATGAACATTCAGTACGTTATGCCAAGGATGAACAACGCTCTCGGAGTATGTACCCACCCATAGGGAGTTTACAAACGCAACCCGAGGTCTCTTTTCAAGAAAATACCTTCATGCCACTACATATAAGGAATGCCCTCAGGGAAACTTCGCAAGGCAGCAATCAATTCATAGCAGGATATCACATGCCTATACAACACCAAGATATATAACAGATGCCGCTAAAGCAAAGCACCGTGACTTCCCCGAATGAAGTTATTTCAACGTTAATAGAAAAAGTGAGGGGGTTAGAACTTGCTCAAGCAAATCAAAATTCCCAACGCATGCAGACAGGAAATTCTAATCCTATCCAAATAGACCTCCTCACAGGATTAGGTACGTTAGGTGTGACTCCTCATTATTCACAACAAAACCCAGCAAGAACCATCATTTCTAACACCGTTCCGATACCTCCCGGTCTAGTACAAAATAATCCATTTTTGGACAATACCCCTTCATACTTAAATATGTATTCCAAGTCACCACAAGGGGATATGTTCTTCTCTCCCAGTATGTTTACTCAACCACAGGGGTTTCCTTACGCTCCCACCAATGCATATGCAACACCATGTCAACAACCCATTCCACCGCCATCCCCTCAACAGGCACCATCAATGGTCGAAACATATGCGATAGGGACTTACTCAGAATATTTGAAAGAGCCCTTAGATTTCACCATACGAAGCGTCGTGCTTCCAAGACCTCTTCTCGATTTGCCCAAATACAAAGGTGAGGGAGATCTGAATGCACATATCAAAGCTTACGCCATGGCCATCTGAGAACTACTCCCATGGGATGGGGTTGTTGCTAAAATATTTCCCAAAACCTTAGAGGGTATCACTCTCGATTGGTATTATAGAATACCTGAGGCTTCCATCCACTCATTCAAACAACTCGTTTCAGAGTTCATCAAGGCCTTTGACATGAACAAACTATTAAAGACAGGAATCAAGGAATTCTTGCACATTAAAAAAGAACACAATGAATCTGTCGCCCATTTCATCTAGAGGTGGAGTACAGTTCTTTATTCTTTGGCATGTGCTCCAAATATGGATCAAATAGAACTATGTGATTTATTCCTTCATTCTCTCAGCAGAGAAGTAAAGGAAGAATTCTAGAAGTTTCCACTAAGGACTTATGATGAAGTACTTGAGAGCGCTCTCTGGATAGATCAAGCGGCAATTGATAGTGGTCGCAAGACATATGGAGCAAACGGAAGGTTAATCACCTCCAACCAAAACACTACAGCTTATCCTACTATCACGAATGTCAATCAAGGACCTAAAATCCTTAATAAAAATCACAGAGTGACAACGGATGGAGTAACTGATCAGGCTAGAAAGGTAAATGTTGTGAATACTTCACCACAAATAAACGATCAACGAAACAACAACTTTACTCTAACAATCAATAAAGTAGATTTTAATCATCCACAACAACAACAACAACAATGGCAAAACCCTACATAGGGTCCAAGCCAAAACTCAACTAGACATCAAAACCCAGAGCTCAAAACCAACCAAATCAACACGCGCAAATGAATAGGAAAATGGGCCCACTTTTACATATATAGCAGCCTGACTTGTTTTGAATGTTTTTTTTCATAGGTTTGGAGCACCGACGGAGGTAAGTTCTTACCCCCGCACAAATGGTACGTCCCCATTTCCCATTATTTTAGTATTTATTTTCCGATCTATTTTGTCTATCTGTACTTGATTCCTCTTTTGATTTTATAGGTAGTGGGAATTTTGGATGGCGTCGTTTCGACACATAGACGGATCAGGTATAATTTCTAAATTCCCATTTCGGGACCGCCATACTTGGACCCACCATTTTATGCCTCTTCATGGCTAAAACGCTTCTCCGAGGGGGTAATATATACGTATTAAAAATTGGAGGGTACTGCACCAATGGAACAGCGTAACACGTACCCCAATGAGGATACAGGTCTCCTTGTAAGTTGTTCAAGATCTAGAAAAGCCCTATAAACATGTGTTAACATCCTGCATCCCCCGCTTAACTCCTGCATGCTTTGTTTTTCTCTTTTCCCTTTTTTTTGACCTTTTGCTCTTAAGTTACAAAACCGTTGGCCTGCCTGGGCGGCGGTCTCGTGACCGCCACCCTAAACAGGGTGGCGGTCCTGTAACCGCCTCCCTACTCAAGGGATCGGTCCTTTACGCGTTTTCTAGAATGCTCTTTTAATGTGACTCACGTAAAAATCAATGATTCACCAGCTTTTTTTCACTGCCTTGAGCTTGCATTAATGATTTTGGTCCCCTGGAATAGTGTTTTGCCATTGTTTATAGTTTAAGAGTTCAATTTGGTTTTTACCTTGGGTAAATGCAAATGCTATAAATAGTTGGCTTGTGCTCAAACAAATGGCCCCTCAAAATTTACCTCTCAATTTCTCATTTCAGTAGTTCAGTATTTTATTTTGCTTAGAAATCATAGCTTAGTTCTTTTTCATGCTTAGTTAGCATTGTTATGATGTTTGAAAGCCACATATCCATCTTGTGAAAATGTTGTTGTTATTTCATCCAATCCATAGGAGTAAGATAGTTTGTTCATCAATAGGAAGCCATTAAAGTTGCAGGTTTTGTTCTTCAAACAGGATAGTTTTAGGTTCTAGACGTTTTATTCTACATGACTCACAATAAATCCCACTAGGAATTACATAATCCAAGCTCTGTACTCTTGCACTATCCCTCTCCTACTCGCATTGTATTTAGTCTGTATCTTAAAGTTGTCTTTATTCCAATATCTACTCCTGTTGATGCTAGCATTACACACTTTTTTGGATCCATGTGAACACAAAGGAATGAGGAGATCACACTTAGGGGACAAAGCCACACACACCATCAGATTCGCCATTGTTCTGCACAATCCAGGTTCTAGCCTTCAAAGTTCTAGTTAGAAACATATCAAATAGAATAGCTAATTATTTCATTTCAGTCAATTTTACTTTCGATATTATTGGGGAAGCTGTGGGGATTGATAGTTTCTGAGAAACTATGATTCATTCCTCACTTCTGAGGTAGGATTGATAGTCTTACAAATAGATTAGATCAGTTATTTCATTGTTTAGAGTAGATCTAAAAATTACACAGACAAGTAGCCACACTCAGTTACTTCATTTGTTTTATTCTGTTATTAGTGTCAATTGTTAATTTCTAGATGTATTAAAAGGTTACTCTTTCAATTTCGTTCAGAAAGTTCATCAGAAAAACACAAAAATATAGAAGTTATATATGTTCTAGATATATTTCTTATAGTTAATTTTTCTTTGCTACATTTAGTTTATATTGTTACTTTTGTATGAAAATCACGGGCCCTAGAGAGCCCAGGGAATAAGTATTCATGCCAATCGTGCCCTAACCCAATCTCTTCATAGCGATAACTGATATTGATCAAAATATGAGGATTCAAATCTTCCGAAAAATGACAAGCTTACAATAGATCATCTCACAGTTGAGTGGGTTGAATATAGAGGATGACCAAGCGTATACGTTTTGGTCAAGACAGCCAAACTACAGATTACCCTAGATACATACCCACATGACTGTGGAAGGGCTCGAAAGAGAGAAAACATTCGGTTGTGATCCTTTGGTCCCACAACCAGACGCAGGAGATACCCTCACAGACATAGATACCAGCTTAAGAATTCAATTTGTGCGAACACCTGTGAGATACTCTGAAAAAGTCAAGAAATTGTTAATTCTAAAATATAGAGGCTGAAAAAGCATACGACTATTGGATACTAGGGATTAGAAACTGATTCCGCACATGACCATAGCAGGTCTACAACAACCACAAATCTATGGTTGTGACCCACGAATCCCACAACACAATGAGCCCACAGGTCAATCTAACGTTGATGTTGGCCTATGCACATTAATATTCAGATCTACTCCACTTCCACATATCATCATCGAAAAATTATCCTTATTAGACATAGCATCTAATGAAGCTAAGGAGTTTTGGACTAGGCCAGAAAATCACCCATAGAGTCAATTATATTTACCATCTTCCCTATGACCTTATCGGGAGACACACGCAAAAATATCCTAAGTCATTTTCCACGTATTCCACAATCCATAGACCGAATCACGCTAGAGCTCGATATTGATTGGAGCCTTCAAGCAGTCATCCTTGTTGATCGATCTATCATGCCAGTTCAGGTTAGGAGGGCCTTCTTTTCCTTAGATTCACAAATTCCACTAGTGCGCGTCGAAGACATCATATTGCCTAACTAGTTTGTCTGCATCCCACGCATATTCAATCTCCACCGGCTGTCTCGGCACGACCTCGGGAGGTCAGGTGTGAGGAAAAGTTACTTGTATATTTCCATGCTCACTTGTCACTTTTCCATTGTACAGGTACCTCATCAGGATTTGTGTCGAGACCCATTTCTCATTTCTCACATGCTGCCTCATCCTAAGTTACGATGAAGGGGGGGTGTTAGTTTGTGTTATTTTCGACATCATTAGGTGAGTCATCTCACTTAGGTGAGATCGTCGGTCCATGTGTCATTTAGGGGTCATTATGAGATTCTCTTATGAATTAGCGCGTCAGGACGTCAGTGCATCATATGCGTCATTAGGAGTTACACTTCTATTCTAGTAATGTAACTCCCCCTCTCTACTCAAGTTGTCATGATTACAGCACTGGGGGTTACTCAGCACCTCCTATATGTACACCCCATTTGATCTATGAGATAGAGGAGATTTTTATGGCTTAACTAGGTTATGTCCGTGTTTCAAATCTTTGCATGCATGTATTCAGTTGATGCTCGCTCCTCCCGAGATCTCTTCACACTGTCATTTGCACGTCCGTTGATGTGCATGTCGTCCCTCATGATCCTCATTTGTGGGTTTTAAACCCTCTTTCAGTACAGGTAAGAGCCTAGTGGCCACTAAGCTATACAATAACTTTTTATTTTATGGCTATTTTCAAAATAATAAACTTTTAAGCCTTAGTTATGATATGCCATTTATGTCAATATGTAAAAGAGCTTAGCAGTTGCTACGCATTTTCTTTGATAGAAAGTGATGTGAAATATGTGTTCAAAGCAATATATCTTATGGGAACTACATAATAAGGCTAGTGATGCAAAGTTGTTAAATTGTATAAGTATAATCAATTAAAAACACTAGTGTTCCAAAATTATACAGATAGTGTTTATTATGAAAAGAGGTACAGGTAAGAGCCTAGCGACTGCTAAGCTATTTCCATGATTTGTTATTTTATGGATATTTTAAAAATAAGAAAATTTTGATCCTAGGTTATTATATGCTAGTTTTTTCAATAAGTAAAGGATCTTTAGTAGTCATAAAGCATTTTCTTTGATAGAAAGTGATGTGAAATATGTGTTCAAAGCAATATATCTTATGGGAACTACATAATAAGGCTAGCAATGAAAAATTATATAGATAGTGTTTTTAATGAGAAGAGGTAACAGTAGGATCCTATTGGATGCTAAGCTATACCATGATTTCTTATTTTAGGGATATTTTCAAAATAAGGAACTTTTGAGCCTAGGTTCTAATATTCCATTTCTATCAATAAGTAAAGTAGATTAGAGGTCACTAACCATTTTCTTTGATATGAAAGAATTTGAAATATGTGTTAAAAACCATTAGCTTATATGAACTACATAATAAGGAGGCCCTATCAATGTAAAACTAGATAGATAGTTTTTATAATGACAAGAGGTAAATATAGGAGCTTAACAGTAGCTAAAATATCACATGATTTGTTATTTTATGGCTATTATCAAAATAAGAAACTTTTGAGCCTATGGGAAACACATAATATGTCTTGATCCCTCTCAATGGTATGTAGTGCAGAACTTTATCTCTGCCATAGATAGCCTAGTCAATAAGGTACAATTAAAATCAATGGAAAAAACTAGTGTTCTAAAGTTTTACACATAGTGATTAAATAAGAAGCAGTTGATCCTAGAGGCCATTATTTCATTCCATTCAATACATACAAAATCTTAGTAGTCACTAAGAATTGTCTTCCATACAAATAGATGTGAATTATATGTTACAAATAATACGTGTTGTGAAAAATACATAAGTCATTATCCCTCTTGAGGGTTTGTAGTGTAACACTTGGATCCATCAGGGAAGGCCCGATCAATATGTTACGATTATAATCAAAGAAAAAACAAAAATGATCAAAAGCTATACATATCATATATATAATGACTAGTGGTAATGGTAGGAGCCTAGCGATGGCTAAATAGACCATGATCTTTTATTTTATTACTATTTCCAAATTATTAAATTATTGATCCCAGTGTTTGTTATGCCATTACTCTCTATAAGTAATGAAGCTTAGTGTTTGCTAAGCATGTTCTCCCATAAGATCTAAAGTTAATTATATGTTACAAACATTATATCTAATGGGAACTACATAAGGATAGATCCCTCTAGATGGTATGTAGTGTAGCTATTATCTCCGCCTGGTACAATCCAACCAATACGATATAATTATAATTAATGGAAAACACTAGTGATCCAAATTTGTATAGATAGTGTCTATAATGACCATAATGGTAGGAGCCTAATGGTCACTTAGCTAGGTCACAATTTATTATTTTATTTCTATTTTCAAAATAAGAAACTGTTGAACCTAGCATTTGTTGTGACGTTACTTTTGATAATTAATGAAACTAAGCATTCCGTAAATAATTTCTCCCATACGAAACGTTGTGAATTATATGTTACAAACAATATATTTTATGGAAACTATATATGAATTGATCCCTCTCGAATGTTTTTAGTGTAGCACTTGATTCTGCCATGGATAGTCCATCAAATTTGATACAATTATAATTAATGACAAACACTATTAAGCCAAATGTGTACAGATGGTGATTACAATGACAAGATATAATGGTAGGACCCTAATGGCCGCTAAGCTAGGCCTTGATATGTTATTTTATCACTATATTTAACCTCTTAATGATTTTTACACTAAATCAATACAACACATCAGATTGTAAATGTTTTCAGCCTAAGAAGACTGAAGCTCTAAATGCGTTAACATTAGTTCAAACAATTTGGAATAAATTTCTTCAATTAGTATTGTAAATCTATCTTATAGTCAGAGTAAGACATAATATACCCTTTTTTAAATGGTACTCAATAAACATTGATATTATAATCAAATATTTTCTCAAATAGGTATAACCCACCATGACATTATAGAGAACAATGTTTCCACAAAAATGACTATAGTGAGGAGGGCCATACTTACATTTAGGAAAAGTGTAATCCTTCTTGTTTGTATTTGATATCTTGTTTTGGATTTACCCACAAACTACTATGCTTTAAATATTGTACTCGAACTAGTTACAAAAATTTAATCCTCACAACTACAGTATGTCTGATGTAGATATATTTCACATTGTCTTATATAACAAAAAATGTTGAGCTACCACTAACTCTGTTAATTTTATTTTTTTCTCAAATACTCTCCTTAAAATAGAAAACATTATATCTTCTAACCTCTATGCTTTAAATATCTTCCTTAGTCTTGTTACAGGAATTTAATCCTTACGATTGTAAAGTATGATCAGTATACACATAATTCACATTGTCTTGTAAAAAAAAGTTCCTAATCTAATACAAAATCCGTTAATGTGATTTTTTTCTCAAGCAATTTCTTAAAAATACCAAACATTAGATTTTAATGTCCTCTACAAATTTCCATTCAATAGGTGTAAATGGCTAAAAAACAATGTTTTAAGTTATTATTTTATATGTCAACCAAAATTCTATCTGCCACTTAAGTGTATATTTTGTAACGTTCATATCATTCCATCTATGGAATGTTATAGATTATCTAACTCATAGATAATCCTTTCAAAAGGTGCAAATAGTTTCTTATCTTTCAATGCATCCTAATTGGCTATCTGAATTTTAGAAATATTTTGTTATTATTGATTTTATCCACAAATTATGAGTTAGTGCAACTAGTTGAATGATACATAAGACTTCATGTCAAATCCTAGTGGTCCCTAACCATTAATTTTATTGCTCTCTAATTATACATAGTAAAGAACTCTAGAGGTTAGTGATCGCTAAGTTAGTATATATATTCCTTATCAGACAATCCCACAAAATCATTAAAAACTTCATAAATGACTTGATAATTAATTTATTTTACTCTAATTATAGGTAAAATGTCTTTCATTTTTCATGCTCCGTTCACGAAAATTCCATTCATCGCAAGCAGTAATTGTCTGAAGAAAAGAGATGAGAAATGGTTTGTTGAAATCCATTCCTCTAAAAACTACCACTTCAATCTATGGTTGTTGTTTGTTATATATGAAAATCAAGAGGAATTTGGTATTGTTCTATTTGCATAATTTATTGATTTGGGGACACTATATGCTCAAGTTGAACGCATTGACTTTGAAAACAATAAGTGTCTTATTCTAGATATGGAGTTAGATATGTATTTATCCCAGAAATAGAAAATGCATGCCTCAATAAAAATAAGACCATACTCCTATTCAAAATATGGTTTGAATTTGGCGATTCTTATATATTCTAACAAAACTGGTTGTTTAAATACAGAAGAAATTCATAATGGTATTTTTACAATATTTATAAAAATGTATAGAAACAAAAAAAACCTCTTTTGTTTGTCATTTCTTTCATAGAAAAGGTTTTATTTCACCTACAAAACATGGCAAGTTGTTCACTATGTTGAGGAGAACATATTTGACTGAATTGGAGATAGACCAATCTAAATCAAAGTTGCATGGGTTGAAAATTAATACTAAATTAGCTACATTGTTGAATAAGTAAACCACTACATTTGAGAAACAGAACCTTCAAGTATTCAACAGTTTCACTTTTTCTTCAATGGTGAAGTATTTTCAATTAATGTTTTAAGATGCCATGTAGCACCTCTAGAATATCAGTATCATCTGATAGATGACAAAAATGTTGACCTTATTTTCAACTAAATGTTGATAAATGTTATTCCTACATAGACATACATAATTATTCTTCCCTTCTTAGAGTCTATGAATAACATAGTAGAACTCCATGATCTGAATTACCTAGAAATTGCTGATGTGAAATTTAATATACTTGATGGGCAACATAGAATATTAACGCAAAAAATATTTTGGGCTCAGAAACTTACAAGTACTTACATTTAACGTTAAGGTTTCAAAAGGATTGCATTATTTCTACAAATGCATCTACCAAATCCATAAATAATATTTGGAAAAAATAGAATGAAGTGAAAAAAAACTTGCATAGAAACCAAGTTTATTGATTTGTTGTACAAAGCTAGATCAGTTTAGCAATCGTTAGGATGTCCTCAATGGTTAGGAGTGACAAAAAAATAGATTGAAGATTAGAAGGTAATGTATTTTATTTTATTACATTGGCTATTAACATTTACTTTTTTCATATAAAAATATAAAAACTATATTTTTCCTTTGAATTCAAATCTTTGAGAATCAATGCCTCTCAATTTTTCAAGAGAAAAAAATTAGAATTTATACGATAAATGGAATTTTCTATTGTTTCCTAATGACATATGGACTAAATTGACAACAAAATTTCATTTTTTTTGGATTAGGTGGCCTTTCTTGTTCACATATTAAGGATAATCAAGTAAACTTTCAGAAAAATTCACCTATAATATACATAGAGAATACATTCATGGTTACTATAGGAATGACCAACAAAGAACTATTTGTACTAGTTGATAAAGTGCAATCATGGGATGTCTTGTTAACTGGGTATGTTGAGGTTGGTGTAATAGTAGAGACATTTGATTCTTACTGCTGGAGAATAAAAGAAGACATCAAAATAAGAGTAAAAGTTATATATTATTTAAAAAATAAGCATCCAGAGAATATTATATTGACAACCTAAGGTGAATCCAATGTAATTGAAAATTTTGAATTACATGAATCACTTTACCATCATTTTTCTATACTATTGGGTGAAGAGATAAATGGAAAAAGAAATTTTGATTCCCACATAGGGGGAAAAATGGAAAAACAAAAAAAATACCATGAGGTGGAAAAATTTCTTCCCGTCGAGGCTTAGACAATATTATACAACTATGTGATCTCAATGAAAGGAAATATACTAGCGACGATGGAAGAAACAAAATATTTTTCTTATAAATGTGCAAATTCATTCCCTCTTCCATCAAATTTATCATATAGTCCTTCAACTAATCCTTTCGATGTTGAATGCATGATCACTAATTTTTGCAATTTGGCATGTGATATTTCTTCTGATGTAATGATAAATATTCTAATAGTTATCAAAACCATTATGTTGGATTGTATTATTATTTTTTTAATACCAATTGATTATTCAAAAAAATTAAGATGCATGGTAAACATATACATGGAAAATGTTAAAGATGGTGGAGAATCAATTCTATACGGATGTTATAGACACTACGATAGCAATGAGATATTTTTTTTAAAAAATCTTATGTACACAATATATGATGTGCACAATAGTGAAACTAATGATGATTATAGAGAAGATTTCACTAGGGATTAGATAGAGAAACTTCCAAAAAAATTGGTAACTGCAAGAGAAATTGGTCTACGAGGAAACATCCATCCTTTTCCTTGTGAATGATCTTATGAGTTCTAGGCTGAGATATTCACTCCATGTTTTTCCAAAAATTATTTATTACTAGTTCATTATGTCGATGGTGTCGCAATCCATCCATTAGTTGATTCCAATCTATTTTTTGTTTTTTATTGTTGAGACACATAGTCAAGAAATGTTTCTGAAAGATTAATATTCTCATACGAAGAAAGGTTCGTCGCTAAAGACAACTTTTACAAATGATTTTGTTTAATGGATTTGAACCTATATATGATACTTATACATTTATTGTTTATGCAAAAACTGAAAAATCTATAAAGTTTGATGTACAACCCTTTCAACTTAACACTACACAACCAGTTCAACATGATGATCTACCTTCAATAATTTTATAAATATATTTAATGAGCCCTATTTTCAATTGCCGTGGTTTTTAATTTTTTTAAAAACTTATGTTTTTTTACAATTTAGATGACAGATGTGGAGGATGAAGGCACATCTTCCATGAATATGCAATCAAATCCTAATATGTTAGTACTGTGAATTTATAAACAAAACTGCTAACAGGCCCCATAAATTTATAAGACAATAAATGATTATGCAGAAAACCAACAACAAGATAACATAATCGTGGAGGGCACGGAGGTATCTAGCATGAATAAACACTCACAACCTAGTATGTTAGACATGTGTATTTTAAAACAAAATCATTTATAAGGCTGACAAATTTATAGGAAACGATAGCTAACAGACATTATTTTATATGTTTGGCATATGGTAGAAGAAAATGTTTAAAGGAAATACATTTTTAAGCTACGCTAATAATTTAAAACAAATTATAGAGCTTAGTATACTTTATGCATCCACGTTTAATATAGTAATGGTTAGACTAAAAAATATTGTTTTCATTAATGTCTCGTCAATTTATAATTGCATACTGTCTACAATGTTTCACTGATTCACTACTACATTGACAACTTACATCGAATTAAAATTGTTTTGGATTCAACATCATCATAAATAGAACTACATATGGCTTGATCCTGCTCATATTTATGTAATGCAGCACTTTTTTAGCCTCATTAAAGGTTGTCAAGTGAAGTGTAGTTTGGCCTATGGTGGCATAGCCTAGCGGTCACAAATCATCATCAATAGTTAAGGACTGTTTTCTGGCCAAAGGGTGGTTCAACTAATATAAGCGTATCCTAGTATGCACTAAATTTGAGTCCTAGGACCGATAATAATTGATATTTTACTTACCACAAAACCATAGAAACCACTATATTTTTCCAATTAATCTTTCATTTACCACAACATGAAACTGATTATGAATTGATTAATGATTATTTTAATTAATGTTTATTTCAAATACATTATTCTCACATTTTTAATAGAAAGAAATAGATTATGAATTGATGAATGTTTATTTGAAATAGATCTTGCATCAACATATTTAGTAGTATGTAAAGGCAATGTAATCCAAAATACAATCCCAATCAGTAACTAGTAGTCATATTCTAATATTTTTTTATTTCACTTGGTTATAATTGATATGTGGCCGAATGACAATAATGTTTTTTTACTTCCGTACAGGCAGTGATAAGAGTTACTTACTTATTTTAGATATGGATGACTTGTTATATGTGATAAAAAAAACATACAATAGGGAGATGTCATTCAAGTTTGGCATGAAATATCTCAACCTTTGAGGTGCCCTATGAGAATTTATAAAATTATTATCAGCATACTATGAACTGGGATTTTGGTCTGATAATCTCATTTTTGCCAATGTTAAAAAGATATCAACATGCTTGAATAAAAAATATCAAATGTATTGAATCCAAGACTCACTTGGGGAAATGAACATTGCAATATAGTCAACGGAATAATAGTAAGAGACCTATAAAAAAAATTGAGTGAAAATAATTTCTCCTACAGTTTTTAAAAACACTTTGTGTATTTAATTAGGTGCAAAGGGAAACCCTCCTGAAAATTTTATGGTTGGGATGAAAAGAAGATGCAAAGATTGTACAAAAGATAAATGGTTGATGGTCAATTTGTACAAAAAAATATCAGAAATAGTGTCTCGAGGATTGAATGTGGTAGAGGGCATGAAATATTTACAGAAAGAAAATTCTAACTAACTATTTAGCATTTCAAAATATTGATATGATAGTACTTCTTAACATTGTAGATAATACATACAGTCATATGTTATTATAAAGCAACTGATTAAGTTTATTATATTATGCTGAGATTGTAGAAATATAATTTGGGAGTATTTATATTTTCATTGATTATAAGCTAATAGTTCGATTGAAAAACTTGTGTGGTGAATTATCAGAAGAACTTACCTTTCAAAAATTGTCAAATAGTATTATTTTTACATTATTCATCAAAAAAATATAAAATTATACTGATATACTTAATTATTTTTATAATTTTTTAATATAATTAAGATATAAATAAATCTCTAGAAAAAATTATGGTCATATCTAAAATATGCAAGTCCTATGTGATAGTTATTTCAAATATTAGCAATTATTTTATGGCTAAAAATGTTTAAAATGTCTAAATGGGTATAAAATTTAACACCTAGTTGTGGCCTTTTTTATAACCATTAAAGGACATGCAAGAAGTTCGGGATGTTATTCGATCAAAAATTGAATTAGAGGGAGATTATTTTTTCAATATTTACTATGATTTATTTTGTTAACTTGGGGATCCCAAATCTTTGAGAATAGTGTTACAATAAAATTCAAACAATTATTAAACAATTTTTCTACATTTATATCTTTAGTAAAGAAATTTAAATTTATTTCATGTCTATAATTGAATACGTAAATATATCTAGATTGGTTTTAAAGTTAATTTTAATTAATTTCATATCCATTTTTTATATATGAAAATATATATGGAGTGGTTTTATAGTTAATTACATTCTCCTACTCTAAATAGTCACCCTCTTCTAGTTTTTTCTGAATATCTTTAGTAATTCTTTGGTTACACTTAGGTTCAGTCAAATCATATTGAATAAACCTGGAAGTGTCTCAAATTTCATGAATTTCATTAGTCTAGTGGTCGTTAGGCCATAAAGTGTTTTAATTATTCAAATCTTCATAGTTTACTCTTAAAGACATTTAAACATTGATAAGAACCTTATTCGAAAACATCGATAATGCCTAGCAGTCGGTACCCCGTATAAAACATAACCATGTTCTATTTATAAAAACTCATAAATAATTCCTAGCATTTGCTAGCTCGTATAAAATAGAAACATGTTCTATATATAACAAAGCATAAATAATGTCTAGCGTCTGCTAATCCATATAAAACATAAACATGTTCTATTTATAACAAAGCGTAAATAATGCCTAATGGCCACTAACCTGTATAACAGATTCCAATATTTGGCTTTT
>CM034155.1:390845611-390965886 GCA_019776745.2 Taxus chinensis
CTCGACAAGAGCAATTGGTCTACGAGCGAAAATCCATCCTTTTCCTTGTGAATGATCTTATGAGTTCTAGGCTGAGATATTCACTCCATGTTTTTCCAAAAATTATTTATTACTAGTTCATTATGTCGATGGTGTCGCAATCCATCCATTAGTTGATTCCAATCTATTTTTTGTTTTTATTGTTGAGACACATAGTCAAGAAATGTTTCTGAAAGATTATTATTCTCATACAAAGAAAGGTTCATCGCTAAGAAAACTTTTACAAATGATTTTGTCTAATGGATTTGATCCTATATATGATACTTATGCATTTATTGTTTATGTAAAAAATGAAAAATCTATGAATTTTGATGTACAACCCTTTCAACTTAATGCTACACAACTAGTTCAACATTATGATTTACCTTCAATAATTTTATAAATATATTTAATGAGCCCTATTTTCAATTGCCATGGTTTTTAATTTTTTAACAAACTTATGTTTTTTACAGTTTAGATGATGGATGTGGAGGATGAAGGCACATCTTCCATGAATATGCAATCAAATCCTGGTACATTAGTAGTGTGAATTTATAAACAAAACTGCTAACAGGCCCCATAAATTTATAAGGCAATAAATGATTATGCAGAAAACCAACAACAAGAGAACATAACCATGGAGGGCACGGAGGTATCTAGCATGAATAAACACTCACAACCTAGTATGTTAGACATGTGTATTTTATAAAAAAAATCATTTATAAGGCCGAAAAATTTATAGGAAACGATAGCTAACAAACATTATTTTATATGTTTGGCATACGGTAGAAGAAAAAGTTTAAAGGAAATACATTTTTAAGCTGCACTAATAATTTAAAACAAAGTATAGAGCTTAGTATAATTTATGCATCCATGTTCAATATAGTAATGGTTAGACTAAAAAATATTGTTTTCATTAATGTCTCATCAATTTATAACTGCATACTGTCTACAATGTTTCACTGATTCACTACTACATTGACAACTTACATTGAATTAAAATTGTTTTGGATTCAACATTATCATAAATAGAATTACATATGGCTTGATCCTACTCATATTTATGTAATGCAACACTTTTTTAGCCTCATTAAAGGTTTTCAAGTGAAGTGTAGTTTGGCCAATGGTGGCATAGCCTAGCAGTCACAAATCCTCATCAATAGTTAAGGACTATTTTCTACCAAAGGGTGGTTCAACGAATATAAGTGTATCCTAGCAAGCGCTAAATTTGAGTCCTAGGATAGAGAATAATTGATATTTTACTTACCACAACACCATAGAAACCACTATATTTTTCCAATTAATCTTTCATTTACCACAACATGAAACCGATTATGAATTGATTAATGATTATTTTAATTAATGTTTATTTCAAATAAATTATTCTCACATTTTTAATACAAAGAAATAGATTACGAATTGATTAATGTTTATTTGAAATATATCTTGCATCAACATATTTAGCAGCATGTAAAGGCGATGTAATCCAAAATACAATCCCAATCAATAACTAGTAGTCATATTCTAATATTTTTTTATTTCACTTGGGTATAATTGATATGTGGCCGATGACAATAATTTTTTTTTACTTTCATACAGGTAGTGATAAGAGTTATTTACTTATTTTAGATATGGATGACTTGTTATATGTGATAAACAAAACATACAATAGGGACATGTCATTCAGGTTTGGCATGAAATATGTTAACCTGTGAGGTGCCCGATGAGAATTTATAAAATTATTATTAGCATACTGTGAACTTGGATTTTGGTCTGATAATCTCATTTTTTCCAATGTTAAAAAGATATCAACATGCTTGAATAAAAAATATCAAATGTATAGAATCCAAGTCTCACTTGGGGAAATGAACATTGCAATATAGTCGACAGAATAACAATAAGAGACCTATAAGAAAATTTGAGTGAAAATAATTTCTCCTATAGTTTTAAAAACACTTTGTGTATTAAATTAGGTGCAAAGGGAAACCCTCCTGAAACTTTTATGGTTGGGATGAAAATAAGATGCAAAGATTGTACAAAAGATAAATGGTTGATGGTCAATTTGTACAAAAAAATATCACAAATAGTGTCTCAGGGATTGAATGTGGTAGAGGGCATCAAATATTTACAGAAAGAAAATTCTAAATAACTATTTATCATTTCAAAATATTGATATGATAGCACTACTTAACATTGTAAATAATACATACAGTCATATGTTATTATAAAGCAACTAATTAAGTTTATTATATCATGCTGAGATTGTAGAAATATAATTTGGGAGTATTTATATTTTCATTGATTATAAGCTAATAGTATGATTGAAAAACTTGTGTGGTGAATTATCAGAAGAACTTACCTTTCAAAAATTGTCAAATAGTATTATTTTTACATTATTCATCAAAAAAATATAAAATTATACTGATATACTTAATTATTTTTATAATTTTTTAATATAATTAAGATATAAATAAATCTCTAGAAAAAATTATGGTCATATCTAAAATATGCAAGTCCTATGTGACAGTTATTTCAAAGATTAGCAATTATTTTATGGATAAAAATGTTAAAAATGTCTAAATGGGTGTAAAATTTAACACTAGGTTGTGGCCTTTGTTATAACCATTAAAGGACATGGAAGAAGTTTGGGATGTTATTTGATCAAAAATTGAATTAGAGGGAGATTATTTTTTTGATATTTACTATGATTTATTTTGTTAACATGGGATCCCAAATCTTCGAGAATAGTGTTACAATAAAATTCAAACAATTATTAAACTATTTTTCTACATTTATATCTTTAGTAAAGAAATTTAAATTTATTTCGTGTCTATAATTGAATACGCAAATATATCTAGATTGGTTTTACAATTAATTTTAATTAATTTCATATCCATATTTATATATGAAAATATATATGGAGTGGTTTTATAGTTAATTACATTCTCCTACTCTAAATAGTCACCCTCTTCTAGTTTTTTTTTAATATCTTTAGTAATTCTCTGGTTACACTAAGGTTCAGTCAAATCATACTAAATAAACCTGGAAGTGTCTCAAATCTCATGAATTTCATTAGTCTGGTGGTCGTTAGGCCATAAGGTGTTTTAATTATTCAAATATTCATAGTTTAATCTTAAAGACATTTAAACATTGATAAGAACCTTATTCCAAAACATTGATAATGCCTAGCAGTCGGTACCCCGTATAAAACATAACCATGTTCTATTTATAAAAACTCATAAATAATGCCTAGCATTTGCTAGCTTGTATAAACCAAAAACATGTTTCGTATATAACAAAGCATAAATAACATCTACCGGTCATTAGCTCGTATAAAACATAAACATGTTCTATTTATAACAAAGCATAAATAATGTCTAATGGCCACTAACCTATATAACAGATTCCAATATTTGGCTTTTTTGATTCCGATATTATGATTTTCAGATTCCAATATATGGGAATTTTGAATGTAGTAAATTCTAATATATGTGATTTTGGATTCCAATATATGTGATTTTGGATTCCATTATATGTGATTTTGAATTCCAATATGGGAGATTTTGGAGCCCAGATAATTCCAATATTTAACATTTTGGAATCCAAAACTAGTAATTTTGGATTCCAATATTGGCTATATATTTTTGTTGCTCGGACATGAATAAGTCCATATTTAGTGAAATAAGTGTTAATATCATAAAGTTGGGGGAAAATGTAGACACAAAATCTATGCATTTAGGGACATTTCTAGTTCCCATAGAATACTAATATATAAATGATTTCTAAGAAAGAAAATTAGTGATTGACAACATATTTTGGGCCATTTTTATCTATTTATTATAAGTTTATTAACCTTACACACCCTACAACCCTTTCGGTATTTGATTGATTTATATTTTGTATCCTTTGACACTAGCACCTATTTGGGATAGAAGCTCCCGGGAAATCCTATCCCTTTTGGGCACTTGAGACCTTATTTGCTTTCCTCTTATTCTTTTGGGTCTCTTTTACTTTTGGGTCATCATTTACAACTTTGGGTTGGCCTTATAGATGTCAATAATAAAATTCAAAAAAGGGAATCATATATATACATAGTTATAGCTCCAAAATAAGGGGACAAACTCTAAGAATTGCCTATCATCACCTAAGCTTGCATTCAAAGGAATAAGAGAATTTCAAAGGAATTCATTTAGCTGTAGAAATTAAATCATGCACTTTTGGTATCTATCTATTCTTGATCACATATTATTATTCATATGATTGCTAAGTAAGAAAAGTACTAATTGACCCATGTCTTTGGCATCATTACTTGCTTTATGCTTCCTTTTTTGGTCTTACACTCCTACTTTCCCATTCTATCTTTTCATATTTCATTCTAGCCACTAGCGTCTAGCTAGGATGCCAGCACAAGGTGTCCCCATACCCTCTGGGAACCCCTGACCTCTTTGTACTTTGATCACATCTTTGATTTCCTTTCTAGCCATTTGGGCATCTTATGTTTTTGGTATTCATCCTTTTGGGGGTTAATTACAAAATTCAAGCAAGGGAATCATTTAAATATAAAGTTATCTGGCCATAATAAAAGACCAATAACTAAGAATTAGCTATCACCACCTAAATTTCCATATGAAGGCATTATCAAGAGTATTCAAGCATCCATCTAGCATCCACACAAGGGTAATTGACTAAATTTTTTTGAATACACTTCATAGGATGGGAAGCCCATTATTTCATGGACACATCTATTTACATCTAGCTACTTATTTGTTATCAAGTGCGACTGACACAAGCGCCACCTAGGGCATGATTTCAGCACACAAACACACACACACACATAGACACACACAACTACATTGGGTCTTTGATGTAGTGCAGAATTTGGTCGTAAGTTCATTTATTTGAAAAAGGAGGAAAGTGTGACCCATCATTTTTATTATTTTCTTTTTGGGATTTGATATGCTTTTGAGGGTTTTGCAGGTCATTTCTTTATTGCAGGATACAGGAAACATATACAAAATTGATGCAACATACTAGTGATAGGAAGTGAAGGACAACAAATACCTTGCAACCCTCTAAAGTTGTTTTTCTAAGATTATTATTAGTCACAGGAACCTAGAGCAGGTATGCAATGCCCGCAAGTTCCCATGACTTATTTCAGGTGCCCTAGTCCACAAATATCTTGCGGTCAGACAATTTGTGAAGGCTTGTTGTGATACTTATTTCCTTTTCCTATCATTTCATCACTTCGGCACAGCCAAGAATTATTCGCAAATCATTTGATAATTCTATCCCTTCATTTACAACTAGGGTTTTCTAATTTCTAGCTTATTTTGTTTGGCTCAAAATTATACCTCTTTAGATATTTAATTTATAGTGTTGTTACATAATTAGTAGTAGGCATCTATTTATTTCAATATTTTCATAATCATTATCACATTCATACAAGGGACAATGGCTCCATCACTCTACATACACATCATAGGAGAGGAAGTTCATTATATTCCATCACACGCCTTCTATACATTGTTATTGTAGTGGCATGTTAAAATAAAAAATAAAAAAAATAAATTATGGGATGATAGGAATTGGAAGTGAGGAGGCAGCTGGATTTATATTAATGGTAGGAGTCGGTGGTGGTGTGTGGCAACGGCCTGATAGGGCATGGCCGCCTCAAAGGATTTTCCTGACCTGTCAATTTTTCCTTGCTTAATAAGGTAAATTCTTTAAAGAGACCCAAATGCAATAATTACAGTTTTGGACAGTTTCTACGACAACAAATTAAAAGCCATGGTTTTCCTCATGAGGCAGGAACATTGTTACATCTATACAATACACATGTCTCCAACCAGATTAGTTTACATTTGTTTGGGTACTCTCATCCTGTGCTAAAATGTGAGCTCTGGGCATAGTATGGACATCCATCAAAGCATAATAAATATTTTAATTTAGCTTTTTCTGAAGTAGTGGATTTAGAGGAAGACCCTGTAAACATTCCATGGTTATCTTTATTAATGCACTTGAAGCTCTATTTCTGCAAATGTCACACACATTGCTGGCTTTTTGAATCCCTTTTTTATTATGGCTATGGTTCTTATGGTTTCAAGGAACCTCCCATGGTATTTCCCTCAACTTTATGTGGTGTTCCTGTTGCTTCTGCATTGGAGACATACTTTCTTCACCCTCTTAGATCTATTCCCAATCAAGCTTTTTTGTGAGCTTCCATTTCCTATGATTTTCACCCAGATTTGTGTGTTGGGGCATGAAATGTTTTTTACTCCTGTGAAAGGAGTGGGTGAACCACCAAGATTGGCCAGGAAAAGGAAATAGAGACTCTATGGAAAATAAATCTGATGCACCTCCCTGTGAAATGATTTCAGTTGATATGTGAAGATATGTGGACTCATGGAATGTTTCAATTTGTAGGGTATGCACAAAATGTTTACTTGTTTTCATTGTTGTTGGCTTGTGGTGATGGCATGGTTTTACTTACTGGGTGCTTGGGAAAATGAAAATTGTGTCATCCTCTCCACTGAAGTCATTTATAAGAGACATGGGAGAATAGAAAAGGAAATTGACCTATTTGTTAAAATGTTTTAAGATGCACAACAATGGAAAATAAGACATGGTGTGTGGCACTTTAACAACAAGGTATGGATAAAAAGTCAAACATAATCCAAACATGAATATGTCAGATGTTGTAGTTACAAATGATCAGTTAGGCATGTACACCTAAATTAATGTAAATGTTGCAACATATAATTATCTACAACATGGACGATTAAACTGATTTCAAAAGAAATGAAACCCTTCTTTATAAGCAGTAAAAAGATTCCTGTTATTGAAATAAATGTGTAGGGAAAGTTGTAAATTCAGAGGAAATGGGATACACATATAGGTGGGTATGGAAATAATTAATCTATAATAGATATTATTAACCTCCACAAATTCATAGGAGTGTATGGAGGAGTTAAAAGGATTTAGAAACTTATAAGGAAACGCCAGTGAAAAATGTGTTTCCAGGCTCCATAAAACTTTTCCAACATTCTCACAACTTGTGTTCATTATGTATCCTTGAGAAGGCCCTAGAAAATCATCAAAATATAATGGGAACCATATTATGTTGGAAAATTTAAAGTGATCGGGAAGATATGTGTGTTGTCGTGGAAGTTAGCTCAATACTAATGAACTATATGACGAAATGCCGAAGTGAGATGTTGAACTGAATCTCACAGTTTCCACCAACTTCATTCCTCCAGGCATGGTTCATCTCTCCTTATCTTTCATAATTCATTTCATTTATTTTTTCATTTGCAATAAGATAAAATTTTAAACCGTAGGAATTATCATAGCTCTGATTGTTTAGATAATTAATTTTTTCAAAACAATAAGACATCATATTGTAACTTGCGCAATCCAAATATTCCTTGGTCGAGAAACCATGAACTCAAACCCTCATTTTGAGATGACCTAAAAAATTTCCTAATCAAACTAAATTTCTACATCACCCCTTTTTATTGACAAGTTGAAGTTGACTTCCTTGTAAATATGTTGACCATTCCCTTGTTAAAGTAGATAAATTACGATTTTTGGAGACTTGAATAATAACCTTCATAACTCCAAAAATTAGTTGTTAAGCTTCCTTCGTGGACTTTGTTTTGTGAGGAGTCACTTCAATTCTTGAATCAACATCGACTAATCATCTGTGATCTTTTGATGCCCTTCCAGGAGCCCTGTTACACCATTTCAGTAGCTATAGGAAGTTGCTAAAATTTAAAAGTTGGGTTTTGTATCGGTTCACTTTTTTAATCCTGGATAAAAAAATCTTATCCGTCTTGGAAAACCTGTAGTACTTCCAATAGAAAATTTCCTAGAACCATCAGTTTGGGAAAAAATAGTTTTCTAGGCAGTTTAGCAAGATCATTTTGTAGGCCTTCAACCACATTTTTGACTAGGTCAAACTGGACCAATTATGACCAATGGCCTTGGAAAACTAGTCTCCAATCATAAACTGTACACCAATCAAAAAACTCGTCGCCAATTTGTGATCTCAAAACAATAAGACGCCATATCATAACTTGCACAATCCAAATATTCCATGGTGGGGAAACCATGAACTCAAACCCTCATTTTGAGATGATCTAACAAACTTCCTGATCAAACTAAATTGCTACAGTACCCCTTTCTAATGACAAGTTGAAGTTGACTTCCTATAAATATGTTGACCATTCCCTTGTTACAGTAGATAAATCACGATTTTCGGAGACTTGCAAAATAACTTTCATAACTCCATAAAGGAGTTGTTAAGCTTCATTCGTGTACCTTGTTATGTGAGGAGTCACTTAAATTCTTGAATCGACCTCGAATGATCATCTTTGATCTTTTAATACCCTTATAGGAGCCCTGTTACACCATTTCGGAAGTTGTAGGAAGTTGTTAAAATGGAAAAGTTGGGTTTTGTATTGGTTCACCATTTTAATCCTGGAAAATGAAATTCTTATCCGCCTTCACAAACCTTTAGTAATTCAAATAGAAAATTTCCTAGAACCATCAGTTTGGGGAAAAATAGTCTTCTAGAAAGTTTGGCAAGGTCATTTTGTAGGCTTTCAGTCGTAGTTTTGACTAGGTCAAAATGGACCAATTACGACCAATGGCCTTAAAAAACTGGCCACCAATCGTAAACCATTTTCCAATTTTGAATTCTATCAGTTTCTGTGAATTCTTAGTGTATAAGAGGATATGTATAATTTTACCTGTGGTTTGTTTTCTCATTAGAAGACAGCGATTAAAAGCAGTTTCTTAGCATTCAAGCCTAAAATGGGCATTTTTAACAACCAGCAAGAAAATGTAAAAAGGAAGTTGTAGGACCCCCATCGGGTTACTATACCAATGTGGAAACTTGTTGAAACTTGTAAATAACTATTTGAAACTCTACCATGTGAATTTTGTGAAATTGATCTTTTGGCAAAATAGTGTTTCTCTCTTTTCCCTATTTCTTTCTTTCTCCTTAGTTAATAAATGAAGTGAACTGAAATGAAATAAATTTCTCTCTAACCCTCTCATTTCAAATGTAAATTATTGATTTTATTATGTAAATGAGAAATTAAATATGTTAATTATGTTTTATTAGGGTGGATACCATGCTAGTAATTTATCAATGATTTCATGCTCACATGGTATTGCAAGATGCAAGAAATATGGCAAAAGGAGTTGTGTAATTCGTTGTTTATTAGTGAAATTTATATAGGTCATTGTAAACTATATATATGTATATTGTAGTTCCATGTTACAAAAATTTATATTTGAAGTTTTCTAATATGTATGACATGCTAGTTTTAGGGATACTTTGGGAAATGTGAATTTTATCATGGGTGTAATTTTGATTCATTTTAATGTATGGAAAAAATGATTGATATATATGTGTTAAATGAATTTTAATTGAATATCTTGTAGTGTGTTTCTAGTGTGCAATAGATGATTAAATAATTGTTGTGTTTCTTACCTTGAAAATGTAATAAAGGAATCTAACCACATCAGTGAACCCTAACATAAGATTCATTCATAAATTTTCTTCATGTGTGATCCTTCTTAGTGTAGAAAAATTTGAAACCGTAGAATGAACTTAAACCTTGTACTCGATGCCACCTCCTAGTTTAGGTAGATAAGACCCCTAGTTTGAGTTTATCGTTATAGATGGTATGTTTAGTGACATTATTATGAACCTTCTTATAGGAACGACATGGTCCAACTTTATCTGGAGTATGTGCTTTCCTTCTAGAATTGGAAACCAAGTGTGGGGTAAGTTGAATGTATTCTCTTTAGGTTTTACACCGTATTGAGTGGTGAACACCGCCTTGGAAGTCACCTTAAGAATCCTTGTTCGAAATAATGACTATGCGGTGTAACCTTATAGTTTACGGAGTAAGTAGAGCTATTGCTCCCTTAGTATCCTAATGGACTACCAAGACTTATGAAGCTAAATCTAGAAATTTTTCTTGTCATCAAATGAATTCCTTTTGGGATCCCTAGTTTACACAAATGGAGATAGTGAAACAGTTGTTCTATGACTTAAACTCTTGTTAATGAACTCTTTAGTTTCTCTCAGCTAAAGGTGTTACCTTGGTCTTTCATGAAGGATGTTTAGTATAAATATGTAGTCTCACGTTAAACTCATATATAGTTGGGGAGTAGATCCTTAGGTGTAATTGAAATTAAGCCAAACCTTGGCTAATTAAAGGGTTAACTTATGGGTAGAAAATGGTAATTAACTCCTTACAAATGAAATTGATTTGAAATATGTTGACTTTAGAGAACCCAAGAAACCGGAAACTTAGTTCCATACTCCATTGTTATGCCTTTTATTACATTAAGATTAAAACAAATTTCTCTCATAGAATAGTGAAATGTGAAAACACAAGATCTTACTTTGAAAACAATCTTGTGGTTCGTGTGTAGTTCTAAATTTTCCAATCATGTACTTCTTATAGATGTTAGAAAAATAATTCCATAACTCCTTTTGTTATTAAAAAATGCTAATAATCAAACCTTAGTGTGATGTAAGAGTAAAGTATATAAGATTAAAACGATATTTGAGGTTAGGAATAATGTCACTCTTAGAGTCTTAATGACTCAATTAAACATATTCATGTGTTAGAAATAATATGAACTTCCCTTGGTGAGATAAAACTTTGAGAAAACAAAAGATATATATAAATCTAAATAAAATTTCTTGATGTGGAAATATTTAATGGATTCAACAAGTTATTGAACTATATTAACTATGATGGTGGAATAAACATACCCTGAACACCGAATGTTTATGGACAAGAGTATCTTGAATCTTAATCTTCCTTAAATCATAATATTTCTTTCTTAATGTCACGTCAGATTCACTTATGTAGTGAAGGTAAAATTTAAAACAATGAATAAATATTTGAGAAAACATAATTTTAAAATAAGAACAAGAGAATTAGGAACCTTGTATGCAATATGAAATATGACAAATAATTCTGAAAGTTATGAAGGTTATCATAAGGTATAAAGAGCCAACTTAAATGATCAAACAATAAGTTGAATGTGAAATGAATTTGAGAATTTGTAGGCAAAAAAAAAAAGAAAAAGAAAAAATAAAGATAAGATTATCCTCACATAACAATGTTCTTGGAATGTTTATCATAACTAAGATGTAATCATGGTAATGATGTGTTGTGGGTTACCAATCCTTGATTTCCTTTCTTCTGGTTGGGTCATTTATAGCATTCGTTCAATGGGGGAAGTGTAGCATTAAAATGTATATGGTGTTGCCATGTGTCTAGGTGACTCGATGACTTATCTAAGTGTCTTATGTGTTGTTGATTTTCTCGTCTTAGAGCCCTTCTTGTGATGTGTAGTGAGAAATGTAAGTTAAAAAAATTATCCTGGTTTTTTACTATTGTATTTGTGTGTGTAAAATGTGGGCGTTACATTTGGTATCAGAGTGAAGGTTCATGCTCTTGGAACCTCTGGGAAAGATTGGAGTAGTGATGATGTTACATGGTGGTGGTGGATATTGGAAGAGTAATGTGATATATGTTGTAATGTGAACAACGTTGTAATTGTGATATTATGAATGCACATGTTGTGCATATCACTTAGTGTGTATTTTTTATCATGTTGATGTGCTTGTGATGAGAGTATTCATCTCTCATTTTTTTGGATTCTATGAGTAAGTTCATGTGTGATGTACTGCCTTGTTGTGTGAAAATAATGTTATTGTGGATTGCGGAGTGTTGGAGCATTTTGGCATTATGTGAGATGAAGTTGTATTGATGTATTGCATGAAAAAAATGGTGTAAAGTGAATTATATTGTATTGTGATGTTATCACTGTGTTGTGATGAATCATGTGTGCATCTCCATGTTTTATTGGAATTGAATATATGTTGTAATGTTAGACATTGTGTTCCTCATACATATAATTCATGTAATATGTCATGGTTCATGTCGTGATTTAGGGGCATATGGTGAACATATGATCCCTATTATACAATGATTTACACTTTGGGTGCAGTATGTGGTAATGTGATGTATCATAACCCATGAAAGTAATGATTGTGTTATACCCTATATATATACCATGCATAAGACACTATGGTTAATTGTGTGAATCACCATTGTATTAGTGATGTAGTTATGTGTTATGTTGTGGACCCTACACTAACTGAACCTAAGGGAAATCGGTAAAAGGTGTATGTTTGGAGTGAGGAAATGTGTACTATTGACCAGTCACTCGAGCCGAGTACGAGATAAGAAGTGGAGTCTTACATAGGTTGAAAACCCACTTTTGTTCATTTGGTATGTATGGAACTTGCTTAATGCATGTCATACATATTGTGTTTCGCAGACACCTTAGGCTTAGTAGATGGTGATATGTACTCCTTTCTCTCTTCCTATATGGTTATCTTATGGATTCAACCTAAGTGTATTTATGACTATGTTGAGCCTTTTCGAAGTGGTGGCGGGATGATTCAGACAGAGATGACGACAGTTGTATTATTTGATATGTTATTTTACGAGATGAGGCTTGATGTTTCTAAGTGCCAGCAACTCATTGAGTACCCCCTTTGGTGGTTGTATAAGGCCACATAGTTATTGTAATGTGCTATTCCTATACATGTATTTTATTCATAAATTGAACACTATCCCTTTTCTTGCTAGAACAAAGCAATTTTCTTGATTGACATGTTCTTATATTTTGGGCATTTATTTGGTTGTTGCACTAACATGCAGATTTTTTCACTAACTATGGCTAATTAGCCATTTGCTTTTCTTAGTCTTAAATTTACGTATCAAGTTTAAAAGTTTTATAGCCTAGCCCAAGGCTTGATATTTTTGCCACTTGGCATTTGAAATGGATTGTTATGTTGATTCTAATGTCATAATTTGTTGGAATAGGGTCATGGGATTCACCATGGAGTGGTGGAACCTATGGACCCGCTTCTTTGTATGGGGGTACACCCCAAGGAGTTATAGATAACTAGCGGGTTGTTGAACCATGCCAGTTATTATGTCACTTGGGTTAGAGGTGTTTGGACCTTATGTGCCTAGGGCCATAGGGTGACCAACCTCTTTTGGGGAGTGAAAAGGAAAATTTATCTTTATTTTAATACTTGGGAGGTATATGGAGGCATAAGAGACACTTGAGGGAGGCATAAGAGAATTGAGGGAGGCATAAGAGATTTTGTGGGCGACATGATTGATGCTTTGGGAGGTATATGGAGTTCTCCTATGATTCTTGGGAGGTATATGTATTGTTTTGTGAAACTTTAGGAGGTATATGGAGTTGTATTTGTGATTCTTGGGAGGTATATGGAGGCATATTTTTTTGTGATGCTTTGGGAGATATATGGGGTTTGTTTTTGTGATATTTTTTGTCATGTGTGGGGTTGGTGTTATGAGTTATGTGTACTCTTGTGAGTCTTGTTACACATTGTTATGTTGAGGCTTGATGCTCCCCTGGGTTGATATATACTATTGGATCTTGTCTTGAAACTATATGGGTATAGTCATGGGTTTTGTGTGCGTGATACCATTGTATATGTATCAGTGTGATTGATTTTGCTTAGTCAGTTGAATGTATACTGGATTTATGTCTATGACATAATTGTTGGAAATTCTGTTGTTATATGGACTATTTGTTTGTCTTTCCATGGTGGAATTAAAGGTCTTGCGATGTGATACAGTCGTGAAACTATGTAGCAATATGTCTCGTGGATTATTAGTGTTGTGTTGAGTTTTGATGTGACATCTGTGATGTCATTACTATTGGGCAAACATAGAAAACTAAAATCCTAAAGTGAATACTAAGAGTTTGATATTAAAAATACTTTAAAGGAAAAACTAACAAGTAATAAACTAAAAGTGAAGTTACAATCTTCACAGAACTTTAAAATTTATGAAATTGTTAAAATTTATTCTTGACTTCCTTATGGTCGTGTTCTAAGAACAAGATCTTTTGTTAGATGGAACTTTGTGTCATTCTTGACTTCCTTTCCTACCTAGCCTTTAGTTATGCTTGGTATTGTGTCACATCGAGGATGATGCTCTTATAAGGGGAGGGTAATGTAATGCCCTTCACATTTAAAAAAAATAGAAAAAAAAGGTATGGGTCAAGTCGCAGGGAAGGGACCAATTGAGGAGGTAGTTGGATTTTTAATGGATGGTAGGGAGGTGGTGTGGGAATGGACATGGGAGGAAGTAGAAAGGGTATACGTGGGAAGGTAGAAGGAAGGTAGACCTGTCACTTCCCTTCTCATTGGCATTCATGATTTTGCAATTAATCTGACCCAGTTGTTTATCATGTGAAACCTGGTCTAGCATTAAAATAATTACCATTAGTTGGAACAGTGGGTTGTATTCTTTTACATGTTGTGTCCTCCCAAGCAGTGCCAAAATGTGAGTTTCAGTTCAGGAAAAAATTAGGTCTTTGAACCTATGATCCGTTTACACGTATTGATAGTCTATTTGTGCCAAAATAACTACTAAAATGTTATGGACATCCAACAAAGCATGAATAAGCTGCATATTTTAATTTCCCTGTTATACACTAACGAATCTGATTTATGAGGAAGACCACAAACGCACTCTAAGGGTCATTTCTTTACATAACTGCATATGAAAGTGAGGTGGATGAAATACCACATACATATCTTCCAGGAAATGGATTTTTTACTCTTCCTCAGGTTGCAAGCCCTCCATGTTTTCATTCTTAACTTTTGTGTTAAAAGGGGATTGGCTGCAAAATGGAGGAAATATAAATTGGTTGGGTCTCAAAGAAAAGGCTTCAGAAATTTCAAGAAAATTGACTTCTATGTTTAAATAAATTTATTCCTTGGGGCTTTTTCAGCATCCTCCCATCGTGGCACTGCAATGGGAGCTCTAGAGCATTGGAAAGTGATATCTCTATCAAATAATAATGTTTAAAGATGCAATTGATATGTGCAGAGTGCTCTGGTAGATTTGGAATATGTCAAATCCTATAAATGTTTAAGAATGCATTGGTTGTGAGAAAGGTTTTGAGAAAATGTATGGTCTCATGGATGCCTTTGGCTTTGTGTTTCAGAGAAATGTTAATAACTCTAAAATACAATGATGTATGAAAGTTCAATTCATATGTGTGAATGATCTTCCTTGACCACCTTATTATTAAGGAAACTCTAAACTGTATCATCTTCAAGGAAATAAAACATGAGATTTCTGCATGGAGGTGTTCAAGATTTGGAGTTTGAGGATTGTTCTAGGATCCTGATGGACCAATAGTTATGCATGACCAGTCACAAATTTTATAAGTGTAAGGAGTTAAATGCTTTGAAACTTATGAAATGACAAGTTTTATGCTTGTCTCCAGAACCCATAACAAGCTTCAACATTCCTACTGCCACAATTTTCTAATATGTGAGTTTGAGCTAGGAATTGGATGAATTTTTCATTGTAGGAATATTCTTTTAAATTTACCCAAAATGTGGAATCATGCGCTTGGCATGCAAAGGTGTTTGACAGAATGCTAAAGGATACTGGAGTTTCATGAAATACTTAGTGGACCTGCATGAAGCCTTTTACTCTACGGACCACGTTATTATTGGACACAGGCATGGTCTCTCTACCTTATCTTCTATAATTTTTGTAATTTGGTTCTTCATTTGAATTATATTAGAAACATTAAACTACTAAATAATTATTACAGTTGATATATGTAACAAAAATTAAACAAGGTAAAGCAATAAAACCCCACCTTGTGATTTTTAAACCTTTTACCATTGGAACATCATTTGTGGATGCTAAAAAAACCTCATATAATACAACTCGGGCATCCGAATCAGGGGCTCATGTCTACCGATATTTTTGAGAGTCAGATGATTTGTCAAGTAAATTACAACCTTTCTCTTTATTTAAAGTTAGAAAACACAACTTTTAGAGACTTGCAAAATAACCTTATGAACCCTATCAAAGAGAGGTCAAGCGTCGTATGTGTTCCTTTATGAAGAGTGTACCTAAAGCTTTATATTGACCCCATCACTATTTATAACCGCTTCTTGAGACCTGTTACCTTGTACTTTAAAGTGATCATAAAAAGTTGTGCTATCGTTTTGACGCACCGTTTGGTCCCTAATGAAATCCTTGTTCCACCATCGTTCTAGTATTTTTAGGACTATTGCTAAAATGGGAAAGTTACTGTTTCAGTTTGGAAAAGGTATTTTGTAGGCCTCCTACAGTTTGACTAGGTCAAAACTGGATCCACCTTACAAACCAGTGGCTCTAGTAACTTTTCACCATAGAAAAATTTGCTAGTTCTTAACCGTTAGTTTGGGAATTATCCATATAGAGGGTAACTTCCTAGGAAGTTTCTATTGCATTTTCATCCATCGAGTGTCATTTTGTAGACGTTTTTTTAATCTCCTCAGCTATCTTTTGACTATTTCAAAAGGCCAATTACGACCGATGGCCCTGGAAAACTAGCCACCAATAGTAAATCGTTCACTAGTTCTAAATTCTATCAGTTCCTATGGATTCTTGGTGTATATAAGTGGACACGTATAAATTTACCGATGGTGTTTTTTCTTCATCAAAAGACAATGTTTGAAAGTGGTTTCTTAGCCTCTGAGCCTGATTTGAACATTTTTTGCAACTAGCAGGAAAATGTAAAAAGAAAGTTGTAGGACCTTTGTCGGGTTACCAAAACACTGTGGAAATTTGTTGACACTTTTAAATAATTATTTGAACTCTTTCTTGTGACTTTTTGTGTGAAATTTGATCTTTGGAAAAATAGTGTATCTCAATTCCCTATCTCTTTTCTCTCCTTGGTTAAGAAATGAAGTGAAGTGAAATGAAAACATGTGTCTCTAACCCTCTCCTTTTCCAATGTAAATTATTAATTTTATTATGTAAATGAGAAACTTAAAGATGTTAATTATGTTAGATTAGGGTGGATGCCATGCCAATGATTTATCACTGATTTCATGGTCACATGGTTTTGTAGGATGCAAGAAAGATGGCGAAAAGCCGTTGTATAATTCATTGTTGTATTATTGTAATTTATATAGGACGTATTAAAATGTATATATGTATAATGTAGTTCCATGTTACAATAAAAGTTGTTATTTTAAATTCTCTAATATGTATGAGATGCTAGTTTTAGGGATACTTTGGGAAATGTGCATTTAATCATAGGGTTCAATTTTGATTCAATTTATGTATGGTAAAAAGGGGATTAGATATATATGTTAAGTGAAATATTAAATGAATTTAATTTAATATATTTTAGTGTGATTTCTAGTGTGCAATAGATGTATTAAATAATTGGTTTGTGTTTCTTACCTTGAAAATGTAATAAAGTGAATCTAACCACAACAGTGAACCCTATCATAAGATTCATTCATAAATATGGGTGTTAATGTGTGATCCTTCTAATAGTGTAAGAAGAAATTGAAACCGTGAGAATTGAACTTAAACCTTGTACTTAATGGCACCTCATAGTTTAGGTAAATAATACCCCTAGTTTGAGTTTACCTTCATAGTCAATGTTTAAAGAAATCTGTGGTGAACCAATCTTGTTTAGGAATGACATAGTCTAAACTTTATCTGGAGTATGTGGTTTCCTTCTAGGCTTGGAAACCATGTGTGGGGTAAGGTGAATGTCTTCTCTTTAGGTAAATTGAGCCCACGGTGTTGAGTGGTGAAGACTGCCTTGGAAGTCACTTTAAGATTCCTTGTTCAAAGTAACGACTATGGGGTGTAACCTTACCTTTTATGTAGTAAGTAGAGATATTTCTCCCTTAGTATCCTAATAGACTACTAAGTCTTATGAAGTTAGATCTAGAAATTTTTCTTCTCATCGAATGAATTTCTTATGGGAGCCCCAGATGACATAAATGGAGATAATCAAATAGTTATTCTATGACTTAAACTCTTATTAATGAACTCTTTAGTTCCTCTTCACTAAATGTGTTACCTTGGTTACTAACAACATAACACCTTGGTCTTTCATGAAGGTTGTTTAGCATAAATATGTACTCTCACCTTAAACTCATATATAGTTGGGGTGTAGATCCTTAGGTGTAATTGGAATTAAACCAAACCTTGGCTAATTAAGGGGTTAACTTATGGGTAGAAAATGGTAAGTAACTCCTTTCAAACGAAATTGATTTGAAATATGTTGACTTTAGAGAACCCAAGAAACTAGAAACTTGGTTCCATAATCCCTTGTTATGCCCTTTTTGACATTAAGAATAAAATAAATTTCACATTTAGAATCATGAAATGTAGAAACATGGGATCTTAATTTTAAAACAATCACTTTTGGTTCATGTGTAGTTTATAATGCTTCCAACCTTGCACTTCTTCAATATGTTAGACAAGTACTTTCATAAATATTTTTGTTACAAAGTGATGCCAATAATGAGACCATAGTGTAATGTAAGAGTAAAGCATATAAGAGTAAAATGAGATTTGAGGTTAGGAATAATGTCACTCTTAGAGTCCTTATAACTCAATTAAACATTTTCATGTGTTAAAAAGAATATGAATTTCCCTTGGTGAGATCAAACTTTGAGAAAACAAAAGATATATATAAATCTAAATAAAATTTCTTGATGTGGAAATGTTGAATGGGTTCAACAATTTATTGAACTATTTTTACTACGATAGTGAAATAAGGATACCATGATCGAAGAATGTTCGTGGAAAAATGTATCTTGAATCTAAATCTCCCTTAAATCCTAAGATTTATTTCTTGATATCATGTCAAATTCACTTTGTAGTGAGGGTAAAATTTAAACATTAAATAAACATTTGAGAAACATAAGATTAACATAAGAACGAGAGAATTAAGAACTTTGTATGCAATTTGAAATATGGCAAATAATTATGTAAGTTATGGAGATTGTCCTAATGGATAAAAACCCAACTTAAATGGTTGAACTATAAGTTGAATGTGAAATGAATTTAAAAATCTGTAGGTGGAAAAAGGATAAAATTATCCTTGCATAATAATGTTCTTGGAATGTTAATTGTAACTAAGATGTAATCATGGTAATGATGTGTTGTGGGTTTGCCAATCCTTGGGTCCCTTTCTTGTGGTTGGGTCATTGTTAGCATTTGTTCATTGGGGAAAGTGTGGCATCGACATGTATATGGTGTTTTCATGTGTCTATGTGATTCGATGACTTATGTAAGTGTCTTATGCGTTGTTGAGTTTCTCTACTTGGAGCCCTTGTGGTGTTGTGTAGTGAGCAATGTAAGTCAAAAAAAAATATCCTGGTATTTTACTGTTTTATTTCTGTGTGTAAAATGTGGGCGTTACTACATAGAAGATCTAGCCCACTTATCACTAAATGATAAATCTACTATTCTTCAATGCGGAAATAGTGGTATTTTATACACATATACTTGATCTTGTGAATATGCGATGGAGTCATCTATTGTATTACACTCATTACTAAAGGTCTTGCAACCATAAGAGGGTTAAGTATGTAGATAATCATGTAATTGGCTAAGTATGGTTGATATTTTTGTGGACACATAGAGGTAAACAATTATTTTGCAAGACTTGGAAGGTACAATAAGGATGTGGAAAGTTGGAAAACTACTAGTGGATTAAAAAAAGGTAAGTCATTCGCAATCTAGGAGTGTGTAACGGACCCTGACAACAATAATCATGGAACTCTTAATGACTGCTGACGTCCACAGCTAGCGCCCAGGAATCAGTGGAGACCGCATAGGTCAGTTAGTAAATAGCCACTTTTGAAAGTGCACATGTTTGAGCATCACATGATTATGAGAGGGAAATCCCCAATGAAATTATCTTACAATTTATTGTAAACAAATCTTTGCTACCGACGTGGATCTCACAGTTTGCTATCAGAAAACACAGCTAAGTGTGCCCTGAGGTTTCCTCTTTGAAGGAACACTCCTGATATTTTTCTAGTTATTGTTAGGATGTGATAGGTGCATAAATCATTAAGGGTAGAACCAAATGGATAGGTTCCCTAAAGAGGATGAATCCCTAGGTAGATTCATAAGTACAAAGGTTAGAAGTGAGTCATCTCCAAAAATTCTCTTTTTTCAACATAGTAGACATGAAGGTGCAAGTTTTAAAAGCCAATTAGGACATAAAGCTCATGTTACATGTTGATTTTCATGGACTGAACGTAAGGAATTTAGATGTCTAAAGGAGAATGGCATGTGCAAGAAATAAACATGGATATTTGTAGCCGTTCCAAACCTATATTCTCTAAGAGATAGAGTGATACCACAATCGGTAAATCACCAGTGACAAATAGGAAAGGGACAGTGAAATGTGTGGATGTTCACAATCAAAGCCTATTATTGCTACAACATGATGCCAGATGAAAAATAGAATTGAGCAAAGCATGGATGTAGGTTATGGCTAATACGGCGTAACAATTTGGGCACAATAAGAACAGGTACTACATAGTCCTAGATAATAGGATGTTGCGGTAAAAGTGTCTGGTATGCCAACATATGACCTAGTTGTGAGATGACATTGAGGATAGCGCCTTACTATTCTTAAAGAAAGGAGATGAAAGTGTTATACATCTAGAGGTGGTCACTCCATTTATTGTTCAAAGGTAAATTTTCTACTATATCCAATATGGAGTTAATCTACCCTATATGATTGTAGCTGAAAAAAAGGTCTTTAAGAATGAGGTGATGTCATACTCCACTGAATGGATCAACAATCATCTAAAGACTTGTGACTGGGAAGAAAATCAGTTGTAGAAGCAAAAAACGTTTATTTGAAGTCTTGAGAATCCTTTGTGCGATAATGAATCTCCCCATGATGGGTCCTTGTTCTACTGGGAAAATATTGGATCAAGTAAGGCTTTAGGTCTTATGTCCATGGAAATTGGACTTTGATCAATCTGGGACCTAAAAGGTAGTTTCAAGAAAATTAGTTTGTGTTGGTAGTCCAAACTACGTTCCCTTGCATTATGGCACTCTATCTAATTGACGGACCATTGGTAACATACAGTTGCAAAAGAGTAACATGAAATTGAGGGTGATGCATGGTCTAAGAGAAGAATAAGATTCACTCAGGGCCCATATATAGGTTCATGAGAGAAGGAAGCTTAGCAAATCTTTGCAGATCACTTGGATTACATTTCGATGGTTTTAAGTACCTGTCACTAAAGGAAACTTGAGTTACGAGGAGTACTAAGAACCTTCTAGTGTTCAGATTCTAGGGTCATCAAAATTGACCACTTGCATAAGCTTGTTTGCTTCATTTAGACTCAAGAAAATTAGTGAATTCCTCGTATAAAGGATGTTTCAATGGATTCTAGCGAAGCACAAGTGACACATCAAAGAGAATCATGGGGTCCCCTAAAGTCTGCATGATTGTGCAAGAGTGAGTGAGTTCCCCCTATTGGTGGTATAGAATTCATAGTTTAAGGAGAGATCCTCATAGTGCACTGAGGTTTCTTCTGATATGTATGACGCAGAGTAAAGGATTGATTCCTCATAAAGTAAATTCTTTGTCGATAAAGCCATGGATTATACATTACCCAGCAATGATTGGATGCAATGGTCATTCTAAGGAGAAGCTCAAAGGATGCTTTGTGCCTCCTGTTACTAGCAATCTAAACTCAATCAGTGAATGGCTTACATGCCTGTAGGATTTCTTCTTTGGCCTCCTAGGGGCCTTCTGTGATGGACTTCATAGGAGGTCATACAAAATTTACGAAATGGTATCCGCGAGACTTCTAGGACGCACTTAGCCTTTCAATAGGCACTTGAAATTTTTTATAATAAACTATCGTGACTAGTATGTTTCCTTTGATGATGTTTTCCAGGATGACCCTACATGTGTTTTGTGGGACTGTGATTTCAGTTCATGCCCTAATATGTCACTTTAACAAATGAAATTTTGGAGAAAGGTATGTTTAATAGTAAAATCAGTTATCACATCTACAAAATGTCATATTATAACAAACTACCCCGGGAAAACATGGATGCAAAAAATTAAAGAGTTTGAGGTGTCTTAGATCGAAAAAGTAGCACAACTATTGTGCACTAAATTTCATTATTACAACACATTTTTAGAAGATATACAAAAAATTAAGAAGTAACATAGATACACTTGATAGAAATTATACATAAATGGACCGACTAAGACATAATGTGACTAGTAAAATAACAATGTTTAGTTGATATTCTGCGTTTAGCAACGTTGAAGAATATCATAGTAAATGATATTGACAAATTGAGTTAACCTTGAATCTGATTGCTACCCTAGAAAATGAAAAGGCGAGCCAAAGGGAACTAGATCATGATTACCGGATTTCAAGAAGAAGTATCTTTCAATGAAGAAATGATATATGCCTAAAGAATTTCTGTCCGATGCCATAGACTAAAGTCAATACGCATGTAATGATGAATTCAATCACATGGTAGAAAACTCAGGGGGACAATTTTTTTTAAGTTGTCCGCATCTTAACTTTGAAGATCAACGTGGTTGGAGATTTCCATCAAAGGAATGACGATCGACGTTGACTCTTCATAGATGATACCATCTAGGTTAGAATAATGGCACGTCATATTCTCCAAGCATAATTCATAATAATGGGTCACTTATAAACATAGAATCCGGTGCACGAACAAGTGAATTTCAAAAATGTCAAATTGGAAAGGATCAAACATCACGTTAAAGGAATTTACGAGAAATCAAATATATCTCTAATGTGTGTTGTAAATCCATAACCGTCTATAGAAATGAGGATGACACTTACGTAGGGTATTTCACAAGATTGCAGGAGTAGCTTCATATTGTTGATCCAAATTGTCCTGCCTATCATTTGCTAGATCAATGCCTTAGCATCCTAAATCAAATTTCTTTTAGTCAAGAATGATTTGCAGACAAATGAAGATCTTCATGATTCCTATCTATACCCACTATCAGTGATCTAGGACAGAAATTACAAGAGTATTATATTAGACAATAGATTTACTTGCATAGGAGCTTCTATATGAAGTTAGTAACATGATGAGGATGTAATGAAGAAGTATTTTACAAGCTTACAAGATCGAAAATACTCTACTGAATAATTCATTGGAAGTAATTTGTAAGCAAGTATTGGTATAGTTAACTGATAACTAAATAAATATTGTTTATCTTAGAGATATGTAAGAAATAATAAGTTTTAACTAATTGTCAAAAGGACATTATCCTTTTCAATTTAGATGCATTTACTTAAGTAGAATGCCACAATAAAACTTCCAAGTGATCGCTACATCTAAAATTGTTGATAAGGAGGGGAATTTAATTTTACTTGAACAAATTTACATTTGAGAATCAAGTGTGAATTCTAATATTTTTGAGAGAAAGTAATAGGCCTTATGAAAGAAGAACTCCATAATTTGTTAATCCATAATAAGGGATTGCATAAGACTTCATTTTTTAAATAGTTTTTAAAAAATAACCAAAGGGACTATATTATGTTGAAATATGATGGAATTTCAATATAATGAAAACTTAAGACTAATATAATGAGTTTTGCAAACACTATGAAAAATTCCACCAAATGAAAAGGAAAAATTATTTATGTCATTTTTTAACTAAAATTTAGGAATTGTACCAACCACTCATTTTAGGGGGGGAAATTCAAGTTACTTGCAGTAATTAACAAAAAATGTTTACAAAACATTGCAAGAGTTTGAGAGGGACTCGAGGGCCAAATGTGCAGAATTGGTGGGATCCCTCAAAATATCTAAGGTCATACTTTTGCAAACTCAAGAAACTATGATTCGTGTGAAAATATTACTCTATTAGGAAAAGGATTCGCTATCAAAATGCTACTAAAGGGGGTTCTCTGACTACTTAGATCATCCATAAAAGCATCATGTACGCATCTAGAGGGGGATTAAGCCTTAGGCAAACTAGGAATAGTTGCCTAGGGCGCTAACAGTCGGGAGGCACCTGAATCTAAAAATTTATTTTTTGTCGGTTAATTTTAGAACTTAACTTTAAAATAGTTTATCTGAAGATTTAATATTGATCAACTCATTTATAGATATTATTGTATAGTAACATAAATTTCACACATACACATAAAAAAAATTTTGCAATATTTTTGCAAGTAAAAGAAAATATCACATATTTATAAGCACATATTATTTTGTTGGTATTGTTACCCATTCTCTACATGTAGCTGCACATTATGTAGGTGTGTAGTTTGTTTTAAAAAAATGTTAATGTATTTTTTATAATGTCAATGGTGTATCTAGTAGAGGTCAAAAGTATAATTGAAGGAAATAAAGTATTTTATTTTCTATTCTTAATTTTTTGGAGGAAAATTCTATTATTTGTTTATGGAGGAATTCGTAGGTCTAGTCCAAATACGAATCTTCACAAAACCATGGGAGCTACATAAACGTTTTTGTTTCAATGAAAATGGCGCTTTATTTCATGATAGAGTTACTATAACCTACTTGATATGGCTAAATCAGACTTGTAAGAAGCCTTGTATAAAATATTAATTTTTTTACATTCTGAACATCCGCTATGATTAATGTTTTCCATCCACAAATATATTTTTTATCCTTATATAAGGAATTTATTAATATATTTTTTATTATTATTTTATTATGACCGTCATGTAAATTTAAAAATAAAAGAATATAGATATATTTTATTTATTTACTTTATGGAAAAAAATATTAACTAAATTTGTGAGGAGGGCGTCCACTCAAACTATTGCCCAGGGTGCTCCCGACCTTTAATTCGGCCCTGTGTATATGACACAATTTTAACATTTTCCTTTTACTTTTTATCAGCTCTATATTTTGAAAAGTATATCATAAAATTCTTTACTATCCTCCATGAAATGTTAAGAGCTTCATGTGTCTTGGTAATTGTTCCATCTAAGCCTTACTCCGCCTTTGAAAACTTTATCCCATAATATCTATTACAGATTAAAGATGTATGTACACATATCTTATATCAATACAACACTTTTAAATGTACAATGACTTATACATTAAGTGAAACATTTTATGTAAAGGAGAGATAAAATGCAATCAAACCTATTATTATAGAATTTGTTTCAAACTAATTTATACTTTATATTATAATATATATTATCACAATAATATATAGAATGTAATAAATATCTTACAATACAAGAAATATTGGTGGACAAAGCTACTATATTATATACTAAAAGAGAGCACTTTTTTATATAATTTCCTAGTATTTACATCATTTACAGTAATATTCTATCTCTTTTATATAGTTCTTTATTGATAATAATAGATAGGTGAAAAAATGATTCATCGTCCATTATAATTAATTTGGTAATATCTAATATAATTAATTCTAGAAGCTTGTTATTTGGCTTGGTGAGTGACCCATCCATGTCTTACTTCAAATAAAATACATTTAAACTTATTATTATAAATATTGTTCCGAAATAATTTTGGTTTTGTATAATAATATATATATAATATAATAAAGAACATACAACATAAGAGACATTGGTGGGAAAAGATACTCTATTATATAATATGAGTGGACAATTTTTAATATAATTTCCAATTATTTACGCTGTTCACACTAATATGCATATCCTTTGTATTGGTCGTTGTTACTAATAATAGATAGGTAAAAATACGACTCATTATCCATTATAATTGTTCTATAATACCTTATTTAACTAATTCCAAAAACTAGTTATTTGATCTATTATAATAAATAAATACATGTGTGTTATATATTGCAAACTGTTTTCACACATGTACTTCATATTATCATATTTAATTCTTGGGAAAGTTTGGGAATTTGATTCAAATATAATTTCAATGAAACCCTGGTTTCCTTTGTTTAACCTGGTTTCGGATACTTTCCAAGTTAGACCAATGTGGATATTTCTACCTTACTTTCTTGTCCAATTCTAGTTGGAGAATTGTTTAGCTGATATTGGTAACGATTTAGGGAAATTTTTAGCTATTGACCCAAAAACCAAATATTTTGAGCACACTACTTATGCTAGAATCTTGGTTGATATAGATACCTCTATGGATTTCCATGCCACTATTGAACTTAAATTTTAATATAGAACTTGGATTCAAAACCTGGATTATGAAGGTTTCCCCTTTAGATGTAGAACATGCTTTTCTATTTGGCCATTTAGTAGCAAATTGTCACTTGGTTCGAAAACATGTTAAAGGTAGAAGCTCTTGGTGGAAGATCTCTAATTCTAATCATCTGGTATTGTATGATCCTTTGGATTTTGATTCTTATTCAGTTTCTAAGGAATCATTTGACCCAGAACAGATGGAAGTGCAATAATTTTGTAAGAATGGATTAGGTAACTTATCGTGACCTCATAATTTTGTAGAGCACATTGAAGTTTTGATTCCAATCCATAACAGTGAAAATGTAAATCCAAATACGAAATAGGGTTGGAAAGTTTTCAATCAGAAAAATAATAGTATTTTTTTCCTCATTGTCTTATGTTTTTCTCCACCTCTTGTAGGGGCTAGGGTCCCCTTAACCCTCTTTCAATGCTAATCAAAAATATATATATCATATTTATACATAACAATACAATAATTATATGTTATATGTCTTTCTGTAGACAATAAAATTGTTACAAAATAATAAATGTATTTTATCCTTATAATTACATGCGACAAAATTTTTAAAAAAAAACTGAAAAATATAAGGAACACAACAACAAAAATAAAAATAAACAGACTCAAGAGAATTTAAAAAACGAAGAAAAAATGACAATGACACAATTAAAAAAGAAACCATACCCATACTTCTATGATTTTAAACAAATATTTTTAAAACAAAAAAAACATAAAAATTTGAGAGGCTCCATCATTCCACTCAAAAATGAATACCGAAGAAAAAAAAATTTAACATATACTTTATGTTCTTCTACAACTTCTCAGTATCTCAATTCCAAAACATATACACACGTAACATCATAAAAATAATATTAATAATAATAAAACATCCCATAATATGCATAGGATTATATTTTCATTGTCGTATAGAATGTCTTAATGGAACTCCCAAAATTCTCTCAATGAATGTCATGTATTGTGTGCTCTCAAATATTTGATAGGGTTAAGTGACATTTTTATTTTGTTGATAAAAATTAGTTTTGAATATAAATTTTGAATGAGAAAAAATCATTGTTATATTTTAATTGACTTTTTTATTTATTTTTAGATAAGATAAAAGGGATTTGATTTCGAAGGGATCAGAAAAACCTTTACAACATGAGAAGAAAGGTCATAAGCGACCAAAACAGAAACCAAAAAAGAAAACTGAAATACAACTAATGTAATCTACACCCGCACCCAGGTCAAAGAGACTTAACCCAAGACAAAGAGAGAAAATTACACTAAGACCCACGCCCGGGAGAGACACATGTGTGACTCCTCCTAACATGATTGGTCCGAACAAATTTGTGTTTCTTGGGCTGGACCGTTATCCACCCATCTCGGACAACCTCAGGATCGGAATATGCAACAGAAATTTCATCGTGAGATGCCCCCACATCCAACCCAAGGTGCACTTCTAATCTGTCATTAATAAAATCATCCCCCCTTCTATCCATAAAAGGACTTCTACCATTGGGTCTATTCCCACCAACCAAAACATAACATGGAGCAGACTTTGGATTTAAATCATAACCTTCTGCTTTAAAGCGTGATTTAAAATTTTAATTTTAATTCTCACTAGTCACAGCCCACCCACCAAACCCACCTAGTCAGTCACCATCCAACCATTCAGACAAGGCTACCTACACATCCTCCATTGAGTCGATGCCAACATCCACCAAATTGGTAGAAACCCCTGACACCACTTCACCAATCTCTTCTGCATCATCAGCAACATCGTTTATGTCCACGGATTTTGTCTCATCGTCGATATGGGAGATAGACAGATACAGACCATGAGCTTCCTCAATATTTTCATGAGATGTCAAAGCCCCCCCACATCAGTTATGCATATCATAGCCAATTATTCTACACTTATTACAAATTATTGGTGAGCTCTCAATATCAATCCTTTGTTCCCAACTGTCAAACAAAGATTTTAAAATGATTTTTTGGGGAACCTTGGATCCCACAAGAATATTAATACAAAAAAAGGAAAAAAAATACCCTGGGTTGTGATGTAGGAGCATCAACTCACTAGAATGTATATAAATTTTTAATTCAAATAAGAAGTGCATTATGGCTTCAGAATGCTTGTAATAGTCCAATAAGGTGTAAGAATATCTCTCCTAACTAATAATTTGCAATTGTAATAATGATTCTTGATTTTCATTAGGAATTTTCTAAGTTGAAATCACCTCTCATAGGTATATATGGCTATTTGAAAAATCATTATAATAATGTAAGAGTGTAATTGTGAAATATAAATCATGTTGATAGGTTTATAGGGTGTAATATGGTTGTAAATAAACCTTAGAAAAGGTATTATTACATGCTTATATGAGAAAATAAAAATTAGCATGATTGGTAGGAAGTTGAGAAGATTATGGAACTAAAAGTCAAGTTTAGAATAAATTATTTTAAGAGAAACTTCTCTCTACGTATGAAAGGAGATGGATTATCAGTAAAAGCTAATACATATCATTATATTCAATGTGTGTAGAAGTTAAGAGAAGTTGAGTCTAAATTTCTTAAAATGGGAGGCTTCAGGAAGGTACATATAGACCTATGTACAGTCATGAAATCGTAAGATCCGCTTGTTTTGAATAAAAGTGTGAGTTCGTGTATGTATATACATTGTTAATGTTATTTTTTGTGTACATTTTGAATGTGATGAGATCAAAGTGATGGCTGGTATTTTCATGATAGAACAGAAATTATCTTGGATGAATCTAGTGCTTGAATGTAAATTTCATGACTTGTAACAGCGAGCTAAGGTTTTATAGGAAGGAAGAGCAACGAAATTAGGAACACGGTGGAGACACGACTGTATATTGTCATTTCAAATAAAACTATAGACAAACGTTATTATATAGATTTGTACATGTGTTCTCAGATTTAGATCAATAAATAAGAAGTTGTGTTGGTGTGTTTTATGGGTATGTGAAGTGATATTATGATTTGGAAGGGCTGATTAAATAATTTATACAAATTTCTCTCCTATTGGGTTTGTACAGTCCCTAAACTAGTGTTTTTGGAAAAACTTTCATATCTTTCTCATACGGTTAAGTTAAGAGTTGAAATTTGGAAGAAACTATATTAAGAGGGTCTAATGTATGTTTAGAAAGTTTCATAGTGATTGGTGCATGCATGTGTAATTTATATATGACATAAATTTTCCATAGTTACACGCGAATTGTTTGACGAAATGACTGATTAGGAAAAATTAATTTAACTTTTTTTATTTGCATCCAAATTAGCTGAAATTTGGAAAAAAAATTATTTGAAGAGTCATAAAAAATCTGTAAAAATGTTAGAGCTAACTGATATGTGTGTAGGGATTTATTGATTGCAGAAAATTGCAGTTTTAAGAGAGACTGAACAGTGACAGTGACTTAAGAAAATTGATGCTAATTCGTACAAGGAGGATGATTCAAAGTCCGAGAATGATCCAAGAGATGTTCTAAAGAAAATACAAGTTAGGATCATCTAGAGGTGGACTACTATTTCTAGAATATTATGATTGTAGGAGTTCATGAAGATCACCTACTTGAATGTTACTTGCGAAATAAAGGTTCTCATGTCCTCGGTAAATTTTTTGATGTCGAAGATGCTTTAGGGGTTAATGGATGTCAGAGATCGTCTAAAGAAAGTGGGTACAAATATGTCAAGACTATATAATATAGGTAATAATATCAAAACCTTATCATTGATAGTTTGTATTGAATTTGTAAGACATGGAGTAGATGATTCTTGTGTGTGCCTTGGAAACTCATGAGAAGTGTTTGATTTGTACACTAATAAGGGCTAATAATTTATTGACATTTAAGTATAGAATCGAGAGAGATTGATTTGAGAGAGGGAGTAAATAGCTAAAATGAATGACAAGGTAAATTGTATGAGTCCTTTGTACAAGTTTATATAGGGAATGCTAGATTAAGGTTTCATTTCATTAAACAAGGATCCTCATATGCACCTACAAACATGGTGTGAATGTTTAAAGGAAGGTATTTGAAGAGTAAGAGGAAATTTGTCACTAGAATTTTCTTTGAAGTAAAACAAGGTGCATCAAATCGATCTTTAGTTGCAAGATTGAATGCAATCAAAACTCCTATGGATTTTGCAATTCCCATGAAAACCTCAGGCTCCCAGAACTCCAAGGGTAGATCCAGGAGGAGAAACTAGACCAGTAATTCCTAAAATTTAATCTCTTGTAACCCACCAGGTCGTCAACGACTAAGGTTAAAGGTAGATTTTCCATAAAATTGTGGTGCCCCATATAAAACCTATTCCACATCCAATTCTTCTTGGAAATAAAAGATAAATACATCCCCTACCAATGCTCTATCCTACACCTTGGAGGCACATTTCCTCCTACACTAGACTCTAAAAAAATCTATATTTTTTCTGAGGCTCGTAAAACTTCCTATGACTATATGTTTAAATGTGTCTTTAGATCTATCAATAACTAACTCCAAAATTCCAAATGTGGGGTGTCATAGTTCCATGTAGGGGAGAGCTTAGTGGGATCCCAATGCTCTACCCCAAATAGTCTCGTTGCCCACGTCTACTTTGCAGAAGAGGAATCCGCACCCCCATTTACGGTTCCTGAACCATACTATTCACTCTTAGCTATTCTTAAACCCTAATCGCCCATTCTCTACTCACCCATTAGTATGAGTGTATGATCAATTGTTTCTTCCTTAAATTTTGTGATAAATGTTATTTTTTTAAGCATTAGTAAATTCAAACATTCATGCCCATAAAATTTCTCTAATAAACACACAAACAATGATAAACAATCTACAACTTATATGTTGATTGTAGATTATAACCAAATATACCAATTAAATAAATGATTACAACCAAAATCTTGTGAGATATAAGCATCCCTTCAGAAACCTCACATGAGAGACTATACGTGGTGGTATCAAAGATCACAAAGAATCCAAACTTCCAATAGGAAATAATTTGCATAGAGGAAGAGGGATCTTTGAGAGTGTGTTGATGTGTTGACAATAGATCACACGGAAAGAAGGGTGTGATAGGGAACAAGTCTAATCAATTATCACAACATAGGATAAGGGACAAGGTGGGAGTTGAAGAATCTATCAACGTGGAACATATTGCATGTACCACTAGGAGACAATCTTTTGGAAATTACGTACCACACCTAGATTTATCAGATGATTCATGTAATCCATTGATGGCTTCCAATGTAATTAGTAATTAAGATTGTGAAGAGATATGCCCCACTAGTATAAATACCCTTGTGATACCTCATATTTAGGGTGTGTGTAGTATTAATGAATGCATGATGATTGATCTTTGTTTATTATTTGTGTATTAAACAAATGTTGATTATAGGAGGTTATTGAACACATGCATGTTGATGTATTAAACATTGCAAATGTAATTCCAAGTGATTCATCTTCTACCATTCATATGTTTGTGTAAGAATATTGGAACTGCTTATGAGAATATTTTTCTGTTGCTGTCTCTTATGGTGAATGTGATCTTCTACACTAGGTGAGTTACTTATGAATGTCTTAAAGCTATATTGATGTAACTGAAACTGACGGGAAACGGTCTACTCTCACTCCTCATGTGAGTACATAAGGTGACCTTGTGTGATATAATCGTGCAAGGGTGTTTCTTGTATAGGGTATACACTATGGTATCTTGATCATACACAAATGACATTGAGATTGGGGATTAGGGTAAATTAGAGCAACACCATTTTTGTTGACATCTCACACTATTACAGTCCACCACAACTACCCTCTTGGATGCCTTGTATGTTATGTTTATCAACATAACTATTGACAAAGCTAGTATAATTAGATCTTAAATAAATATATCTGCAATTGTTTTGATAAGTATCAATCAATAGGTATTTATATCATATTTGATGCAGAGTTTTGGTCATTCGATTACACTTGTCAATGTCATCCAAATTATTATCTATGTTAATATTGTATTGAATTACTCCTCTATCAAATTGTATTAAATGGAAAACATTGACTCGATAGAGTTCACTTTATTCTTAGTAGAATGTCACCTTTATTTTCCATAGAAATTATTATTATTATGAAACAAGGTAAGTAATGATAAACACACTACAAATAAACTAAAAAATATCCTTTGTGGCTAACTGGTCTATAGTATAGCAATATTATGTCATGTCTCCACACACACATAGATATATATATATATATATTGTGTGTGTGTGTGTGTGTGTGCGTGCGTGTGTGTGTATGTATGCTATGTTATTAGGTGGGTTCTATTTGTGTTTCTAATTTAATCTTAAATATCAACAAATTTTTAAAAACAATTACAAATATTTTGATGCATATCAATTGATTTAAAGTGTTACAGTCACAAATAAAAGATTGTAAAATCAATTTACAATGATCAAAATAAATAATATACATATAACCACATAATGATGACATAACACATATGAATAATATAAATATAAATTTATAATGATGAGATAATAGTATCCTCTAACCTAAATAGTTATCTCCAAAAACACCTTGCATATTTGACATCTTAATTATCATCTTAATCAAGAATGCAGAGAAGTGGAGTTGACTCGATAACATTCATCCCAACATTGCTTCATTAGAAAACTCTAAAATTTATATTCTCCATTAAAATTATTATAATCCGTCCTACAAATGTACAGCTTAAAAGGAACTTCAAACATTATTAGGAAACGTTGATAGATAATGATGGTCAGACAGGTGCACTAAAAGGGTTTTGTTTATTGGATATCTTCTTGATCTAAACTATAGGTACCTGTTCTTTGATTTTGGCTTATTCTAGGAGGTACATTTCTATTTCTTCAACAGAAACTTAGATAAGCATGGAAACTATTTCACCACGTCAAATCTAGATTGTTTCTTATTTTTCTATGACCAGTGAAAATCATTTGATATGCATCTTCTGTGTATTTTTCTTAAGTAGCTTGTTTGAAATGATTGTCTATTCAAATGATTTTTCTGTCTCAAATGTTTTTGTTGTCATACTTATCCTCCATCTGTCATATAAAGAGGATATTGTGGCCTCAAAATAATAAAGAGATGACCCACATTTCATTCAATGAATCCTCTGCAATTTAAACATTGTCCCCACAATACCTTCCCATCAAAAGGAGGTTATAGCTAACCTTTCACCACCTTTTTTTTCCACTGTTTTTGAAGAAAGGAAAATTTATGTGTATGAAGTGAGCACCTGTCAAAGCAATTCTTTTTTTTAGTTTTTTAATCCTTCATGTTTGCCACCTGCGAGGAGCACCGCCCACATTCCTAGGTCTGTTTGGAGCCCCACCCACGTTCTTAGTTTACAAACGTGTATTTTCTTCATTCTCCTTTCAGATCCATACAAACCCTAATAATTTTCGTCATCCAACTATTCTATCTATTATTCTATCTTGGATTGTATGAAAAATCTATTTTTTCTAACATTAATCATATTACGTATATTATAGATTCAATAGTGAACTTCATTCATGTTTAAATAATTGGATGGGAGATCATTTTGGCGGGATGAATATTTTTGGTATTAAAATATAGAATCATAACGTATTTGTAAAAATGTGGGTATTGATATCTAAAATTTTATTTAGTATTTTTCTATGTATAAATAAACAAATAAAAAATATTATAAATTGGAAAGTTTTTCTTAATTATTAATGTCAATTTTTCCTGTCATCCAATTATACCTTGATTTCAAATGTATAAATATATATACCACAATTTCAACTTGTCCCTTTTATTATTTATCAAGATTTTTTAATCATATAAAATGTTAATTTTTATGTTTAATTATAGAACATTATAAATTTGTTGATTATCTTTCAAAACATTTTAAGACTTCATTTATTTTAATGTTAATTTTCATGTTAAATTATAAAACATTATAAATTTGTTGATTATCTTTCAAAACATGTTAGAGATCCATTTAATTTATTGAGTGTTCTTGGATGTCTTACTTCTCTTTACAAAATATCAACACTTGATAGATAAAACTTAAAACTTCATGTAGAAATACCTCATCTCCCCTTCTCAAAATCTCAATCCATGATAGGTAAGGATAGAACATAACATGTAAAGAAGAGCTGGAGTGAAAAAATAATAAGTCCTCCCAATCTTCCTTGAAAACAAAAAATAACTCAAAATGTTTCTCTTAATCTCCATCAAGCTCATAATCTTAAGTTAAACATGTATCAAAAGATTTTGATACTATGGATCGACTTCTAAACACTCAAGTAAAGATATGTATCTTTTAGTTACTCAACAAATCAAATGTGTATGAGGATATTCCCTACAAAGTATTAAAGGATACAACATTTGCAAGTGATACTCAACAATCTCATTTTTTTTAGTTGTTAATTTTAGTTAAAAATGAAATGCATCTAACAAATGTTATCAATTATATTTGTATATTCAAGTTATTAAAAATAATTTTGGATTCAATATTTGTAGTGAGACAAGGGAGTTATGTGGTAGCTACGTCACACTTTTTTGCAAAGGCACCACGAGTCTATATGTAAAGTGTGAGATATTGTGTATCTGAGAAGCTTGAAGTCTCAAGGGAGAGAGTGTCGGCTTGTGTGTTTTCACATGGATTGCTTATATGCTTTAACCTCGGAAAAATACTTTTACTTGTGGCTAAGGATCCTAGCCATAAGATTGATACACATGTGTTTGATTTTATACTTATCCATGCACAACAAATCTCAAGCATAGACCATGCAAGAATATTTAGGGAATATCAATCACACATGAATGGAAGGAACTACACAAAATATGACACACATAATGTACAAAAAGAAGGTACTACATATGATTAGGGATTGTAGGGAAGAAAAATTCTAATGATGAATTATAGAGACTTGGATTTCTTGAAAACTCAAGCAATCCATACATCGATATAGGAGCATCTTCTTTCTAGGTGTAAATTTTACTTTTTCTTCTCAATTTTGGTTTTCAAGTGTTTTAGGAGGGATTAAGAGTGTTTTTTAGGTCTTGGTTGTTCTTTAGGTGTGTTTGGTCTAGCTCATGCCCTTACAAAAATTGAAATTAGCTTTTTCCCTCGAAAAAGCAATTTGAATGTGTAGGACGCATTTTTGGCTTTTTTTTTTGTTTGATGAGGTCCTTAGAGAATAAAAACCACCTATTGCATTGATAAATGGTCCTATTAAGGACTTGAGGTAATAGGTTTAGCTTAGAAGTCCATGCTTTGAGTTTTAGCCTTTTAGAGTCATTTCAAACTAACGTTATGTAGCCAAAATACATGTGGTTAAAGGGTCTTAGTAGCATAGATCAATGGAACCTAACTTAAATGGTGGTATATAAGGTTTTTGAAAATGTTTTCATGAATTAAATTCAAATAAATGCAAAGAGAAACCTAAGAAGATCAAAGAAATGGTGGTGTAAAACAGTTATTCTGCTGCATTGATTTCAATGCATGGTTGAGTTACGAGTAATTGCATGGGTAAATCTAGTTGCAAAATTTATTTTTTTTACCTTTGTGTTGTATTATTATTATTGGAAAATTGGTAAGTTGTTGTTACATTGATTCTTTAGAATAGTTAATTGGTTCTTATTGTTTGTCAAGACATCCTCTTGCAAACCTGTAGTCACATTCTGAGAAAAGAGTTAATGTAGAATGAAAAAACTCAACCCTCAAAGAGATAAATAACTTGAAAAGGTGTATGTGTCTTATCAAGTTCTTGAAAAATCCTCACAATCCATTCAAGTTAAGAGAAGCTTCGAAATGAAAGCTATAACTAGTCTTGATAGAGACAAGGTATTTAATTCCCATGATAAAAGTGTGAGTGCATATGTGTCACAAGATGTTCATGAAGGGATTTTATTCTTGGAATTTTTATTAGGTTGATACATACCTTATCATTCTTTTAGAATAAAGAAAGATTCAAACATAGCTAATAAATACTAATATTTCCCCTCTCTGGCTTACACAGAATTGAAAATCCTCAAGTTAGGGTTTGAGAAGGAAAAAAAATTATTAAGAATAAATTGTCAAAAAATCATGAACCTTCGAAGAAATATCTGCCCCGAGGTTGTTGAAGATATTTTCAAGGTTTTAGATCAAACCATTTGTTCTCCTAGGAGAATTCCTTGACAATTTTCTAAGAGAAATAAGGCAGGCCTTATTATGTAAGACAGAGTTGTAAAAACCCCTTTTATACCTAAGTTACATGATAATAAAACTTCTTGGAGTGTAAAGTAAGGCTAACTGGGTATCTGGAATGATCTATGCTGGTGTTAGAAAATTCTTGAATTTAAGATTAGACAATAGTAACAAAGAACCCAGGGCTACTATAATTTTTCTATCCTACAATTTACATCAAGATTGAATTGAGGTAGTACAAGGAGTTTGTTGTTTTGGTAGAATATTAATCTCTACTAAGACGTGTTAGAGGTGAGAAGACTTTAATTTCATCTTGAATCATTTACACTGCACATGAATTTCCCTTAAACCTGAACTATTGGATTAGTGAAGGAAGAAGTAAACTAGATCTTGGAGTTAAAACCAATATAGGATCTTGTCTAAAAACCTTCTCTGCATCATACATACTAAGGGATATAAAATGGAAACAATTTTTGAATATTCATGTGCCAAATGACAGGTCTAAAGGGTCCATGAGTAGTACATACACCTCCATCCGGTCCTCAATTGAAACATTAAATTTGATATAGGTGGGGCACTTTGACAATGAAGAATGAGTGAGGAAATTCTTAGAGATAAAGGAGGTTTAAGCAATATTGTGCTTGTGCAGGAGTTATGTGGTAAAATTCATAGACATTGTAATCCTATGTTATCATAGGATAGAACATGAAAATGTGTGTGATGTATAAGATCTATTTGTAGAAACCAAATTTGGGTCACACTCCCTTTGTTCCCATTCAATTAATTAACATAACACATTTAACTAACCATGACCCCTTTACCTCATATTAATATTCTTCCTCACATTATTAATTAATTTAATTATTTTAATAAAGTAAATTTCACCTCCACACCTCTACCTCATCATGACACCTCACCCTGGACCTATTCCAGGGGAATTTAACTCACAATGACTGATACATCACCCTCAGTACTAAGTCATCACCCTCAACACTGAGTTATCACTCTCAGTGCTGAGTCACTAACTTGACCGAATTAACTAAGGCTTATTCCTAAACCTAACTAGACCTATTTTAAGTTCTTCTTTCCTTCTCTCACATGAACTCTACTGCCATAAGTAAATTCAATGAGGAAAGCACACAAAATCTAGGAATATATGCCTATTTTTGGTAAATAGGACTATTTCTCCCTAACCAACGCCAGTTTATCCTCGGCCGACGTTGGTAACCTAAACCGCCACTGGTTCCTTTATATACAATTTTACAACTCTTTACCTGGTTGTTCATTCAATTTTTGGGATTTCTATTACAATCAAGTGAGGATATCAGAGCCATTCCTTCATCAAAATGATGTCTACACACCACCAGAGAGAAGTTCAAGCCAAGGATTCCCTTCCAGATTGTTGGAGTATCTATGGGAACACACAGGTCATACTGTCGTAGCACTGAACCAGTCATCACCTTACCGGTCAATCACCAGCCACCTTCAGTCATGTGATCTTCATAGAAGCAAGTAATTAATGTGATTTTAATCATTTGTGTTTAGTTTATTGTAGATCTCTTGTTTTTTTCATTATTTCAATTTTTGTTGTTACCCAGATATATCCATCTTCCCACCAATCCACCAATCTAGCCATTTCAATCCATTTCACCATTTGTGACCTCTCCCTCTATATTCCTGATTCTTCTCAGTTATATTATGAGCCTAATCACAACCTCCTTACTCTCTGTGTAATCATAGAGAATCTCAAAAGCCATTTTTTATTAAGTTATTACCTATTGACCCTATCGATGTCAATTTACCCTATCGTTGTCAGTTTCATCCCTATACCAACATCGGTCACCTAACTGATATCGGTCTCTGTGTCTGATAATTGGGCCCAGACCAGCGAGCTCCTAACTTGCCCAAAAGCCTCCCCAAAACCTTATCAAATCTCACCCAAACCTCACCCGATAAATCCCAGACCCTTTATCAGACCTCTGTTCAGACCTAAAAAAACCAAAAAAAACCTACTAAAACCTCTAGATCTAATCATAAACTTTTCCTTGCTATATTATATTTACTTATTGCATTTGCACAAGATACCTAAATCATATAACTATAGTATGGTTTATTTATTTCATGATATTTGTCTGCATTAAATTGTATTTGAAAGTGGATTGACAACCTCTCTTCTCAGATCTAGCATTTTCTAGTCATTCCACTAACCTATATTATTAATGCTATTTTGTGGTCTTGTTGTGTTTCTTACAGGTCATTCCCCCTAGCCAAAGGGAATCTCTCCATGATCATCTTGGATCAAAAGTCAATAACCCACACATTTTACCTTCCACCTTCACTCAACAGGTAATCCTCCTCACCTTCACCTTATTTATTTTGCTCATACGTATGTACATCTAGCATGCAAAACATTTTGGCATGCCCGGTGGGACCCATTTGGGGTTCTTTGCATTGTTCATTCTTAGGGAAACATTGCGTGTTTATTTATTTTTGAAAAAGAGTTCACATTAAGTCTTCCCCCTTAGAAACATTCTTCTTCTCCTACTTATCTCTTTGAAACTTGTATTTTGGATTAAAAGGAATACTTCTTTTTACTCTGTATTGCATCTAGTAAAAGACATAGTCTTGCCTATTCATTACTACTCTCATCAAATTTCATTGTGGATTTGGGTTTTAAGATTTTTGCATCTCATTTGTGTATGATGCATTCTAGCTCATTTAAATTGTGGGAAACCTATATGTTGGAATTCATGCCCAACTAATGGTTGACAAATGGAACCGTATTTCACATTTTTCACACACTTTATACCAAATCAATGAAAACAAACTACACATTTCTTAAACATCATATTTCCCAGAAGAAGCGATCAACGATCACATGATTCGAGGGTTAACAGTGGGCTCCAGTTGGTTTTTCTAGCTAGTCATCATATCAAAGAAGGATCCCCACTCCAAAAATTATCTGAAACCAGCCATAGTTGCCAGTTTATGTAGGGCACCTTTGGTAACCAAAAATTCTAATTTATTCACAAGTCAGTCATAAATGGCATAAGCCACAATATAAAATCTATGCCATAGTGTTTTATGTTTTTCTAGCTTTTGCTTGATTTTTGTTTTGAGGTGTGAATTCGTTCTTTTCATTTTTCTCTCCCTACACATTCCACAATTATTGCTGGCATATTCCAAATGTTTTTGAGTGTGTTAGGACTGATCATTTCCATACTCGGTCTTTGAGTTGGTCTTTTTACTTGACCTAAATCACCAAAAATTCACTTTTTCCATTTTTCATAGATTTCACAGTAACTGGTATCGGTCTAGCAACTGCCATCAATTTCATCATCTCACTGCCATTGGTTTTAGGATGTTTTTGTCATTTATGCCAAAGTAGCATTCAATATCTATTTATTTTCTTTTGGTGACTTCCTTGGTCACTTTACTAGTCTTCGAGTCTTTGATATTACCTTCAGAGTCAATTTCTACTTCATTTTCACCATTTATTTCTAGATTTACCAATATAACATTTCTCCACATTAACTGACATTGGTCTAGCCAACTGGCAGAGGTTACCCTCTCATACTGAAATCAGTTAACCCAACCGGCATCAGTTTCTGTGTTCTAATTTTTTAATCAGAACAACGATTAAATCACACCTTTTGACCCATTTTTTCTCCATTCCTTCTGTGTTTCTGCATCATCAACAGGGCTCAGAATACCTGTTCTATTATTAGTCACATGGTTTTGACTCACAGACAAGCTAACACTCTCTTGTTTCATGCTATCCTGCTTGCCAATCCCACCTAGCCCATCACCCCCTTCCATCTTATCACCTATGGACCCTAATTAGGATCTTTCCATACCTACCGGTGATGAGGAGTTTGTGATATTCCTTGATCATAACCTCACTACTCTGCAACATTATGTCGCTCATTCATCTACTTGTGATTCATCAGGGGAGCTTATATATGGCATGCACGTTTTCGTTCCTCCTACTCTCGCACCCACTTCTGCATCAACTACTACCAGCTTGGAATTATGCTCTTCCACCTTACCACATGTGGTTTCCCAGCTTTACCCTACATCATTGATATCTGCTGCACCTATGGCATCTGTCGTATCTTTGACATTTTTCACTCTTACGATGTCAACCATGCCTTTATCAACTGCCTTAAGTGTAGGTCTATATGTGCTCACCACTTCTCATATGGCTATTGCACCTCAGCCACCATTAGTGTTGTCAACCCACACTCCCTTCCAAAAAATCATCCTCTCCATCCCGCAATATCTTCCTCCGATTTCTATGAGAGTCTTTACATCCATCCCACTTACCTACACCTATCACCAACAACCCCTTATTTCATCGACCGCTTAGTCAAGGTACTTGCCCTCTACATCTATTTTAGCCTATGGTCCTTCATCACAATTTTTGTACTCAGAACCACCACATAATGGGATGTCATCCACGTCACAACCACCTTATCTACCCCTTTATACTACAAGGGTGCCCCATCATTGCAACCTAACAATGATCTTCTAAAAATGATGATGCATACGATACAGACATTAGAAGCATTTGTCTCTAGCTCACGCAAGTCTCTAACATTTGATGAGATTTGCAATGATCCCATTCACCCATTCATTCCGATTCATCCATACCCTCCCCATTGGGAAATTCCTAAATTCAACCGATTCAACAACAAAGAAGACCTACAACAACACTTGTGGTCTTTTAAACATGTGTGTTACCTAATCGCTCATGATGACACATTTCTCCTACAAAAATTTCCAATGTCATTGATGAGACCTACTTTAGATTGGTATAGTGCTCTACCTAGGCACTCCATCTTCTCATTTTACCACGTAGCTTAGGATTTTCTATACCACTTTTCTATTAACATTTTTAAAAAGGTCACCATGAATGACTTTTATGCCACATGCTAGTATGAAGACAAATATATCGTATATTTTTTCACTCGTTGATGGAGCTTGATTAACCAACTCACATTCCAATTACCTCATACAAAGTTAATAGAGTTGTTCACTAGAGCCTGTGTTAGACACATTTCGCCAACTCTCCAAATCGAAACCTTCCATACATTTGATAAGGCATTCACTATGGATTGGAAACTAGAGAGCCATACCATTGAGTTGAAGAAGATACAATTGCATAATAAGAATACTACGTTTAAATTAAATGATACCTATTCTTCTTCCAAACCACAAAATAATTATGCTAAAAGAAAAGGATCTGCCAATGCAGTCAATTTGAAAGCTGGCCTGTCTCATCCATATAACTAATCAAAACCTTATTCTTACCTCTCTCATGTTCAGGATTTTTAGTTTAAGTGAGAGCAACAAAAATATACTCCCATAGGATAACCTTACTCTTCAGTTTTAGAAAAAATCTTAAAATCCAGAGTAATTACCCTTCCACCCGTCAAACCCCATACTAGTTTTGACCGTTATCATCCTATGCCTACATGGTACAAATAAAATGATTACTGTAACTACCATCGTGTTAGAGGTCATAGTGACAGTAGTTGTATAAATTTCAAAAACATCATCCACGAAATGTTAGATAATGGAGATCTCATCTTGGACAACCCTAACACATTGGCTAACCAAAACCTTCACATCTTCAGGAAGTCGTTCCCAAATCACACCCTGTTGTCTAACCAAACCGGTGAAGATTCGACCAATGATAGTAATGTTCATGAGGTTCATGCCATTTTCAGCATTATAATATCTCTTTCTGCTTAGTTTATTCCCATCTCATATATTAGGGAAATTCTTGCACGAGCTCATTTATCCATAGAGTCCCCTTCATATTTTCCTCTACACATAGAGGAGTCTACCATATCTGCCGATATAGTTGTCCCACTCACCTCCCTACCTGATGTGAAACACGTGGTACTTACTCTTCTATAAACGAAAGATTCCATTTTACCTTATTCACCAAAAGAAGAACCTATCTCATCCACCTTGCCTCCTCCCCTACCCATAGAAAACCCATTAGTAGTGCCCCATCTTGTTGTTGATCTATTCTTGTCTCTTTTACCCATAGAGTTAGAAGCCAACCATTTCCCTGTTTCACAGACACCCGATTACTTTATAGGGATCACTAGCAAATAAACCTCATCTCCTTCCACTTCTACGCCATTCTTGCGTTTGGCTAAGCACTTGGACTATGTTGACTATTCCATGCTTTGGGGATGCCTTTGGCGGGATGTCTCAACTCAAATGTAAATGTTGTCCATAGACACTTCCACTATTTATATTAAAGTTTTTAAGACCATTAAATACATCACACCTGAGTCAGTTGTAGTGAAATCTCTTGTATCACCTTCACCCATACATGCACATCTACCATTACTTTAGTGACCACTTGTACCTAACCCACCTACCCCTTCACTCGCTCCCAAATATACCACTACCTTAGGGTCCATGCCAACACCAAGCTTAGTCTATCCTCCTGTTAAACTTGATTTAGCTACCCCCTCCCAAGCTGTCACCAAGAATACTCCCCCACCTAGAGAGGACCCCCCTCCTAGACCACATACAACAACTTCACCCACTACTCCTTTGTCACCCTCACCACTTCCATCTATCCTAGGTCTGCACCCTTCAACCTTGGTCAAACAACCTCCTACCCAGGGTAAACCAAAAACAAGCATCCCACTTCCTCATCACGATCACTTGTCTCTCCTAAATTACCTACATGACCTATGCTTTGTCATTACCTAGGTCCTTTCCACCTCCCATATCAACACCCTTGCCGATACCCTCATCATTACCCACGCTATTCCCTTCTCTTCAATCAATCCCTTCCACATTGCCTTCTGCTACCATCTTTACCGAACCTTCATTATCAACTTGGTTAATCCATCCCCTTCTGCCATCGGCATTCCCTTATACTCCACACAATTCTTCTACACCTTTACGCAAGAAGGCACAAACTAAGCCCAATGCCCCACTACTTTCCAAAAAGGTAGTTAAACCTACACTGTCTCCCAAAACCAGCTCACTAGCTACACCTTTACCCAAGAAGGTGTAACCCAAAACCAAAACTACGTCATCTACCAAATAGGTGGTCAAACTTACTGAATGCCAATAACACCTTCATGACATCTTTCCTCCAAAATCACCCAAAATTTCATCTAGACCCATACTCACTTCACATTGTGATGCATTGGTAGGATCTTACGCTAACATCCTAGCTAACCTTTTGGAAACCTCTATCATCACATTACCACCTCTTAGACCTTATGACCCACTCAAACCTAAACCAGGAGGGTTTGATAATTCTAAAATTTTCACTTACCATTGTGTGCCAGAACATGATGTAGAAAACTGTAAGGCTCTTAAGCACTATTCTTCTCCACTATGTGTCCTCTTGAAGAAAAATTTGGATAACGATGATATTTTAGATGTGGACCCCATTCCAACTTCACCTATCACCAAAAAACCTTGCCCCACACCTATTCAGTGACCTCCATCTCCACCTCCATAGCCCTCTTACCCTCCTCGAACATTCAAGATCAACATGGTCCACATTAGAGAATTAGCTAAAACTCCTCCAAAATTCTAGTGTGCCCAAATTATTTCACAGGATGTTTTTCCTTCATCATTATTTTTCCCATCATGCCATTACACCTTTCACGAACACCTTCTTCATCTCACTATCTTCCTCAGACTAACATGGTTCAAGTTTCCACTCGCACACAAAAGGACAAAGGAAAAGAGAAGACAGAAAAACCATCCACTACACCTCTACTTAACATTCCATCTTTCCCTGCACCCAAAATCCCCATCTATGGACCCACATTCCCTATTTTTGACAAAGTGGCTCATCACACCATGCTTAAGAAACTTCTCCAATCACCCCTGAAAGTGTCCCTATATGACCTTATCCAAACCTATGAGTCTCATCGTTAATCCCTCATTGATGTCTTGCAATCCATTAAGGTTCAACCTAATTACCCTATGCATGTTACCTCCATCATCACTCCTCACCATGTTTCCTCCCTCACCACTTCACCTCCTCCCTCTACCCCCGCTACCACTCATCAAGTAGCCACTCTCAGTTTCTTTGATGATGAGATTGTACCTCTCTAATCGGATGATCCTGACCCTACCCTGTTCATTTCAGTTTATATCAAGAATACACACATCTGTTATGTTATGATTGATGAGGGTGCTAGTATCAACATCATCTCCTCCCATGCATATCAACAAATGCACATCCCTTCCAATTATATGCACAATAACCCAATTATGCTGCATTCGTTTAATGATGTCATAACTTCCACCCTCAAAACTATCATTCTCCACATTTGTGTGGGCCCCCGTACTATTCCTGAATTATTCTACGTATTGGAGGGGGAATTCCAATATAATTTTTTACTTGGCTGACCTTGGATTCACACCATGGGTTGTGTTCCTTCCACCTTACATCGATGTTTAAAATTTTAACATGAAGGACACAAGTACACCATTCTAGTCAGTCCTTCACCATTCAAAACCTGTAACATGATCTACAAACCTAATGATGTCCTTATACCGGTTAAGGCATCTATCATTAATACTACTATCCCATCTACCACCGTAGATGACACTTCTTCATCCACTACCTTTTTCACCCCTTCTGCCATTATACCTTCCACAACCAACTCTGCTATGCCTATACTACTACTGCATCTTCTTACCACCAGTCCATCAACCAACCCATCTCCATTGACCTTGCTTCCCATGTTTCCAGTGATTCTTTTATTCCCGCCACCCAAATTCTAACTTTGGATCCCTTAGTAGACGTTTTCCAACACCTCACTTTGGGGGAGTATTACCTCTATAACATGAACACTTTCCATATTCCTCAAGATTATGAAATATTTCATCAACATCCACATTACAACCAACGGGTAGGTGATGTCTTTCCATACGGTCTATCTCATCTTCGCACTAATTTGACATGTGGGGGATTTGATGCTTCTTTGAACCTACTCTTGAACCACCTACCCAAACCATCCCATTCTCATCTAATTTTTGGTACCTAACCAATTGTAATTTTTCCTACACATTCCTCCATCATTGTGCATGGAAAGGCTTTGGTTTTGGTCTCTACAAACAAGGTCATCACACATTCATTTCCTGCACCACTCGTAAACAAAAAGATCACCGTGGTCTTGGATTTTCTGAAGCATCTACTTCTAAGAAGACCCATATCATCCTCACAGAGGAAGATACACCTTCTCCACTTTATTCACCTACCCCACCAACTTCACCTATGGAGTTTATGGATCTAGAATCCATTCCTCCTAACTATTTTTTTCATAAAAACCATTTCCTCAGGACCTCTGACCTATTCCCTTCCTCTATCCTGACCTGATCGATGATGATACCCCTTCTATAAATGTTAGTTCAATGTCAGTATTGTGATTCCAATCTCACCTATTTATGTGTGGAAGATTCTAATATCCACCATTCGTTACCTTCTAAGACGTAAACCATGTCGAATGAATCAACCATAGAGATCAACATTCATACTCAGGATGACCCTCACATTCTAAAGATAGGCCAATATTTAGATTCCACTGAACAGGAAGATTTCACTTCTTTCCTCCAAGACTATAGCAACTCTTTTTCTTAGTTTTATGCTGATATGCTGGGTATTGACCCAAATATTGTGGTTCAAAACATCGTAACTATTCTTGAAGTCAAACTTTTGAAGTAGAAGCTATAAAAAATACATCCACACATTGACCTTCTTGTAAAATAAGAACTACAACACCTCTTTTATGTTTCTTTTATTCTAACCATTGATTATCCCCAATGGATTTATAACATCATTCCTATCACCAAAGTGATAGGGGGACTCTGCATATGCACAGATTTTTGTGACCTCAACCTATCTTTCCCTAAAGATGATTTTCCTCTACCCATCATTAACCAACTAGTTGATCTCACCACCATCCATGAGATGCTATCACACATGGACTGGTTTCTTGGGTTATAACCAAATATTACTTGCACCAGAAGATCAACACAAAACTTCCTTCATCACCCCTTGGGGGACCTTCTGCTATCGTGTTATGCCTTTTGGCCTTAAAAATACTGGTGCTACATACCAACGGTCTATGACCTATATCTTCCATGACATTATGCATAAAATATTGGAAGATTACATTGATGATATTCTTGCTAAACCTAAACATCGGGTTGAGCATATCCATGTCCTTAAAGTCATCTTTGATTGTCTCCTCAAATATTGTGTTCATCTCCAACCTAGGAAGTGTGTCTTCGTATTTCTCTTGGGTAAGCTCCTTGGTTTCATCGTCTCTTTGTGTGGCATTGAGGTTGAACCTACTAAAATCAAGGTAATTCTCAATATTCCTCCACCTACTAACCTGCGCAAAATTCATAGTTTGCAAGGCAAGTTACAATCTATTCGTCACTTTATTTCCCAACTCTCTGACCATTGTCAACCTTTTCATCATCTTCTTAAAAAGGATGTTTCCTTAAAATGGGATGATGAATGCCACAAATATTTTGAATCATTAAAGGGATACCTCCTCCAACCACCTATGCTCATCCCACCAAAAGATGACATCCCCTTTTATCTCTACATTTCTACCATAGACCATTCATTGGTGGCCATGATCGCTCATCACGATGAGAAACATAGGGAGCAGGTGGTTGCTTATATAATATGTACTCTTCTAGATTATGAAACTAGATACACTCATGCTAAAAAACTCTGCCTATCCCTAGTCTTTCATTGCCACCAAACTTTGTCATTACCTACTTAAATATAAAACCTATGTTATCACTAACACTGACCCCTTGCATTACATGTATGCTAAACCCTACCAACACCAACGTGTTGCATGTTGACTCAAGCTTCCTTGTAGACCTCGATCTTGAATTCATCCATTAAAAATCTATCGAAGGAAAAACCATTGCTGACCAACTTATAGATGCACCTCTATCTGAGAAACCAATCTTCTAACTTTGACTTTCGTTGACAAACTCCATCTGCTACCATCTCCCTAGATGATGTCATTTATTAGATGACCTTATTTCTTCAATGGTTCCAAATGTCAGCGTGGGGGTGGTGTCAGGGGTCATCCTCAATCCTCTTAGATGGCGAGCCTATGCCTTTATCTTTCACAACTAGATTTCGATTGTACTAATAACATTACCGAATACGAAGCACTCGTGTTGGGCCTATCCAAACCACCATAGCCTTAGATGTTAAATCCATTAATATTTTTGGTGACTCCCAACTGGTCTGTGAACTAAGTCAATGGTTTATACCAGTTTTGTAATGAAATCCTTCAAAATTATAAGAATCGCATGTTGACATGCTCTTGACCACCTTCGACCATTATGAACTTCAAACCACCCCACATTCCACTAAACAAATTCGTGGATACCATGGATTTGCTGTGCCTCACAAATACTCGCTTTGCCTCATGAACTCAAAAATATTTGTCACAATACAAAGGTTGCAATAACCCTGCCTATTTATTCCAGAGATGTTAACTTCATATGAAAAATTGACAATTGACCCACGCAGACATTTGGTATAAGAAAAATCGTTGATTACCTTTCCCTGTCAACTCTCCCTTTAGATCTTACTCGCAATGGAAAATGAACCTTGCTCAAAAGGTGTCTCTCACTATGTCCTCATTAGGGAGGTATCTTCTCTATAAACATGGATTTGATGGTATCATCTTACAATGCCTTACCAGTTTATGAAATCCCATACACTATCAAGGAGGTTCACGATGGGATTTGTGGGGGTCACTTCAGTGGCTCAGCTGTTGTTAAGCACATCCTTCACCTTAACTATTACTAGCCAACCCTAAATTGAGATTGTTTGTGACTATGTAAAACATTGTGTAAAATGTCAACAATATGCTAACCTTCATCATACCCCTAGTCATGCCTTACAAGTCACTACGGGACCTTTAGTCCTTTCTCTCAACTGGGGTCTAGATCTCGTTGGAGAGATTAATTCTCATTCTTCCCAATGGGTCATTCAATGAATTAGGTAATACCGCTAGTCAAATGGGTTACACTAAATGAGGTAATTAAGCTGTACCTAAAATTAATTTTCTACATATACCAGTAGACATGAGGGGGTGAAAATGTTGTGAATTCATCAATTTTTTCACATCATTTTCCACTTTGGTGTATGTCTCACCGAGGTGGGCATCAAATGATAATAGAGGTTTAATTTTAAAACAAAACCCTATGGAAACATATATGAACGCCTAGTTGGCATTCAACTATTTTTTTAAATCACCCTATTATCCTTAAGCAAATGGCCAAGCTGTGGTCATAAACTAAATTATAATATCTTTTTTAATTACAAAATTTCTCATGAAGGTGGTTGACTCAATAACTAGTAAGGATTGTAGCACACTAGCATTGAGTATGCCTTTCAACACTTAGTGGGCTTACCGCACTATCTTAATTATTTGAAGAACTATTGATAAATTATTAAATCTTATGGTACATAAGGTTGATTTGTAATAGGTCTTGAATGGATCCAAATTCCATCTCTTTGTATCTCACTCAAATGCATATGCTAAAACGATTGAGTGATTTTCACCAGAACACATTTTTACACATCTTGATTTATTAGATGAGCGTCATCTAACTAACTCTCGATCACCTTCAAATTGTAATTGAAAAATGCATCAAGTAAGGTCCTATCGAAAAAATTGTCCAAGAATGAACCTTCTAAGGTCAGCGACCTAACATCCTGAAGAAAAATCAACATGAAAAAAAAGCAGAGTACAAAGTAGAATTAAGGGAAAATTTTCTCCTAATTACCCTTAGAACGTGCTATATCATTACTCATGTCTATGGACCAGGTGAACCCCTTATCATTCTATCCTCAACATCATCAATGGATTATTACCACTGAACCAAATGAGCCCCATTAAATGCCTTGCATCTTGTATCTATTATTTTGTTGACCATGAAGTACCACGAATCACCTTTTTGAATCTCATTAACCACCACATCATTGGTCACCTTGGTGTACCTCACTTCCTTTCATCTATCTAATTTTGAGAAACCAATGACAAAAACAAAACCCTGCGGAAACTCTATGACGTCGTTTGCATTCAGCTAAGTTTTTCTTCACCTTATTATCCTCAAGAATATGAGTACCAATGGCAAATCTACCAAAAAAACCCTGACAATGATTCTCATGGATACTGGTTTTCGATACTTTTCAGGATTGGCACATCACACATAGTACGTTCACCTCATGGGCTTACCACACTAGTATTCACACCTCTTGCACTAGTTACACCTTTCTCTTTGGTCTATGGTACAGAGTTTTTTTTTTCCTCTCATAGAGTCCAAAGCCTATACTCTTCTATAGTCTTGTTCATGACCTAAAAGTCTCAACGATGAACATTCATAAGCTAAGAATGGGATTTGGAACATCCTTGAGTTATCAGATAATTCTTGTCACTAGATGCTCTTGATCACCATCAAAAAGACCATCTACCTCTCTATCTTACTACTATGAAATAGACCACTCCTGCGAAGGACAACTATACTGGTCACCCCTCAAAAACATAGACCTTATCCAAAAAGAATAATGATTATGTAACAAAAGCATAGATAAGTAAAACATTTTGAAGCTTCTCGTAATTGGATTAGACCCTATATCAATTCTCATGCCTAAGGACCAGGTGCATTATTATTTATCTCCACTTGAAGGTAAACCTGAACTTGAGCCCCTGCAATGCGATGCAGTCTTCGACCATTATTTTAAAAAATCAAGTAAGGCAAAAGTCAAAAAAAGAAAAATACAAAATTTTCATCCATGGACTTGCACTATTCCTTGGTTTTGGGTACCTCTTGTAGAAGAGGCAATGCCATCTCACAACAATTGTGTACATTATCACATCACCCAATTCATCCTCACCTTCGATGTCTTTCTTAACATTTCTACCCACTCAAGGGACGATGCCGCAAATGCGATACTTTTGTGATCATGTAACTTTCTTCACCCTTATAATAGTCAATCATGCAACGCCTTTACAGTCTTATGTTGATAAGCCAATCTTTCATATGATAGACCTTTGCATGCTATGGTTCTTACCTATTAGGTAAATTTGGTCTCTTCTATACTCATTCACCTTTTTTCTTAGTCCATTGATTTTGATACATCCAAGACTAGACATTCGACACCTACATTATGGGATTTCCTCTCCTTTAGTCAAACTGCTCTAAATAGATGACTCCCTCAAAAAGGACATCAACCATGCCTATCTCAACTGCTATAAATTCAACCACTCCCTATTAAGGACTACATATCAACCATGCATATTCAACCTCAATTTAACACATAGTCTATCCAATATGAGGACTAGACTCAATACAAATGTTTAAAACCTACCGACCCATGTTCATGCTTACTTCATCATATTATTCCCTAGATTATGGAAAACTACATCAGCTTGAGGCATCCCTTTATTCATCACAGGGCTATGTAGGCAGCACTCCGTGGGCATGGGGCAGTCTATAGAGGTTAGCTCGGCTAGCTTCACCCCTAACCAATTTTTCACCCTTTACATTTACATGGACAAACTTATTTTAGTTTTGGGTATCTTACATAATAGGCTTGGAAATCTCACATACAAGGTTACATAAACACATACATCATTTCATCATCACCTACCATTTCTATAGCTTCTCAACTCATATTATACAAAGAATGTGTTGTCAATGTGTCATTTCCATGATCATGTAATTATCTTGGAAATTTAAACACAACATACATATCAACACATTATTTCCATAAAATTAGGGTAACTTGGAAATTACCTGACTCCACCATGTTTGGCACAACCTTAGACTCCATCATGGTTTCTTAAAAATCTAGGCGACATTTCACCATGCCTAAACTTACCTAGACATCACCATGCTTGAATAACCTATTGACTCCATGCTACAGCTTAACCAGACCTTAGAGCACCTACCATGCCTGGGACATCCTCTGACTTCTACCATGCCTGGACAACCTTGACTCCATCCTGCCTAACAAACCTAGACTTCACCATGCCTAAACAACGTAGACGTCACCATGTCTAAACAACCTAAACTCCATCATGCCTAACCAACCTAGAACCCATCAATGCCTAAATGACCTAGACATTAACCATGCCTATTCAACTTACACTGAACCGTGCCTATTCAACATAAATTCAACCATGCCTAAACAACCTAAATTCAACCATGCCTAAATGACCTAGAATCAATCATGCCTAACACCTACCTACCCATTCATCTACCTCATCATATTCTTCCCTAGCTTATGGGATAACTACATCGACCTGAGGCCCTTTCCTCCGAGGCTATGTAGGTAGAAATATGTGGGCATGGGGCTCTTAGAGGTTAGCTCGGCCACCTTTTACCCCTAACCATTTTTCCCCCTTTATGTTCACATTCTAACCTATTTATTATCAATTTACACAAAAAACTTAGATATTAATATATCACAAACACATGCATCATTTCATCATACCTACCATGTTATAACTGCAACCATAGTCTACCTAAATCATTTAAAATTTCCATGATAGAAATTACTTGGAAATTTTCAATAGAACCATGCCTATATCTAGACTTAACCATGCCTATACCTCACTCCATCATGTCTATACTTGACTCAACCATGTTTGTATTTAGACTCCACCATGCCTATACCTAACTCCATCATGCCTATACCTAGCTCCATCATGTCTATACCTAACTCCATCATTTCTACATGACCTTAAATCAATCATGCCTAACTCACCTAGTTTCCATAATACACAATAACAAAGGAAATTAAAATGATTACATTATCCATCCAATAATAATCATCAACTATATAAGAGGGAATGTAAGTGTATCAATACATATATGCATAGGGATACAAGTGTCTTAAAAAATTTCACATATAATCTCTCCAAATCTTCAGAATGCAAGTCGGTATATATATCAAAATCAAAATGATCATATAGTATCAAATGTCACAATCAGTCAACCCCTCCTGATACCCTCCTCTCCACTATCACATGTCTCCTCGTCTCTCCCTATCAACCACCCTATCAACATCTTTCCACCCTTTACTAGTCCCTGTCTTCCATCCATCTCCTCCTCCTTGTCTGAAGTTGGGCCCGGTCTTCGAGAGTTGGTAACCTCGGCCTGACCCTATCTCTAGGGTTGACGACCCCTTGTGCTACCTAAGCTATGATCCTAGATCTAGTCCATTTACAGACTACCTGTTGGGCCTTGTGCTCAACATATGAGTGAACATCAATACCCGCATTGGGTAGATGATGTTAGTAATATCGAGCCTCATTCATGGCATCAGGAACCTCACCATCGATAGAGTCTGGGGTAGTTCCATTCAACTAACTAAAACCTATGAAATTTTCCCCACCAATAGAGGACTTTATCCTAGTGTTGGTGTTTGTACTACAAGACCTTGTCCCAGTGCCTGTGTTGGTACATGTGTAACTACCTAGGCATGTAAGGCCACAACCTATGCTTACGGGGCTACCAACTAACCCTATAAATTGGTGACATGCATCTGCGGTGTTGTTACCTATGTACCATGCCATTCAATAGCTTGTACTTATGCCTTTCCCTAAGAATATGCCAACTGACCTTGTAATGTAATCACATGCCATGTCAAAGTACCTACTTATGTCTGTGATGCTTTCAACTACACAAATAGCGTAGTCACCTATCCCTGTAGGGCATCCCTCTAAACCATTACCATGGCTAAGTCTAGATGGCCTAGCCATGGAGGTTCTTCCTATAACTCCATAACCCACCACTATCTATATGGCACAATGGTCCCTGTGTCATCCAGCCTCATATACATGGGTACCTCATCCTATCTTGTTGGGTCTATAGGTCGGGGTGGAGACAAAGGTCTCTCCACAGCATCCCTATGGTACTGTGGGAATGGTGGCGGCACATCCTTTTGTAGTCTAAACTAGCATCAGACTCTGTCTACTGGAATAATCTCGTGCTCACCAACATGTCTTTCCTATATCCACTATAATAATTTTAACCCTTATAGCTCCTAATCCATCTCTCTAAATGTTGGAAAACCAACATAAGTATGTTATACCATGCCCATTGCATACACGCCCTCCAACTATCACCTATAGTAAACTACATTGTGATTTTCCTCCTCTACTCATGGATGACCACCTATGGCCACCCACCTCATGTAGCCTGCCCTTTTTCCCCCATAGTGCTAATATGCTACCGGTAGTCCTCGTGGCCACACTATCACTATGTTCTCATATACATATTAGTGCAGTAGGAACGTACAATAGATGTTGTAGCATCACATCCTCTTGTAGGCCCACAACTCCCTATATAACTGCACTAAATATGGAGGTGCCCATGTAAAGAAAAAATGGTCCTCAATCATATCTCCCAACATTCCCATCAATCCTCTAGGAAACTAACCACCCTATGAATATGGAACTGCATAACATGCCACTGCTACCATCATCAATAATGCTAACGACGTCTCTTGTAGGTTTGCATCATACAAAGACCCATAAACAAGACTGGTATTGTGCTCATTCAGGTCACCTACCATCTCCCCAGATACTGCCATCATCACCTCAAAGGCTCCATCTACTAATACTGAATACACTAGCTCATCAACAATCAATAGCCGCAAAATCCTTTAAACATCCTCCAACGTGATTTTCATCTCGTCAGTGGGTAGATGGAAAGTGTTGGTCATTGTGTCCCATCTATCGATGAGAGTGACCATGAGACTGTGATCCCATCAGATCCACGTATACCACCTAATACCTACCAATCTAACATCTCACATGTGCGTCTACTCATCCTTAGTAATTTTGGGTCGTATCTTCCCTAATAATGGTGAGACCTTGTCCCGCAATGTCAACTAATGGCATTCATGCATCTATATAACTTAATAATGTCAATTCCATAACTACTTTGCTTATTTCTTCAAACCTAATTACCCCACCCCCACTGACACCCCATACCCACATGGATCTGCTTGACTATTTAGTTCCTAATTATTTTACCTCACCTAATATCAATTTTTCACCCATACCCATACCCGCCTTTTCCTAGGTATATATAACCTACACCCACCTATACCTATTTTAACCTACATCTTATATGTATGCATTTTTCTGTCAATTTTTCATCTTATATGTCTATATTTTTCCATCCATTTTTAACCTACTAGTTTTTTGCATCCATTTTTCCCACACCATAACCTCCTGTAACCTAGGTCACTTTTCACAGTGATCGACATTGGTTACATACAATCAACACTGATCACAAACACCATTACTGATCACATATCTATCCACTGACGCTAGTATACCCAATCGACGTCAATTGACGCCAAACCGGCATCGGTCTCTGGTTCATCCCTGGGGCCGAACTCCCATACCCCATATTTTAAAAAAAATAACAAAAACCCTAAATTATACCCCAATCCCACCTAAACCCCACCTCAATTCATTAACCCACCTATTTAACCTACATTTAACCCTCCTAGTACCCATTCTCATTTATTTTTCTCCAAATTCCAACTTTATAATTTCCCACCCCATTTTTAATTTTATCTCAAAATTTTAGTTAAAAATAACAAATGTGAATTAACTCCTACCTCAACCCAGCATTGCATCCTCGGTGGAACCTCTGGTCTCTACAATGGTGGTCCTTTAGCACCCTCTCCTACCTCATCCATGCCTAAATCACCCTCTCAGTCCTCCGACCAATCAGATCACTCAAATTGATCTTGTGGACCCATCTACCTCGCTCCTCCCACCACTCAAATACCTTCTATAGACACTAAAATTAGGTCACACTCTCCTTTGATCCCTAGACAAATAAGCATCCTTCATCACATTCACCTAGCCATGGCCCCCCTCACCCCACTAATATTAATTTAATTAAATTAATTCATTATCGTCACCATACTTATTATTTAAATATCTTAATTTAAATAATATCCACTCATACACTTCATTTAGACACCTCACCAAGCTAACTCAACCTAAGACCTATTCTTAATAAGTTGCCATAACTAACTAAGACTTACGTAAACCCTAAAAATCAATGCCTACATTCCCTCTAACCACATTCCCACATGCTTACAAGAAGATCCTAGTCTAATCCATGGGTTAACGGCACGAGATCTAAGGAAATCAAGAGGATCTCCCTAGTTTAGTAAACCTAGGAAATCCCACCTTGACCGACGTCGGTCACCCCTAACCATCGCCGGTTAAGCCGAAACCACCGTCGATTACCATTTTAACCCCAAAACAACCTTATTCTCAATTTTGGAAGAAGGTTGGAGAAGATTAAAAAGTTGGCGAACATTAGCATGTTCCAGCGAGAACACACATGCAAGGAAGGAGATCAAGTATCTTTTCATGCACAGCCATCCCACCAATGATATGATCTAACCAAGCAAAGAGAAATGTACATGCAGCCCATAAAGAAGCTTTCCTTCAGTTGATGATCACCTGCAGCCTTAAAAACCTCTCATCAACACCTTCATCCCTCACTCACAGGCATCCAAGACCAGAATCCAAGTAAGTGGACGTTATACTTCTCTGGTTTATTCCATTTCATCATTATATTATCACCTATTGTTTACCTAGCCACCCATTGACCTCCTCTAACACTCACCCCTCCATATACCCATTAAACTCCCACCCAATCCTACCTAAATCACCCAATACCTCATCCCGACCAACCAAATTCTATTATACAATCGCAAAGTAGACCCAGAACCCATTCTGTGGCATTCCCAGAAATCCACAATAATCGGCACCGGTTACACCTAAGTGCCATCAGTCACCCTTAACCGACATTGGTCTCTGTATTTTCCCATACAACCCATAATAGTGACTTATCCACCTTATTCCCTTTCACCCTCATTCACCTGTGATCTACTTGAGACCTCTGTCAGACCTGCGGAGACCCAGATCCAGTTATTTGACCTTCAGATCCTATTCTATCCTAGCTTGTTAGATTAGATATATTTCTTATTGTGTTTTAAGTGAGATACCTAAATCATTTCAAATTAAAATAGGAGATACTTTATTTACCACATTAAATTGATTAAAAAAGTGGACTAACAGCCATCTAGGAAGTATCACACTTCCCGGATCTAGCACACACTAGGCAGTTCATTGCAGATATTGTTTAAATTTTCTAGTGGTATTGCTTTGTATTATAGGTAGTTCCTCCTAGCCAAAAGGAAGCTCTCACAATCAGTTGTGGATTTATAAGTCATATGCATGGAACAACCCATTAACCAGCATTAAAACAGGTATTCCTCCTACGCCCGTTACCCTATTTGTTTCATCAATACTTCAAAGAAATGATCTAGAATTAGGTGAAATATTTTGGCATGCCCGATGGGACCCGTCTGGGGTTCCTTGCATTTCATTCATTCCTAGGAAAATTTGTGTGTTTTTTTCCCTTCTAAAAATCATATACATTAATTTTCTTCCTTGGTAACCCACCTTTTCTTTCTATTTTGCTCTAAAGGAAAGCTTTCTTTTGATGTAATTAAAAAGAACCATTTCTTCGTGTTTTCTGCATGGTAGCGAAAGAACATCCCTCTTCCTCTTCATCTTTTTTTGTCATCATTGTTTGAATTTCATAGTAATCATCGTCAATTACCAACTGACAAATAAACCATAGAAAGCACCTTCTTTATCTTTCTCTCTCTTTGAGTCTTACCAAACCTCACAAAAAATTTAAAATACACACATTCTTAAACAACATCACTGACCGTAGTCGGTTATACCCAAATGACGTTGGATTTGGGTCCTTTTTTTAACCTACCCAAAGGAACATTTTATCCATTTTCTTCCACTTTTCAAAATCCCTATCACTTCCATCATTACCATTGACTGATTCTACATCAAATTTTAATTCCCATTGACATTGTAAAACACCATCAGATGTGGAATACCTGTCAGATTTGACCTTCTTCCTGGTTTTTCACTCACTGACCATTTTCTACAGTGACCGACAGCGGCTACCCCTGACCGGCGTCGGTCTTCCTTAACCAGAATTGGTTAGCCTGTTTCACTTTCCAACCACCATTTGGTACCTAATACAATTTTTACCATCAAATTCACCTGTTCCTGTTGTTTTCTGTGTCATTTACAGAGAAGCAACCCTACCTGATCAGTATTGGTTCACATGGTGTTGACCCAAAGATAAGCAAGCGCACTTATGTTTCACGCCAGTTTTCAACCACTCCCACTTATTCCTTCACCACCTTCCATTTTATCACCAGCCATGGATCCCATCCAACCTATCACTATCACTACCGGAGATGAGGAGTTCGCATGACTCCTTGACCAAAACCCTGTCGCTTTGTAGTTTTACCTTTCCCACTCATCCACTCGAGATGCCTCGGGTCAATTGATATACGGCATGCCCATATCTATCCCCCCGACTCTCACTCCCACTCCTGCATCATCCCTATCGAGATTTTTGCTGCCCGCATCTACCTTACCCCCAGTCGTTTTGTAGCTAGGTCCTATACCCATTATGACTGTCGCATCTGCCACCTCCGTCACCCCTGCCACATCCACCATACCCTCGACAACTACCCAAAATGCAACGTCATCTACCTCTAATGTCTCACACATACCCGTAGCTATACTACCACCTCCCATGTCAGTGACCCCTACCCATTTTTAGAACGTGGTCCTTTCCATTCCAAAATCATTAGCCCCCATTTCCACTAGGGTTACCATGACCCTTCCACCTCCATATACATACTATCAGCCAGCCTCCTGTTTCATCCATTATTCACTCAAGGTACGTACCTCCTGTTTCACTGCCTTCTTCCCAATCAACCTACATGAAAGCACCATACACTGGAGTGCCACCCCTGTTATATGCCCAAAACCAACCCTCTCATGCTTCAGGAGGCACCCAATCGTCGTAACCTACCAATGACCTAATCAAATTGATGTTGGACAAGATGCAGACATTAGAGGCATCAGTTTCCGGCTCCCACAACACTCTTACCTATGACGAGATTTGTAACGAGCCCATCCACCCATCCATTTCTATCCGCCCATACCCCATGTATTGGGAAATACCTAAATTCAATCATTTCAATAGTAAATAAGACCCGCAGTAGCATTTATGGTCATTACAAACACGGGTGTTATCTGATTGCTCACGAAGATGCCTTGCTCTTGAGAAACTTTTCCCATGTCTCTGACTGGACTTGCATTGGATTGGTATAGTGGGTTACCTAGACACTCCATATTCTCATTCAATCAGGTAGCCCAAGCCTTTTTCAATCATTTTTCTATCAATATCATCAAGAAGGTTACCATGACCAACCTATACTCCATGCGTCAATATGAGGAAGAATCTATTGCAGATTTTGTCAGCTCACTAGCGTAGCTTAATCAACCAACTCACCTTCCAACTGCCACAAATAGAACTCATCGAGATCTTCACACTGGGCTTGTGCTAGACATATCTCACTCGACCTTGCAGGTCCAAACCTTCCAAACATTTGATGAAGCATTCGCTATGGCATGAAAGTTAGAGATTTGGGCCATCGAAGAGAAGAAAATATAGTTACACAATAAGAATTCGGCATTGAAGTTGAATGATACCTTTTCTTCTTCCAAGCCACAAGCCAATTACTCAAAATCTAAGGGCACCACTAACGCAGTGGTACTCAAGGCTGGCCCAACTCATCCATCAAATCATGCTACCCCCTCATCTAATCTCTCAACCATCCAAACTTTTCAATTTAGACGAGAGCAGTGGAAATACACCCCAATTGGGGAACCCTACTCTTCTATCTTAGAAAGCTTATCAAAGTTGGAGCCATCACTCTTCCACCCATAAAACCACACACTGGTTTTGACCTTGTTCACCCATGCCCGCATGGTATAAATAACATGACTTCTGTAACTATCATCAAGTAAAGGGTCATAGTGACGACAATTGCATCACTTTCAAAAATATTGTCCAAGAAATGCTCGAGAAAGGTGATTTAACCGTGGATAATCTTAACACACCTACCAACCAAAACCTACACATCTTCAAGAAACCATTTCCCAACCATGCCCCTTCATCTAATCAAACTAGTGAGACCTCAACTCATGATACCCATACCTGCATGAGGTCCAAACTATCTTTAATGACATACTTGTCACCTCCCAATTACCTCACATTCCTTCCATAGAGGAAATCCTAGCCCGAAATCCTCCTTCCACATCAGAACCAACATCCCTTGTTCCTTCACCCATAGAGGAACATATTTCATCTCCTTCATCACCTACAAAGGAGTCTTCTGCTAACATCGAGACCATCTCACCCCTTGGCTTCTCCACTTAGAGAACCTTTACCCACAGTACGTCCTCCACCCAGATAGGAGCACCCATTACCTCCTCCACCCACAGAGGATCACCTATCTATCTCCTCCACTTGTAGAGGAGCTTCCATCACCTTCTACTGCCTACCACAGACCCAGTTGAGATACCTTTGCCTCTTGGTCAGCATTCTCCATCCGCTACCCAAAATCCTGTAGACCTACTTTCGGCTCTCTTACACACGGAATCTGAAGCTAGCCAATTTTCTGTCTCTAAGACACATTTTACGGGAATTGTCATTAATTCCTCATCAATTCCACCCACAGACATATCGTTCTCACATTTGGCCAATCACTTAGATTATGTGGATAGAGCCTTATTATGGGGACACCTTTTTCTTCCCGTCTCAAGGCAGATGCAGAGGTCACTTGTTGATACCTCCACTATCTACCCAAAAATCTTTTGACCAATCGAACCAAACAAAACCACCTCTATCACAACTCCTTCCATGAAACATATCATAGCTCAAAGCTACATCCTTACCCATAGCCCAATCTATATCTAAACCCAAACCCACACCTATGATATCATCTTCGACTAAACCTATTACCACTTTAGGGGTCACCCTGACTACCAGCCTTACTCATCCACCTATCAAACTAGATTTAGCTAGATCCTCCAAAGTCAACACCACACCTACTCCGACACCCAAGAAAAAGCACCAAACCCATAGGAACTCATACCCCGGCTATGCACCAATCACACCTTCACCTATCTCGTCTGTCTTAAGATCTTAGCTTCCCAACATTGTCAAGCAACCTTCACCCATCAAAAAACTAAAACACAACAACCCATTCCTTCCTCACAAACCTCTAACCTACCTAGACACACAACATAACTTACACCCACACCTGTAGCATCTTTACCACCCATACCTCCAATACCCTCAGTTATTGCTTCACTACCCAGTACACTTCAGTCATTATCTCTCACACCCCAAGCATGACTCACATCATCTACCTTCACAGCACCCCCGTTATCCTCATGGGTAACTCACCCTCTTCCCCCATTTGCTTTTCCTTCTAGACTTCATACATTCATATTGCCTTTACCCAAGAAGGTACAATTCAAAAACAAAATTCCACTACCCCATAATAAGGTAGTCAAAACAACCACACATCCTCCTACTCATTCACCTACTATACCCATACTTAAAGCAACACGAATGACACCCAAAACCACATCAGCACCCAAACCCATGGCTTGAACCACTCCTCCTCTTCCAAAATCTGTTCCTCAACAATCAACCACACCTATGCCCAAACCCAAACTCACTTCCCATTGTGATCCACTAGCAGGGTCTTATGACAAAATTTTAACCAACCTCCTTGAGACTTCTGTCATCACATTACTGCCACTCAGGCCTTATGACCCCCTCAAACCCAAGCCAAGAGGGTTTGATGATACTAAAACTTGTGCCTACCATTGTGTGCCAGGGCATGATGTGGAAAAATTTAAGGCCTTGAAAAACATCCTTATTCAGTTGTGTCCCCCAGAAGCCAACTTTGATGATGACGACCTTATTGATAAGGATCCTGCTTCACCAACACCCATTCCCACATTCCCCACTCAACAACCACAACCTCTACCCTCATATCTCTTAGATCCACCCCCAAGATTTTAAATTAACATGGTTTGCATCAGAGAACTTGCCACGCCACCACCCAAATGTTTTTGCTCCCAACTCACCTCACAGGATTTTTCTCCTTCGGTAGTTTTTTGCTTGTCGTGTCGTTATACCACTCACCCTACACCTTCTTCATTTTCCAAATCCCCTCAGATCAACATGGTTCACATCACTACACGTTTTTAGAAGGATAAGGGAAAAGAAAAGGAAACTAACCCACAAAACAATCCTATACCAAACATACCATTTGTGCCCTAGCTAAAATCACTATCCGCGGCCCCATGTACCCCATTTCTAATGGCATCACACATCACACCATGCTCAAAAAATTACACCAGTCTCCCCTCAAAATGTCCCTATATGACCTCATCCAAATCTCGACATCCCATCATCAAGCTCTCATGGAGGTTCTTCAATCTATTGAGGTTTTACCCAATGAACCTACACCTGTAGCCTCCATTATTATACCCCATCATGTATCCTCTCTCACCAAATTACCACCTTCATCTTCACCCCACCCTATTCACCAAGTGGCCTCCCTTATCTTCTCAGAGGAAGAGATCACACCACACCAAAATGATGACCCAGACCCAGCCCTCTTCATCTTTGTCCACATCGATGACTTACGGGTACATCGTGTGATGATTGATGGGGGTGCTAGCATTAACATCATTTCATCCCATGCATTCACTCAAATGCACATACCTGAAAATTGCATTCATTCAATGATGTTATCACCTCTAAACTAGGTACCGTCATCCTCCATGTTCACATGGGCCCCTGCACTATTCTAGAATTATTCTTCATCTTGGAGGGGGAATTCCAATATAACTGGTTACTTGGTAGACCTTGGATTCATGTTATGGGTTGTGTTCCATCCACTTTGCATCGTTGTGTAAAGTTTGAACATGAAGGACACACCTATACCATTCTAGCTGACCCATCACCTTTTAAGACATACAACATGCTTTACCGACCTAATGATGTGCTCATACCTATTAAGCCGACTACCTCCACAACCGTTACTTCACCTACACTTCCACTTACTAGTACAACCACTACTTCTACCACACATACCTCCTCCATTCCTACCACTGCCATAACCTCCACAGCTGACCCATCAACTTCCCAATCTATTAACTCCACCTTCGCATCAACCTCTGACACATAATCCATTCCAGCTACCTACATGCTAACCATTGATCCCTTGGAAGGTGTTTTTCAATGCCTCACTCTGGGGGAATACCACCTATATAGTGTCAACACATTCCTTACTCCACAAGAGTATGGAAGTCTTCACCAACACCCTTGTTATGATCACCGTATAGGAGAACATGTCTTGTATGGTCCCCCTCACCTTCGTAATAGTCTCACCTACAGGGGACTTAGTACTACCACTTACACACCCAAACCACCGCCACAAACTTGCCCTTTTTTAGCTGACTTCCAATCACTTACCAATCATTGTTTAGCCCACACCTTCCTACACCGATGTGCATGGAAGGGTTTTGGTTTTGGATTTTATGAGAAAGGACGCCATACCATTATTCCATGTACCACCTATAAACATAATGAACATAGTGGTATTGGCTTTCCTGAACCACCTACCAAACATGCCTGCATTGAACTCATTAAGGACACTAGGTCTTCTCCACCTTCTTCACCCACTCCACCTTCATCACCACCCTCACCAACGGAGTGGATGGATCCTGAATCTATCCCTCCTAATTTTTTTTTTCAATAAACACCATTTCCTTGGGGCCTCTGACTTATCAACGCGAGGGTGAGGCCCTTTCCACTCTTCCCTTCCTGTATCCTGAAATGATTGATGACGATACACCTTCAATTAACATTGTTCAATGTCAAGATGATGAATCCATACTCACCTACCTTGGTGCAGAAGACTCATATATTCATCGTTCTTTACCCTCTGAGACACAAACCATGTTAAATGAATCGACTATCGAGATCAACATTCATACTCAGGATGACCTGCACATCCTCAATATCAGTCAACCTTTAGATGCTGCTGAAAAGGAAGCCATCACTTATTTTCTCAGAGATCATAACCACGCTTTCACTTGGTCTTATGTAGACATGCCCAGTATTGATCCCACCATAGTGGTCCATAATATCGTAACCATTCCTGATGCCACACCCATTAAACAAAAGCTGAGGAAAATTCACCCTCACATTGCCCTTGTCATCAAAGAGGAACCTCAACACCTTCTTTCCATTTCCTTCATCTTACCCATTGATTATCCTCATTGGATTTATAACATTGTGCCTGTCACTAAGGCAATAGGGGGACTCTACATTTGCATGAAATTTCGTGACCTTAACCTAGCATGTCCAAAATATGACTTTCCTTTACCTGGTATTAACCGGCTGGTTGACCTTACCACTGGCCATGAGATGCTATCACTCATGGATGGCTTCTCGGGTTATAACCAAATCCTGCTTGCCCCAGAGGATCAACAAAAAACCTCAATCATCACCCCTTGGGGGACCTTCTACTATCGGATCATGCCTTTTGGTCTTAAAAATGCTGGTGCCACATATCAGTGAGCTATGAATTACATCTTCCATGAAACCATGCATTGTATATTGGAAAATTATGTGGATGACCTTATCGCAAAATCTAAACACTGCTCTAAACACCTTAGCGTCCTCAAAACCATTTTTGACCGTCTCATTAAATATTGTGTTCACCTTCAGCCTAAGAAGTGTGTCTTTGCAGTTCTATCAGGAAAGCTCCTAGGATTTATTGTTTCCTTACGTGGTATAGAAGTTTACCTTGCTAAATTCACGGCCATTCTAGAAATTCCTCCTCCCACTAACCTTAGACAACTCCATAGCCTGCAAGGTAAGTTGTAGTCTATTCACTGTTTCATTTCACAATTATCTGATCGTTGTCATCCATTTCATCATCAGCTCAAGAAGGATGTCTCCTTTAAATGGGATTATGACTGCCACAAAGGTTTAAGGCCTTAAAACAATACCTTCTCCAACCACCCGTAATCATTCCACCTAAAGATGATCAACCTTTCTACCTATACATCTCAACTAATGATCACTCCTTAGGAGCCATGCTCACACATCATGATGAACAACATAGGGAATATGTGATTTATTACATAAGTCATACTCTTTTGGACTACGAAACATGATACACCCATCCCAATTTTTTTTTCTTAGCCTTAGTTTTCATTTCCACCAAGCTTCATCATTACCTACTCAACCACAAAACCCATGTTGTGACCAACACCAACCCCTTACACTTCAAGTATGCCAAACCTTATCAAAATTAGTGTGTCGACTGATGGCTTATGCTTTTAGCTGATCTTGACCTAGAATTCATTCATAAAAAGTCCATCAAGGGCCAAGCTATCACCAACCAATTGGCTACCACACCTATTTCTGGGGATCAACCCTCTAATTTTGACTTTCCAAATGAGTCGATTTCTACCCTTTCCCTGGACGAACCCCTTTACCAAACGACACTCTTATTCGACGGTTCTAAGTGTCAACATGGGGGCGGGGCTGGTATTATCCTCATTCCCCTTGAGGTTGAACCCATGCCTTTGTATTTAAAATTAGATTTTGAATGTACCAACAATATTTCCGAATATGAAGCAATCGTACTAGGTCTCTGAGCCGCCTACGCCCTAGATGTCAAATCAATCAACATCTTTGGTGATTCTCAATTAATCGTAAACCAAGTCAATGGTATGTACCAATGTTGTAACAAGATAGTTTGAAAGTATAAACATCATGTAGACATAATTTTGACCACCTTTAATTGTTACACCCTTCAAACCATCCCACATTCAACCAATAAGTTTGCATACACCATGGCCTGCTTAGCTTCCCAAATACCCGCTTCACCCATTGATTCTACAATCTTTGTCACCATACAATGACTCCAATCACCTTCTTATTTACGTCATGATGTTTACTCGATCAGAATCACTACCCTTGACTTGAGTGACCTTTGGTATAAACAATACTTTGACTACCTTTCTCTCTCCATTTTACCTCCTAATATCAACCGTAACAGACAATGCACCTTCCTTAAAAAGGTCTCTCGTTACATCATTCTTGGGGGCCTCCTCTATAAGTGTGGCTTTGACAGTATTCTCTTAAGATGCCTCACAAGTTCTAGAATTCCTTATACCATTAAGGAAGTTCATGACGACATATGTGGAGGTCACTTCAGTGGCCTTGCTGTTGCTAAGTGTATCCTTCACCTGGGCTATTACTGGCTGACCCTTAATCATGATTGTTGCGATTACATCAAACATTGTGTAAAATGCCAACAAAATTCCAATCTTCATCATACACCCAGTCATTCCTTACAGGTGACTCGAAACCTTTGGCCCTTCTCTCAATGGGGTTTGGATCTTGTCAGAGAAATCAATCCTCATTCTTCCCAATGCCATCGATGGATCATCACTGCTACCAAATACTATACAAAATGGGTGGAGGCCATACCACTTATTTCCACAAATGCTGAGAAAATATGTGAGTTCATTAACCATTATATCATTTGTCTCTTTGGTGTTCCTCATCGCCTCATCACTGACAATGGAAAAAAATGCAAAAACAAAACATTGCAAAAACTTTACGCCACCTTTGGCATTCAGCTTAGTTTCTCATCACCTTATTAACCACAAACAAATGGCCAAGACGAATCCACTAACAAAACTTTAAACAAAATTATTATGAAAGTGGTTGACGATACTGGAAAGGATTGGTATATGCACATTCCTTTTGCCCTATAGGCATACCACACTAGTATTCACACTTCCACTACTGCCACACCATTTTCTCTGGTCTACGGTACAGAGGCTGTTCTACCTCTTGAAGTCCAGATTCCCTCACTCCTTATTTCTCTCCATGACATGCTTAATGATGATGAATTTCATTAGGACCGTTTAACACAGCTAGAGTTATTAGATTAATGTCATCTTAACACTCTAGATCACCTTCAAGTTTACCAAAAACATATAAAACGTGCCTACGACAAACGTGTCCATGAACGAACCTTCCAAGTCGGTGACCTTGTCCTGAAATAAAATCAACATGTAACCGAAGTATAAAAAAGTAAACGGGGAAAATTTTCTCCTAATTGGCTTGGAAAATACATCGTGACTCATACTTATGGATCAAGTGCTTACCATTTATCATCACTCGATGGTAAACCTGAAACTGAGCCCCTTAACACCTTGCATCTTTGACCATTCTATTGTTGACTTGTAGTCCTCCCTCACCTTTTGTCTCTTTCCATGTTTGTCCCTTGAGCACTATACACTTCATACACCCCACTAACGATTAAAAAAGAATCATGTGAGTACCCATCACTTGTTATCTTCTCTTGAATATGTGTACCATGGTGTTGCACATAGCATGATTCTCATGGATACTTTTTGTCTACCTTTATATGAGATCCCATTGTCGTTTCACTTTTCCTTTTGAACAAGAGTCCTATTCTCCACCTTGGTCTTGTCCATGACTTCAAATCCCTCACATGGGAAAAAAATCCTTAAGTCAAACTTCTAATAAAAAGATGACTCGCTCAAAAGGACATCTTCCTCTCGACAACTTCTGCTATAAATAGAATGCTCCCTCGAAGGACAGCTATGCAAAGGCTCTTAAAAAAATGAGAGCAACCGAAGCTTCCCGCATCGATCAACTTCACGAATACCTCTAGGATATAAATTTCATTCATCCCATATAGACTTCTTGCATCGATCAATCTATTTTAAGTTAAATCAACAACCTTTTGTCATGGACTTGCCCATTGTGACCTAGGTCCTCTTGCCCGAAGTGCATGCTACCTGTACCATATAAAAATTACCCACTTTTCACCCTTCAAACCATGCCCACTTTCATTTCCTATGTCTCAAGGGACTTCTTGGAACTTAGACATTTGGTGATGATCATGTGATTACTTTTCACCGTAGAACAGTGCATCATGCAATGTCTTTTGGGTCTTATGTTCATCACCTCTGCCAAGGTATGATCCTACCTAATCATGTGGCTTTATTGTCCCCTCTTATCTTTTGAACCATCTTTGTTTACATTTTGATTACCTTATACAGGACTTGGTCCTCAACACTTACTTTTGGGGTAATATTCTCCTTTCACTACAATCACCCTCACCTACATCATTTTCCCTATAATCTACCCACACCTAACAGATCTAAAACCCACACCCTACCTAAAACCTACTAACTCATTTTCATACCTTCTCATTTTCATACTGGACATATGTCACCCTTAACGACCCTGGTTACCCCTTAACTGACATCAGTCACCTATTTGGTGTCTGATACTGGTTCCGCCTAACCAATGCCAGCCGACCTTGACCGATGCTAGTCATTGTCACGGAAAAATATGTAATTTCCCAAAACCCCCCTTTCTAAAAAACCTCCCCCTGCCCCTTTTCACTCTCCTATAATGACATAAACTACCCTTGGACCTCCAACCACCTCCCCTACAACCTGACATAAACTACCCCCCCTGGACCTACCCCCACCTCCCCTATCCTATCCATTGGACCTCTTCCCCATTCCTCTTTAACTACTATCCCCTCGTTCCAAAATTCCATTTTTAACCACCCACCAAATCGAAACACAAACAAAACCTAAACCAACACTCAAATAATCCTCTAATCTATCAAATCAACAATGTAGAGTAGAGTGCTTACCTCGTCACATTTCTGCCATCTCGGTGGCACATCTGGCCACTGTACTGGTGGCCCACTTGATCCCTCTCTAGCCTCCGCCATCACTGAATAGCTACCCACAACCTCTCACCAATCGAATCCTTCGCAATAATCCTATGGACCCATTGCTCACTAACCAATCACTTGTTGATCACACTACTAGCTCAATGTTCCATTTTTTCATCTAAACACTTTTCTCTCTTTTCTCTCCTTTTTGTCATTTTCTCACTTCACAAAATAACAAATGAATAACCACAAATGTGGATTTTTTGTTTTTTATAACAAACCCAACCTGAATGATGTCAGTTACCCTTGACTAGCATTGGTCGCGTTCTGTACCTCATCGTCGTTGGTTTACCTCTACCAACATTAGTTATCCATGTCTGAAATCAGTCAACATCACCTACACATGGCCCTAAATTTTACCCTTTTACCTACCCCTACCTCTCTTTTTTCCTCACCCAACTTTCACCCTACCCATTTACCTCACCTTTCTTAACCTCATCATTTACTACCTCCCTTTGTCCTCCTTTGGGGACTCGTTATTTTACCCCTACCTTGGCCTTACCCATTTTGTGGCCTAGATATTTAGACCCAGAGCATCGCTAGTGACCTTTGACCTCATGTGTTCACTATAACTTGTGGCACTATTACCTGTGTTATTGACCTAATGACCTTACCTAGCCTATTACCATGACTGTTTATCCTGACCCTACCTTTGGTGTACCGGAACATACCTAAATGTTCCTGAACTTACCCTACGTCAAGTTTCTTGACCATATCCTATACCTTGGATACCAGAATCACTTCAACCGTGTTTGGATAAACCTATCGACCTTAGACAATGTAGAGTTTTCCTATTCTTCAATCTGGTAGCATGCTGCAGTTTATACGTGTGCGTGCATTTGACTGTTACTACCTTTGACCCTGACCCATTACCTAGCTTACCCGAGTATACCTTTCTCCTTTTTTCCCTATTACCCACCTTTCTTTTCACCACATTTACCTTTTATTAAACCACTCACCGATTCTACCTTCTGCCTCATTAGTTCTTGGTTTGAGGGGGATCACCTTCACCCACACATGGGGAAACCACATCTTATTTTTGTTACCATCATACCAATACAAGCTACGTAACAAAAAGGGGAAAAATTTAGACACTAAAATTAGGTCACAGTCCCCTTTGGTCCCTCAACAAATAAGCACTCTTCATCACATTCACCTAGCCATGGCCCCCTTCACCTCACTAATATTAATTTAATTAATTAAATTAAATTAGTTCATTATCCTCACAATATTTATTATTTAAATATCTTAATTTAAATAATATCCACACATACACTTCACCTAGACACCTCATCAAGCCATCTCACCCTAAGACCTATTCTTAGTAAGTTGCCATAATTAACTAAGACTTACCCAAACCCTAAAAATCAATGCCTACATTCTCTTTAACCACATTCCTGCATGCTTACAAGAAAGTCCCAGCCTAATCCATAGGTTAACGACATGAGATCCGAGGAAATCAAGAGGATCTCCCTAGTTTAGTAAACCTAGGAAATCCCACCTTGACCGATGCCGATTACCCCTAACCATCACCTGTTAAGCCAGAACCACCATCACTTACCCTTTTAACTGAAAAACAACCTTATTCTCAGGGTTGGAAGAAGGTTGGAAAATATTGGAAAATTTGGCACACATTAGCACATTCTGGAGAGATATCACATATTTTGAGAGAGAATTCTAGGAAGAACACACATGCAAGGAAGGAGATCAAGCATCTTTTCCTACACAACCATCCTAGCAATGATTTGATCTAGCCAAGAAAAGAGGAATGTACATACAGCCCATGCGGAAGCTTCCCTTCAGCTGGTGAGTACCTGTATCCTTCAAACCTCTCATCAGCACCTCTGTCCCTCACTCACAGGCCTCCAAGACCAGAATCAAAGTTAGTAAATGTTATACTTCTCTGGTTCATTCCATTTCATCATTATATTATCATCTTTTGTTTACCTAGCCATCCATTGACCTCCTTCAACATTCCCCCTTCATATACCCATTAAACTTCATCAAATCCTACCTAAATCACCCAATACCTCATCTCGACCAACCAAAGTCCTTTTGTGCAATCATAAAGGAGACCTAAATCTCATTCTGTGGCATTCCCAGTTTTCCACAGTAACTGGCACCGGTTACACCTAACCACCATTAGTCATCCTTAACTGACATTGGTCTCTGTATTCTCCCATACAACCCAAAACAATGACCTACCCACCTAATTCCCTCTCACCCTCATTCACCTGTGATATACTTGAGACCTCTGTCAGACCTGCAGAGACCCAGAACCTATTATTTGACCTTCAAATCCTATTCTAACCTAGCATGTTAGATTAGATCTATTTGTTATTGTGTTGCAAGTGAGATACCTAAATCATTTCAAATTACAATAGGATTTTCCTTATTTACAACAATAAATTATTTAAAATAGTGGACTGACAACCATCTAGGAAGTATCACACTTCCCGGATCTAGCATACGCTAGGTAGTTCACTGCATATATTGTTTAACTTTTTTTGGTGGTCTTGCTTTGCATTATAGGTAGTTCCTCCTAGCCAAAAGGAAGATCTCACAATCAGCTGTAGATTTGGAAATCATACATGCACAATAACCCATCAACCAACATTAAAACACGTATTCCTCCTACGCCCGTTACCCTATTTGTTTCGTCAATACTTCAAAGAAATGATCTAGAATTAGGTGAAACACTTTCAGCTTAGTTAGGTACAATACCTCATCCTTTTCTCCATAGAAACTACACAAAATTATTTGCTATGTCATTTTCTCAAACTGATAGGGCTAAAATGAATCAATAATGTATGGATTTTTACGTTTTTACTAAACCCCCAACCTGACTGACGTCATTTTACCATGACGGACATAATTCATGTGCCCTATTATACCATAATAAGTTTCACTTTACCATCATCATTTTACCACAACCAATATTGATTAGCCTTTTCTAACCCCATCACACCATATCTCACCACATCTAATTGCCTAAAACCTTTTACGCCTAACACAAATTTGACCTCGGCCTTACACCCTACCCTTATGACCTTATTACCTACCACCTGACCTCGCCATTCCTTGGGGCATGTTTTTTCCCCTAATGTGGCCTTACCTATGACCTTGACCAAATCACCCAAACCAAAATCACCCATTTTGAAACTCAAATTCATGTACTCATTATACCTTGTGCTAATGTTACTCATATTGTTCATCCTAATGACCTTACCTTGCCTAATGTCAAGTTGTTTATCCTGACCATACCTTAGATGCCTTGACACAAAACCTATTGCCCATTCCTACCCCTGGCCTAGTTGTGTTTCAGGACCATATCATATATCTTGGATACCTAAACCACTTCAAGGTAGTTTGGATAAACCTATCTACCTTTGACAAAGTAGATTTTGCAAGCTCTTCAACCTGGTACCTTATCACAATCTATACATGTGCATGTAATCGACTTCCATTACCTATTACCCAACCTGACATTACCCTTACCCATAACCAATGTACCCTTATTTTCATCATTTACCTATTTATCAAACCACTCACCGACTCCATTTCACACCTCATCAATTCCACGGATAATTTTAGCGGCGAATATTTGTAATATGGCGAAAATTTCATTTTAGGAAAATTTGAAAAGGTGAATTATTCGGAGTGGGTCGGTGTCATGTTCGCCTAAAATATAAAGTATATTTTTTTTGGGGGGTCGGCTTCACCTTCATTTGAAAACATCTCCTATAAAAACCTATGTGATTCGCCGGGTAGTATACCTCAAGTAGCTTACCAAATTACCAATACTGTGAAATTTGAACTCGCATACCCTTGAGCACCAGAGATTCATATTACTGTTATCCTGTGATTGTTGACGCGTGACAAATGCAGTGTTGACGCGTGACAAGGGCAATATTGAGACGCGACAAGAGTTGTACTGATGCGCGACAAGATTTGTACTGACGCACGACAAGAGTTGTACTGACACACGATAAGAGCTGTATTGACGCGCGACAAGAGCTATACTGAAGCGCGACTTGGGCTAAGAAGTGATGCGCGATAGAGGAAGGGTTGACGCGCAACAGAGGAAGTGTTGACGCGTGACTTGGGCAGTGTTGACGCGCGACCTCAGATAGTTCACGCCCAACAAGACCTCAGAGACTGGACATAGTTGCTTCTTGGTTCTTTTGCTGACGCAGGACTCTTTTCAGAATAATGGAAGGTGCCAGCTCAAAGAATACGAATAACCTAAAAGTAAGTAAGAAATCTCAGAAATCACTCTTCAAGTATTTTGGAAACTCTGCGGATACAGATAATGTAAATACCAATCATATAGATGCCACCAAAAAGAATCAGAATATTGACTGTGTGGAAGGTATTATTGAGGTGGACATGCATTCTGCACAGTATCACAGTCAAACAAATGAAACCTACGATAATATGCCAGATATTGAAGATATTGTTCCTGTTGGGGTGTAACCAGAAGTGCAGCTAGATATCACAGATACAAACACTCAGCAAAATGGAAGACAGAAATCAATATCAAACTCTGGTCCAAGAAAGAGGAAACCAGGTGATTGCGATATTGCTCAAAATTCTACTCAAAAAAGTAAAGCATTGAAAACGAAAAAGAATATGTGGACCATTGGTAGGACATACAAGTTTGATTGGGCAGCTAAATTTCCATTTATTGAACATGTACAATCATCTAATTCTGAAGAAATCCCATGTGAATGTACATGTACAATATGTACATGGAAATTGGGAAAGCAACAAAAAATGCAACTGAAGCTGGACACAATAGAAAAACATTGTGGAAAACAATATTTAACTGTAACAGGGGCGGATGGCCAGAAAATCAAAACACATAGGTGGAAAACTGAAAAGGAGTGCATGCATGTCAAATACGCAGCGGAATATGAGGCAGAGCAGAAAAAACACAGACATTTGTTGGAAAAGGGAGGAACAATCACATTGCATATTGGTAATATGAAAGAAACAAATCTACATGCAAAATTCATACAATTCTCTACTCTTTTTAAAATACTTAAAAAAGGAAGGGCGATGTCATATTTCCTTGATTTCAAAGTTTTGTATCAATTTAACGCAATGCTGAATGTACCTCAGTCTCATTGGTCTGAGAGTAGTGGATGGGAAATGGCAAAATGCCTCTCGATGATAGAGAAGAAAGATTTGAAAGAGAATGTAAAAAAAGCAAACTTTATCTCTCTTTCAATTGATGAAGTGACAGCATTCGACAACACCGCATGGGTATGTATCCACATATATACTTTAGAAAATCATATAAGGACTCCTCATCTGTTGGGTGTTATGAAAATGGTTGAAAACTGCAATGCTGAAAACCTATATAAAATAGTTGTTTCTCATTCGAAAGATGTTGCTGGTATGACTGATTATGAAATTGCTACGAAGTTGGTATGCATTGGAGCAGATGGTGCATCTGTCATGCAGGGTCACCGAACAGGGTTGTGTGTTAGATTACAAACAACAGTGACCCCATATATGCTACCAATTCATTGTATGGCTCACAGAATGAATTTAGCGTATAAAATGGTAAGCAACCACGAAAATGTTGCTAAATTAGAAGACCTCATAAGAGAACTTCATGCCTATATTTCAAGCAGCCCAAAGCATTTTCTCGAGTTCCAAAAATTTGCAATTGTAATTACAGATGGCAAAAAACTTCTGAAGGATGTGGAGACTAGATGGATCTCTTTGTATGAACCAGCATGCAAAGTTCGTGAGGAGTATCCTTCATTGGTTGGTTTCATGCACAAATACCGTCATGAAGTTGATAGGGCAAGGGACATGTTGTTCCGCTTAACTGATTTGGAGACATTGCTTACATTGGTTGGTATTCTTCCAATGTTAAAGGAGATCAATACACTGATGAAGCATGCACAGGGCAGATTAATCTATATTGTGGATTTTATACGGATGAGGAAAATGGTATGTCAAAGTCTTGATATATTGTATTGTTCCCAGGATAGTTTTGATGCACCTGTTTTTGAAAATTGGAGAGATTTATTAGATCTTAAAAATCCTAACACCTTTTTGAGATTTAATATCCACGATCACCTATGCATATATGTTAATGGGAGGGAAATACCAATGCACATTTTGCAAAGACATCAAGATATTACAGGATCAGAACGAGAAGATGTTCCTGTGACACGTAATTTGTTTGAGTCTGTGATAGTTGAAACAAGAATAAAGCTTAAAAAAAATTCAGAAACCTTGTCATCAGAAATTAGGGAACGTTTCTGTAAAGATAAAATTATGGAAGCCACGGGTGTGATGAATCCGAATTTTTAGAATACAGAAGGTGGCCGTGCAGACTTTGTCAGTAAGCATTTCCATAAATCAATGGGTACAATAATGGAACAATTTACAAAGACGTCAGAGCTCAAGGGTATGGAAATCAAAGGTATACTGAATGCCGATTTATTAAAGTTTCAGTCAACAAATTTTGCAACAACAATGAGGAACCAATATAATAATTTAGATCAACCTTGTGAAAGTGGTGCTATTACAAAGCTGTGGTGAGGAATCTATCAAAGTTCTATCTTACAAGAAGATATCAGTGAGTATTTCAGACTATATGAGTTATGCCAGACAATGATTTTGGGGTCTGTGGAGGATGAAAGAGTTTTCAGTGCATTATCATTTATGAAATCAAAACTGAGAAATAGGTTGGATAAAAATCTGGAAAGTTACATGAGGTGTTACGTTTCACGATACTCCCTCGAAACCTTTCCGTTTGACAGAGAAATTGCGCACTGGAATTCCCTTTGCGAAAGAAGAGGTGTAAATAATACAGCTACAAGTACAAATATTCCCAACCTTGAGAGTGTAATTGGCTCTTCGTCACATTCTACAGAAGACAACATCGACTTTGATGAAGCTATTGATAATGGATTGTTTCAACTTTAAGTAGGTATCTTCTTTATCTATCTTTTATCTTTATCATTAAAGATGTTACAGGTCTATATACTAAAAATGTCAGGAAATTCACCCATCTATCTACTAATCCATTTCTCGTGTTGGATTTTTTTTAAAACACAGATCTAGCTCATTACCAGTGGCAGTGATGATTTCAACTTTAAGCAGGTATCTTTTTCCCCTTAATCTTATTGTTTGTTACTATTCATTTTTTGACAGAGAAATTGCTCACTGGAATTCCCTTTGCGAAAAAAGAGGTGTAAATAATATAGCTACAAGTACAAATATTCCCAACCTTGAGAGTGTAATTGGCTCTTCATTTCTACAGAAGACAACATTGACTTTGATGAAGCTATTGATAATGGATTGTTTCAACTTTAAGTAGGTATCTTCTTTATCTATCTTTTATCTTTATCATTAAAGATGTTACAGGTCTATATACTAAAAATGTCAGGCAATTCACCCATCTATCTACTAATCCATTTCTCATGTTGGATTTTTTTAAAACAAAGATCTATCTCATTACCAGTGGCAGTGATGATTTCAACTTTAAGCAGGTATCTTTTTCCCCTTAATCTTATTGTTTGTTACTATTCATTTTTTCAGCTCTGGTTATAATTAAAGATGTTACAGGTGTATGTATTTACATTTAGTTAAATACAAAAATTTTATTTTTTGAAAACGTGGGTTGACATCCGTCCGAGGAAGCTGTTACTTCTCGGGACTGACAATGTCAGGCAACTCACCCATCTATCTACTAATCAATTTTTTGTGTTGAATTTTTTAAGACAAAGATCTAACACATTACCGGTAATGATTTCAATTTTAAATAGGTATCTTCTTCAACATCATCTTATTGTTTGTTACTTTACATTTTTTCAGCTCTTGTTATCATTTATTTAAAGATATTGTTGGTCTATATATTTAAAGATGTTGCTGGGACTTCTCAGGACTGACAATGTCAGGCAACTCACCCCTCTGTCTACAATGTCAGGTAAAACAAAGATCTAGCACGTTACCCTTGATGATTTCACAACAATCTTATACGCAAGAGGTAAGTTAAACCCTATCATATTTTCAATTATGTTTAATTTCTTACCAGTGATGATTCTTTCTTGATTTCTTAGAATTATATTTAATTTATTATATATTAACTATTAAACAATACATTATACTATTATAAATATAAGTCCTGACACTCTTCCTAAAATTCCCTGCTTTGTCATAGATCCATCACTTCTTCGGATTTCTCCATGAATTTATTAAAACTCAATTCTAATGCTATCTTCCAGATCCTATAGTCACCCACCCAAATCTACACTAATCACAACTATTTAAATTAACTTGACAGAGTCTTTATCTAATTAAAATCCTTTCTAGTAATAAAACTGACTCTACATAAACTATCCTGCAAATGTAGTGTGCCTTCTTCAAGGCTCTACATAAATACTTACACACACAGTTTACTATGATCTAGTTTGCAACCTTCAATATTTTCTTATACACTCAAAATTATTCCAACTTATAGCCTCCCAGTTCTAATCCACAATTATTCTTCACCCTTATCAAATATTAAAAAATGATCCAGTTCATCAACCTAGGAACTTGATCTATACAGACTAATCTTCATGATAAAAACCTTATATGTTTTACATTAAACTTCAAATTTCTATATCGAGCTTGACCTATCTTTTAATCACATGGTTATTCCAACTTTGGTTAATCTAGCCTCCATAGCCTACATAATCTACTCTACACAAAACAATATCCATGATAACAAAACCATATCTTTTAAACCAATTTCCCAAGCTCTAATTCTTATGGCCTGGAATTTAACTATTTCATAATTGGCTAATCTAGCCTCTACATCAATGATTGTTTCCAGCAAAATGTTATTTTCTAACAAATGGTCTTGACTATTTTGGATGTCAAACAACCTCTCTAGTGAAAGATTATGCACTAATATAGAGGTGAATCTCTTTAAAATAGAATTTTCCTACACCATAAGTCTATTAAGGAGAAATCCTAAATAGTAAAGATCTGTTTCAAATTTTAGTTGCTATTTTTTCCCAAAGACATAATTTTCAAGATAATTAAAGTCCCATAGATTTTTAGGCACTAAATTTTACATTATACACATTAAATTGATCATTGTCTTTCATCATCATTTATCATTGATTATCAATTGTCATCATTCATCATCTACGTCCACATACAATTCATGAGAATGCAAGTAAACAAGAAACATACATATAATTCATGATAGTCACCATCTAATCACCATATAATTAAATTCAAATAGCATAGTACATACTCAATAGTAGAAGTTTTCAAATTCAATATTTAAAGTTTAGTCAATAATAAAAGTTTCTAATTTTCAAAACCCTCTTTTTCTTTAGAAAATTCTGCTCTGCTCTCTTCCCCAACGGCTTCTTCCACTCTGGCTGTACCTCTTTCCCCAACACCAGAAATAACCCCTGAACTTATAAGATCTTCTGCAGCACTGTCCAAATTTTTTATAATTCTTTCTTCTTGATTTGTTGCATCTCCATGTGACAGCAAATTTGGATCAGTAGCTGCTTTGGCTTTGAACAAGATGTCAAGGTCGAGACCATGCTCTTTAATTATCCGCTTTAGTGTATTGTTTTGTTTGTTAACCAAAACAATATTTTGCTTCAAATTTTTTGCTGCGGATAAGCTATTCTTTGTTGTTTCCAAGTGAACTTGCAAAACCTTCGCCTGACTCTTCAAATTTTCATATTTCAACTGCACAAAAAGAGTAACGTCAATTCAAAATATTAATGTAAATTCAAATTTTCAAATTAACAAAAATGATTGTTTGAATGTAATAGTACTTACAACCGCTCTATCTCTTTTGGCATTTGCGATTGATACCAAATCCTTGTCCTTTGACCATTTGTTAAAATATGCCTGGGCCTCGGCACTAATATTTTCCAATTTGTTTAGTGCCTTATCTAAAATGCCATCTTTATAGTCATTGTTAAATGTGACAGTCCCACATCTTACTTGGGTAAGGAATCCATCTTCGCAGGTTGATTCTGGACTGCAGCGTATAAACTATCCCGTTGCCAATAATTTTCATAACGACTAATAATCTCATTGATAAGAACTTTAGCCCTTCTCTCTCATTCTATAAGCTGTTGGATTTGAGGAATAATAAACTCACTGACATGGGATTGACAATCATTACCAATTAAGTTCTCCAAAGGAAAAGGTGGAAACTCTTCACTATCTGAATCTGATGCAGACGATCTTGCTGGAGAAGTGTGGGGGCTTTCACCAAGATCAACTGCTCCTTGTTTCTGTCTTTGGGTGGGTTGATCCTGTTTTTGAAAAAATAAATCAAGATTTAGATAAATAAATTTAAATCAGAATGTAATTAAAAATTGTAAAGCATATTAAAATTGAAATTTGAAGTATACCTGCTGGCCTTGAATCATCTCGCGGGTATCGAAAAACCCAGTTGGGTCATTGCTATCAATGCCCAAATAATCTTCATCTAAATTTATATTGTTCAAAACAGATATGCCCGTTGCGCTGGGCAAGCCACCAAGTGAGAGAGTTGGAATTCGAAACGAGGAGTCAAGGTTTAGTGTCCCACTAGGGGCCGGAGCAAAACTCATGTGTTTACCAATGGTCTTTTTCACTGTTCCTCTGGTTGGCATTTTAAAAATTAATGGTTGAGTGGGTGTCGGTGCCATGGTTTGACCATGACTGACATGTGCTGAAAAGTACAAGAAAAAATAAAAAATATTAAAACAATTCATAAAGTCAAAACTACAAAATTAAACGTTCTATAGAAAAGTTGTACCTTGTTGTCGAGGGGTTGTTTTTTTCGGTGCTATGGGTGGCCTTGTAGGAGTTGTACTCAGTGGCTGTTCAGAAGATATCAATGCATGCGACTGTATGGAGTGAGTTGGGGAAGAAGGTTCCATAGTCCCTGGAATTCATCAATATTAAATGTTGTCAATTCATTTGGTTAAAATTTAAATTGAAAAATAGATCTGTAACTTTGGAATTTGTAAATAATATATGAGAATGTATTACTTCTCTGGAGTTTAACGAGTTCAAACTATTGAGGGTTTGGAGAGGAGTGAGCTTCCATTTCATATTGGGAGTCCCCCGAAGCCTCCGCGTGTAGTTGGCCTCTTCCTCTTGACATCTTTTTTTTTTTGGGAATGGCTTCAAGTTATCTTCTTTGCAAAACATTAAAATTTAAGTTTTAATAACTGTGCACTGTAATGAAGAAAATTGTAATACAATTACAAACTAAATAGTTTATACCTGTTGTTCTGCAAATGGAATTGAGAATTTCTTCAAAGCCTCATCAGAGCAAGTAGGAATTTCTTTATCTTTTAAATTTAAAAGTGCCTCATAGTAGAAGCCGAGGAGATAGTTTGTTGAATAAATGAAAGGTTTATCTGAGATTTTTGAATTTGATATGTCAGTTCTTATTTTTTTGGATAGAAATGTGCACCAATCGAATTTTCATTTTGAGATAGTGGCACAAATGTATGCAATGGCCCAATTTGGTATATCTGTTTGGCGACCCTGCAAAACAATTTTGGCTTGAAAAAATGAAATAAGTGCAGCAAGAAAGTGGTGTGCAATTGATTGTGTATCTACACCACGCCTGGATTTATTGACATGGGCTGCAAATGCAAAAAAGTGAAAATTACTATAAATTTATAACATAAAATTGTATCAGAATAAAAAACAGATTAAAAAATATGAATTAAAATGAATTATACTTACAATCAACATGGAAACCGTACGTTGATTCGAGAAATTTCTTGTCATCTTCCACGAGTGTTGCCTTGGTTGTCACAGTTGGTACATTTCTGATAGGAAGGCCCGTAAACCGATGTATGTCATTTGCTTCAATAGTGAATTGGAACATTTGGCCATCGTTCAGAGTAACATAAAATATATCGTCCTCTGAATTGTAGGATGACAGAAGGTAATTCAAAAGATCCGGATCTATTTCGAAATGGGGCATATTAACGAGCCATGTAAATTCACACTCTTCCATTATAGCTTGATATTCTGAAGACATATTTAAAGCCGTATGGATGTGAGGGCATAAGGGATTCCTGTAGGTTATCTTGGAAATCGATTGAGTTGGATTCTCTTCATTTTCTTGCTGAACTTGTAATTGGGAAGCATGTGAAGTCGACATTATAGCTGTAATTGCGTCTTTGTCAAAGATTTAGACCTGCAAAAATTTAAGAACGGGAAAACGAAAATGAGAAAATGAGTGGCACAAGGGTATTTATAACCTAAATATGGCGTCATTATCCCCTATTGGCGTGCGTCATTTGCTTCTAATGACGCACGTCAATAGAAGGCAGTGTCACGCATCAATAGAAGGTTGTGTCGCGCGTCATGTGTTTACAGTGCCGCGCATCATTTGATTACAGTGTCGTGCGTCAATACAAGACAGTGTTGCACGTCATTTTTTTACAGTGTCACGCGTAAATAAATGACAATGTCGCGCGTCATTTGATGACTGTGTCGCGCGTCAATAGAAAACAGTGTCGCATGTCAATTTTCACCAGCGATGCACGTCGATAGGAGAAAGTGACGTGTGTCAGTAGGAGCAAATGACACGCGTCATTAGGGGCCAGTGACTTGCGATAGTAGGAGACAATGTCGTGCGTCATTACGAGCCAATGTCGTGTGTCATTACTAGCTAGTGTCATGCCAGTGTCATGCGTCATTACGTCCTAGTGTCACTCCAGTGTCGCGCGTCATTACGAGCTATTGTCGCGCCAGTGACGTGCGTCATTACGGACTAGTTTTGTCGCACGTCACTGATGGAGCCTTGAAAAACTAGGTGAAAATTTTGTTTTTGAATACTGTCAAATTCACCTTTCGCTGAAACTGGTTACGGGGATATTCGCCAGGTATTTTCCACCTTCAATTTTATAGGGGTGTCTTAAAATGAACCCTGATCAATTCTTGGTTTGAGGGGGATCACCTTCATCCATACTTGGGTCAACCTCACCTTCATGCATACCTGGGGCACCAACTTCCTATTTTTATCAGTGACATTTACCAATACAAGCTATGCGACAAAAAGGGGAAAATGTAGACACCAAATTTTGGTCACACTATTTTTGGTCACCTTTAATTAATTAATGTAACGCATTTAACTAACCATGACCCCTTTACCTCATATTAATATTCATTGGCACATTATTAATTAATTTAATCATTTTAATTAAGTTAATTTCACCCCCACACCTCCACCTCATCATGACACCTCACCCTGTACCTATTCCAGGGGAATTTAACTCAAAGTGACTGAGCCATTACCCTCAGCACTAAATCATCACCCTCAACACTGAGTTATCTCTCCTAGTGTTGAGTCACTAACTTGACCTGACTAACTAATACTTCCTTTTAAACCTAATTGGACCTCTCGTAATTTCTTCTTTCCTTCTCTCATGTGAATGCTACTTCCCTAAGTGGATTCAATGAGGAAAGCATACCAAATCTGGGAAGATCTGCCTATTTTTGGTAAATAGTACTATTTCTCCCTAATTGATGTCAGTTTATCCTCGGCCGACGTCCATCACCTAAAATTCCATCGATTCCTTTATATATAATTTTACATCTCTTTAGACAGGTTGGTCATTCAATTTTTGGGAGTTATATTGTAATCAAGCAAGAATCTCAAATCCATTCCTTCATCAAAACAACGTCTACACACCACCAGAGAGAATTGCAAGCAAAGGGTTCCCTTCCATATCATTGGAGTATCTATGGGAACACATAGGTTGTAATGCCATAGAACTAAACTAGCCATCACCTTACCAATCAATCACCAGCCACCTTCAGTCATGATATCTTCATAGAAGCAAGTATGTAATGTGATTTTAATCATTTTTGTTTACTTTATTATAGATCTCTTTCTTCTTTCAATATTTTAGTTTATGATGTTACCCGAATATCTCCATCTTCCCACCAATCTACCATCCTAACCATTTCAATACATTTCACCCTTTGTGACCTATACCTCTGTATTCTTGAGTCTTCTCAGTTATATCACAAGCCTAATCACACCCTCCTTACTCTCTATGCAATCATAGAGAATCCCAAAAGCCATTTTTTATTAAGTTATTACCTATTTCCCCTATCGACATCAATTTACTCTACTACCATTGGTTTTATCCCTATAAAAACATTGGACTCCTGACTGATATCGGTCTCTCTAGACATAATTTTATACCCCCTAACCAAAAATCCTTACAATCAACCAAAATCAACCTCGACCTCATCTGATCAATCCTAGACCCTTTATCAGATCTCTATCAGACTTGTAAAATCCATAACAACTTACCAAACCTACAAATCTAATCATAATCTTACCTATTAGATTAGGTTTATTTATTATATGGGCACGAGATACCTTATCATATAACTATAGTATGATTTCTTCATTTCATGGTACTTGCTGCATTAAATTGTATTTGAAAGTGGATTGACAGCCTCCTAGGAATCACCGCGCTTCCTGGATCTAGCATTTTCTAGGTAGTCCACTACCCTATATTATTAATGATATTTTTTTGGTATTTTTGTGTTTCTCATAGGTTGTTCCCCCTAGCCAAAGGGAATCTCTCCATGATCATCTTAGATTAAAATTCATTAACGATCGCATTCAACCTTTGACCTTTGATCATCCAGGTATTCCTCCTAACCTCTTATCATTTTTACATAGATTATTTGGTGAAACAATAGTATATTTTTAATGATGAATAAAAGTATGATTTCTATGTTCCATACCTATTCATAATGAATAAATTTATAGATTATTTTTTGTGTATATGTGTTGCAATGGTAATATAGCTATGTATATTTTGTACATTTAATTTGGTAGGGTTTCATTTGTTATTTCCGTGTTAATTTTCTGACACTCAAATGGTATTTTTGATACTCTCATATAGCAATGATCTCCCTCTTCTCTTATACATTTCATGTGAGACTTTTAGGCTCAAACTAAAGATTGAAAATTCTAATGCATGCAGAGTCATTTTGATGTATATTTTTCATGCTAGGTTTTGTTCTAACATAATATTTGGAGAGGGTCCTAGAATTACAAAACTTTGGTTTCATTATTAATACAATATTTCATTATTTTATTAATTTTGGATTTGTGTACATAATATACATTGATGTATATTAAATCATGCTTGAAAGGATAAATATTTGGTTTGAGTAAATGTATTGGAATTCACAGTAAAAGATAAAATTTGATATAAACCTTTAGCATAGTTTTGCAAGAGAATTTATGTAACGATTTATATGAATTTTTATTCTTATAGATGTGTGTGTGTGTGTGTGTGTGTGTGTGTGTGTGTGTGTGTGTGTGTGTGTGTGTGTGTGTGTGTGTGTGTGTGTGTGTGTGTGTGTGTGTGTGTGTGTGTTTGTTTTTTTTTTGTGTATGTGTGTGTGTGAATCATGACATATGTCATTAAGAATAGATAAACCTTAGATGCTCATGTGGTTGGAAGGAAACAAGGTTGTAAAAATTAAAACATGTATAGATGAGGTTTTAACACAATTTATTTTTGTATGGTGGAGGCGTGCATTGAATGACTACATTTTAAATTAACTGATTTTAACATATTCCTAAATTTTGACATGGTTGATCTAATTCAGATCAGGTGGTTTTATATATTAGATTGATTTTTTTTAATAAGTGTCATATTTCATACTTTTGGGAAATTATGGTTGTGCACCTGGGGTAGAAAGTGGAGTTTCTACAATGATAGAGGATATTCTATATATGTAGAATAAAATGAAGATTCCTTCCATTATTATTGGGATTGGGGCATCATGAAATTTGTATACTATTATCCTAATGCTAGTTGTAAGTACCCTAAAAATGGTGAATGTTACTGTGGAAATGCAAGGAGTCCTAAATCAAACAATTCAAGGTTGTTGAAATGAAGGATGCAGAAGATTAAACCAAAAACAACTAATTTATACAAATAAAATTTTGATATAAATCTTTCTTAATGGCTTCTTCAATGGTGTCTCCTTTTCTTCCTACAAAAAATGGCATTTTTCTCTCATGGTTGAGATGTAATCTGATAAAAACACTAAATAGATGTGATTTTAGATTTAAAATGTATGTTGCAATATATAGAGATTTCTATAATATTCATCTTCAAATGAAACCCTAAGGTGGATGCCCTAGCAAAAAACCCAGCACTATAATTCTAGACTAACAATTTGTTATAAAACCTAGATGCTCTATGTTGGTCAGAGAAAATTATAAAGTATCAATGGAGCATAAAGTCTTATACACAAGGATGTGTATGTAAAGGATCAGGGTAGTGCACAAGAGGCACACATAGTGGGAAGATATATCAATGCATGGTTGCACGCATGAAGGAACAAGATAAAGGACTTAGTTAATTTTCTAGAGTCAAGGATAAAAATATAAAATAAAACTTAGAGTGTCTATCAATCAAACATCTAGAAATAGAGAAAAGTAAGATGACTTGGTGACCAAACAAGGGCTATAAGTGGAGAAAGCACACACAGAGTAGGGATAAGGAGAAGCATATGAGGATGCCTAATAATAGGATTAAAGCATGTTGTATAATTGGATTAATCTATTATTATCATAGGATGTAAAAAACATGCAAGATTTTGTTATCATAACTATTATTAGGAAAGAAATCATTTAAATGGTGAAGGGAAATTCCCCACCGTATAAATATAGGTGTTGTATCATTGCTTTGACTAGTGCATATTGAGTCTTAGCGAGTGCTAGTTTGGATTATATCCTGAGTCTTTATGGGTGTGCACATGGTCCAGTGCATGGATGCATTGAGCTATGGTGTAATCAGCTACTTATTTATGTATTTATTATGGTGTTTTTATAATGGATAAGTGATGGTAATTTACATATATGTATTCATAGTTCTTAATTATATATGCAAGTATGGTTATGATGAAGTGTTGAGGATCTAAGTCTTATTGATCATGATGGTTGTGTTTCCTTATTATATGTTTTTTTGAACTTCCATGTTTATGATGATTATCTATGTATGAATTATTATCTTAGTTATGAATATGATGAACATAAATTCTCACATTCTAATAATAAAAGAAAATCCGACTTGGTGTTTGTGCGTGCTTCGGGAGAGCTTCCAAATATGTTTGGATGAGGTGTTAGCATCCATAGCTATGGTTTGAGTAAACAAAATACTACACTTTGGTTCTGTTACCAGGACCTCTTTTCAATTTGTCTAGTAGAATGTTGCATGTAGATGGTGTATTGACTAGCTTTGGAGATTATTGAGAGCTGGATATAAGATGGCCAAGACAATTTTTCACAAAGATATAAAACTAGCGTAGACAAAAAATCATGCACTTTAGACATTATTTAGTCCTGGTCTCATACTAATATTTAGAGGGTTTTTGTGAGAAGAAAGTGCTAATTAACCCCCGTCCCTTGGATATTTTTTGTTTATTTCTAGTGTCATTCCTAACCTTCACCGCACATATGCCCAAGAATTTTTCATCATTTCCCTTAATTTTATCCTTGATTGGGGCACCCATTAGCACCTTGGACCCACCTGGGGTGCTTTGATCCTTCTTGAACTTTCCCATCCACTTTTTGGACACTTTCTATCCATTTTAGCTTCTCATCTTTTTGGTGGTTGGCTATTTCAAGGTTAATTACGAAATTAGATCAAGAGAACCCTATAAATATAAAGTTATGTGACCATGATGAGTGAAAAAACACTAGTCACTACTATCATCCATCTAGAGTTACATCCATCTATTACATTAGATATCACTTGCATCCAAATATCTCCATCACATGGCACAAGGATATGACATCTGCATCACACACAGCATAAGGGAGGATTTTATTCTATTTTGTGCACCATTTATTACATTTTTCTACACATAGTTAGCTCGCTACATCATAAAGTGTGGCTGGCACAAGAGCAACCTAGGGCATGTTTCACACACACATAAAACTACATTGGGTCTAGAATGTAGTTCAATGCTCATTTAGTAAGTTCACCATTGTGGTAGTTGAGGTCAATCCACCCTATTCATATGCATTTTTCCTTTTTAGGGATTGATGTTTATTTAGATTTTTGCAAGTCTTTTCATTCATCTTGGAATATCACCGACATTTGATCAGTACAGTGAGCTTGACATGATAGACAACAAGGGATTCGGACCATCTTTGGAATGTGTAAAAATAAATTTTAGATATTTTGGATAGACCAGAGCACCCATTTTTCATACTAGAGTCCCGTGGGTTCCCCATTGCCTCTTTAGGTTCTCTGGTCTATCCATATTGCTCGAATCCACTCTTTTCAGGGCTCTTGCACAGTTATTTATGCTTATAGATTTTCTAGTCACCTCTGTGACATAGTCCCACGAGCATATCTATTTAACTGAGTCATTTCCTCTTCTCTCTTACATACTTAATGTTTTATATTTTTATTAGATTATTTTTTTGGGTCATCTTTACATTTATGTACAACATTTATTTATTGTATTTATAGTTATGCATAGCTTAGATTAACTAGTCCACATATTCACATTTTTAGTTAATAATTTTAGTGAACCCCATGTTTCAACACTTCATTTTGACCATGTCATCTCATTATCAAGTTATGGATCAATCTTCTTATCCTACCTTTGCATAAACTAAGGTCTCAGGCATAGTCACTACCGTTGTTGATTTCATGAGCGTGTGTACCCAACATCCTCCTTGATTCATCATCCATAAGTTTTATCCATACATCAATGTAGTTACTACTCATCATACTCATCCTAATATTCCTATGATTCTTCCCTCGTTTATTCCTCCACCTATTACTCCAGAAGGTCCTCTTACTATTTCTAAGGGCTATGAAATTATTAAACAACTTAAAAATACACCCGCTAAGATCTCTCTTTATGATTTATTTCATAATGCACAATATTTTTGTAACATGTTAGAGGCCACCCTTCGTGTCATTCATATTGAACGTGATAATTATGTGGTGTAATTTGCATATCTAATACAGTCTTTCCATAATTTACCACATGTTATATCTTTCCCTGATGAGGATCTGCCGCCTTTTGCTAAAATCAATTTGTGTGCTTCTTTTCTCATTAATATTGTTATTAGCACTACTTGTATTAAACGAGTCCTCATTGATAAGGATCAGTTTTCAATTTATGTGCTCATTCTATTTTGAAGCAATTAGGTATTAGTGATAATCTAATTTCTAAGAATTCCACTCTCATCCACTGTTATGATTCTACCGCTCATGCATGCTTAGGGACTATCTCATTACATATTCGATTTGGGCCTAAGAAGGTTCATACTAAGTTTTAATGTTCTCACTGCTTCTTTCCAGTTCAATCTCTTGCTAGGTAGGCCTTGGATTCACACCATGCAAGTAGTTCCATCCACTATTCACTAATGTGTAAATTTTTTGCATGATGACTATGAACATATTATCACTTCTGATCCAGAGCCATCCAAATATTGTTATATATAACTTATTACTACTATGCCCATAAAATATTTGCAGGGTATTCCATATAGTAGTATTGACACATATGATATTGGTCAGTCTAATGCTTCACAATCTCCTTCTACCACTATCAGTGTTCCACCTATTTCTACTTACACTACGGCTATTATTTCACCTACCATATTAGTTCCTCCTATCGTTCCTTCTCTACCAATTACGGCACCCTCAACTCCACTACCTATAGTACCACCTACTAACATCCTTGATAATTATATTCAACATGATGAGGTTCATACTGACGATTCTAAGGATTCTAACGAAGAATTTGATGTTATTGAACTTACGGATGAAGCATTAGGATGCCTTGATTTTACTCCTCTTGGTAGATGATTATTATGTCAACAAAACCTTTATGGATAACAATCTAGGTGAATATTTGTTCAATATCCCTCTTGTTACTAATGTTATGGTATTATATTGAGGTTTTATCAATAGTATAAACATTATTTCATCTTCTCCTATGTAGGTCACAACTCTGTTGTTGCCTTTCACATGCACATTATTTATCAACAAGACCTTCTGGAAACAAATCCACATTGATTCCATGTGCTTAGAAACTATTTATACACACAACAATTTGGCTCAGTTCAAAATGACACTCAATGAAATTTTACCACGTCTTCATTCACCACATCTCTATTGACGGGTCGTTGTATTACCAGTCATTTAACCAACTCATAGACAAGTTGGTGTCACTATAACCAAGGCGGTGTCTAAAGCTGTATGCAAAAGGAGAAAAGAAAATCTTATTCAACAATACTTCTTCCTAAGAAAACATACATAAAAAAGAAACACACAACTAAACTACTGAAATAAGTCTGCAATAAATAAACTATGCTAAGAAATAACAAAAAAAATCCTCCTCCTTGGGGAAGAGCGGACTTTTTCCCATTCTCTTCCCTTTGGATTTGGAGAAAGTACAACTAACTTTTAAAATTACACTTGTATTGATTCAAAATTGATTTACAAAATATGCCCCCTTTTCCAAATATATGGAAGAGGTATTTATAGACATTACTCATAGTTTACTTGGTCCACACTCCAAGAAATAACTACCTATTCTTGGGAGGATTTATTCAAAACAATAAATACAAAACAAACTTAACTACAACAACCCACTTATCGTGGAGAATATTTCTACAAATCATCCCTTTAATCTAGGAACACAAAGTGGGAGAGTACTTATTCAACATTCCTAATACTATTCCACCATTTTCTCATCTGAAACATGGAGAGAAAAAAGAGGAGTGCTAAGTCCATGACTTTGAATTCTTCTTAGAATGCCACATGCATTCATGAATTTAGATTGCCATATGTTTGGATCTATAAGCTTAGTTGATGACGTGGAAGCAAAGAGTAGGCTGAATAATTCGGTGCTCCTTTACATTATTTTGGAACAAACCAAAATACTTTCACTAGCTGGGCATTGTTGTAGCTGCGTGAAGAATTTCTGTAGTTGGGCATTTCCATAGCTGTGTGAAGAATTTCCATAGCTACAATCTATGAACTTACTTGGAGTATAGTTGTTTATGACCTGTTTTCTACACACTATTGCATTCCAACTTTAGAAGAAATATCAAGAAATAACAAAAATTATATTGCAAATAGATTTCTAAAGAGATGATAAGATAAATCCTATATTCTACCTTAAATATGATATCTGTTATTAAAACTAGATTTAAATTCACTTAAAAGATTTATTTTGAGAGAGAGAATAAGAATGTTATTTGGTGATATAATGAGACATATTTTGGTCTCATCACCTTGGCATGCAAATTCATAGAGACAAGAAGAACAAGAAATTATATTTATCTCAAGAAAATTACATCAATAAGGTGTTGGAAAGGTTTAAAATGCAGAGCTCAAAACCTGTAAGTACACCTATGGCTGTATACAACCCAAATAGTAAGGATAAACCCATATCAGGCTGAAAAAACAGTCACATGAGGAGGTTGAGTGACAGTAGTTAATGGGTTCCATGAATGCTTCAGTTAAAGTTAGAATGCCTTATTGTATGCAATGGTTTGTACTAGATTAGACATACACAGTGATTTTAATGGAAGTTGTGCAGTCATGATTTATGGCCAAATGCTAGGTAAAGAGCATTGGAAATCAGTGGCATCATGAGATGCCTCAGATATTTGAGAGGGATATCCAATCATGCATGGTATGCTATGGGTAAAGTTTTGCACTCTAGCCATGCTCTTCTGGTAATATGCACATATAAATGGTGTGATTCAACATGAGATAAGATGTAGTCACCACTAGATATGTAGGTCACATTAGAATGAGGATAACATCATCATTAGCTATATTGTTGAGATTGTAGAAGGTATCATTGTGGGCCATTATCTACTACAGAGGAAGAATATGATTGCAGGCATACAAAGGTCTAGCAAAGAGATGATATGTGATGAGCAAGGTCATCATTTGGAAGAGTTGGGAAAGGATCAAGAGGATTGCATGACTTGTAGGAGTGAAATAGTCAAAGTGTGATTCCTTATATTCTAAAATGTGAAGAAATCAATCATGTGGTCATTTAAGAACCAGAGGAAACACATTCAGTTGTAGATATCACATCATAAACGATAGCTATTGGAGGATGGGAAGATGAAATTGGAGAAAATTCATCATAAATGAGAACCCTATGCAAATATTGCCTTAATGAATCCTTTGTCTAAAGTCATAAAGTTCAGAGCTTCACTCCAGATTATATTGGAACTCTATCAATTTTGAGGAATGTGAAGAGGAATTTTCAGGCCAAGGGAAAAGGTATATTCCAAGGATTTGGAGTTAGCATCATGTCTATAGTGCAACAATTTATCTATGAAGTGGGAGACTTATATGAGTTGGTACCAGGATGATGCAATGGTCTTCATGCAAATAACATGTCTAATATAAACCTTGCAAGAGATTGTACACAGTAACCGATGATCGGTCACCTAGGAGAAACATGGTATCGATTGGTGTGAACAATGGAATTGGGCCCACAGTGATGTGTAGACATGTTAAATCAAACATATTTTAGATGTGGGTTTAATTTGAATCCTTGGTTATAAAGGTAAATCAAGGATGGTTGTAAAAGTCATCAGCTAGAGTTACCCTAATGATTTTTATATGAGAGAAAATGATGTGACATTGATCTTAAAGCCTTCATCCAAAAATATGCATATTACTTGTGCATCATTATTGATGATGTTAATAATCATTAGAGGGTCATCAAGCAAAGAGTATCATTGTGAATGAAAAGTAATATACATCTTTGGGAGAGGTGTGGAAGATTAGCAAATCTTCATTTGTATTTCCTCTAGGGGGAATAGTAGTTTTGATATAATGGATATTTTGGTTGGGAAAAGTTGGGATAGACGTAGACTCCATACTATGTGAACCAAGATATATCTTGTGTATGATTTAGTTGTTGGCATAATTAATTCGTGTTTATGTTGCTGGACATGCTTCAATTGAGTTCCATTAAATGTATTTGTACAAGTCACTGGAAGTGAATATATCTAACCCCAAAATCCATTCCATGATAGGACAAACCTTGTAATGACAATTGAAGGGATGATAAGCTTGAGGACGGATCGCATATCTAAATGACACTAATGTAATATTGAACGAAACCTTGAAAATGCCTCTAAGTGTGGTATCTTAGATGGTCCCTAAGAGAGGTAGATATAATGTGGTTTTTGGATGAGGCTCGACTGAGGGAGCATACTCATCAGTTGGCGTTTTCCAGGTTTCATGTTTGGGAAAGTATCAATGAGGGATAAATTTGGTCTAATCAGGGGAAGGATTTATTGCCCTTGGGATTCAAGGGATCCTTATGATGCGATAATTAGAATGAGGTCGAGATTAACTGTATCTTGATTGGGTTAAGATGGGAATTGAAATTGGTTAGGATCATGAGGACCCTTTAATCATTCCCATGGAGTGGTTCATAAATTGATTATCATGGCTAGACCTAGCTAGTGTGAAAGGAGAATTGTCAGCATGGTGACGATATTGGAGGATTTCTCATTAGTGTTCCTAAATTATATGAATAAATATGGGATTTCAAGCTGTCTTAGGATAGAAATGGGTGTAAGCCCTTGATTAATTGATCCTGAAAAATTCTCAGTGGGATTATCTAGGTCAAGGAGATGATGGTGTGCTACCAAAATTATTTTTCATGATTAAAGGAATCCATTGGTTTCCTAGCTAGAGGAAATGTGTGATTAGGGAGGAGATTTAATAACTCGTCATGTAATAAAGGAGGGTGGGTTGGGTTATGAGAAATAACTCTTTAACTATCATTTTTATGGTATATGGAATGCCTCATGGTTTCTTCTCTATACAAATGTATTGAAGTGTAGAATAAAATGAAGAACCATGTCATTTGACATCATCTGTAAGGACTTCATATGGTTATTTGTATTTTCCTTGTTAGATAAACAAGATGAAGAACCTTTTCTAAAATGTGGTAGATTAGGAAACATCTACCTTTTATCGAATTTTTGATTTCCCTACTACTGTAATCTCCCATTATTTCTAAGTAAAATGTTGAACTAATACACAATAATTATCATGATTTTATCATAGGATTGATTAAGGAATCAACAGCTACCAATCACTTAGAGGTGACTTACTCATGAGTGGGTTTGTTAGGATGTGGTGGGTTTCAAGTGAATGATGTTGGGTACATGTATTTACAATAATATTACATGTGATTGTGGCATCCTTCAGTTAATGATGGAATAAATTCTCTAAATCAATAATAGATTATGAAGGGAGATGATTATACCATTCTAAATTATATCCCACAAATATTTTTGCAAGGATCTTAGTTGTAACATAGGTATTGGTTTGAATCTACTCCTTGAATATGTTTCAAAAATTCTTAAGATGGGTGGTTTGATTAATTCACACACCATAAGAAATGGTGGGAGGTATCCCACGGATAGCCATATAATTTATACAAGTGTTTGATAGGTTCGTCTCCATACTAGTACTCTTTTGGAAGAACCTTTTTGTGGACTCGAGGAGGGGGGGTGAATCAATCCTTTTAGCATCTAATGGAAAATCAGGATTTTAGATTGGTTGATTCAGGAAAAACAACAAATTTTTTCACTTAACCATCCATTGGAATTGAAAAATGTGCACATGAGGGGGATAAATCAATCCTATACAAACCTAATTCAATGAACCATGAGACAAGATAATCAACACCATGACATGAGATATAAGTGGTTAACCCTCAAGGGTAAGAAACCAACTGAAAAAAAATATTTATATTGATATTTTTCATGTTCAGTGAGGCATCAACCTCTTATTGGAGCACCAACTTCCCTAGTGTAGTAGAGCACCAACCCTTAATTTAGTGAAGACACCAAATATATAAGGAAGTCTACAACCACCATAAGATAATCAAGGCACCCAATAAACCAAATTATTATGTTATGATATCTGATGTCCTATTTCTTCCACAACTAATAGTAGACCACTAATTCAACTTGCACTTACCTTCAATCCCTTGTTTAAACTCTAGGCTTCTCAAGATCTCCTCATAATCTAGATCACTTTCTTCACTTCTCATTTGCTTCAAACTATTGAAAAACATTATTTATGATCTTCCTTAACCTATCACACACTTTCATATGGTATCTCAGATATCTAAGCATTCCTTGGTACCTACAAAACACTCTCACATAGGTCACATTTTTTTTACACAAGCAACTAACTCCAAATTGCACCTAAAACATCACTTTTATATGCTCTTCATGATTCAAATTAAAATTAATTTAGTTTCCCTCATTTTTTAGACCAATAAAACATAAAATATATCAAAAATTAATCATTAAAACATTCATTTATGACCCATATGGGTCGTTCATGCCCAAAACCACTCATCTTACACCAAGCAGGCTAAACCCCCATCACTAAGATGAGCTAAAACCACAAAATGCCAAAACCACGACTACTCAAGCATCAAAATTCATCATACATTTGTAATATAACATATAATCATAATCCATAATCATGCATTTTCTTTAACCAATCAAATAATTCATAGCATAAGAAAAAAGGCTCATATCCTTCACTAAACAAGTGTTTCCAGCACCATGTCTTCACCTTGGGGCATTAAGCACACTCAAATTCAAATAAAATACAACATTTGAAAACTTTATTGAATACTCAATACATTTACATTACATCCATTTATTTTATATCTCTTTAAAAATCCATGTTTTCAATCCACAACAACTTTACTCTTCTCTAAATCATGCTCCCAAGAAATCAGTTTTACAAACTCAACTAGTTTGTACCCTTTATGTCACTTTTAAGACCTAAAAATTCCTTCACTAGGAAAAAAATTCATCCTTATTCACTCTCCAAGTGATATAAATCATCAATTAATTCATCTCATGCTTCAATCACTTCATTCTTTCAACAAGAGTAGTTCGGTCCTGAAAACCAAGAAACCTTCTTCTCTACAAATTGACCTGGATGACCCATAAAATATAATCATCGTGAGACAAAATTATACCACTATAAATCCCTCTAAATCATATTTCCATAAAATATTGTAAATTATTTCAAATCCAAGTGGAAGGCCTTTAACCAATCCCATATCTGCAAACTGATTGAAAGTACCCCAGAATTGCCCTTTGACTAGTCTTCACAAATATGGCACACTTTTCCATTTAGATTCATCCTCATGACCTGAAACCACCATGTAAATCAATAAAAACTCACATACTAAAAAATATCCATTTATTTTGTAACTCCTTTGGACTACCTTGCCCCAAATTGAACTTCTTTAGAACCAACCATGTTTGAGTGGGGTACACTCATCACCAGACACACTACCATATATTTATGGAAACATGTAGGATTCCTATCCATCATAAAATAATATTACTATAACTATAAATTAATTTTGTACACTTATGAATCAAATCATACCACTTTCTAGCTACGGTTTCAAGCACACAAAAAGTTGTTTACCTCCTTAACATTGATTCGTAAAAACCTGACGATGAAATGACCTCATTTTTTAAAAAACCTTCTAGAATCAATGTAGAAACATCCTTGAAATCAAAAAGGTCCCATTTAAATCAAAAAATTCAATGTGAGCATCAGAAGGTGCAATTCAAGATGGAAATGACTTTCTTCTAGACCATGTTTCACTCAAACTGGCATAAATTGCAAAACACGCATCACAAAAACCTGAAATTTTTCCCACAATATCATGAAACACCATAAAAACACCTCCAATCATCATCATGTCATAGATAGTTCTCCATCCTTCCATCCCATCTCATTTGCATGACTAGCCCTTAGGGTTTTGTATAGTCTATGCTAGGGTCAACTAAAATAACATCATAACTCAACATGAAACATATAAAAAATGTCATAACATACTTGAAACACCATTTATGACATCCCTACATGCATCCATGATCTCATATATCTCTACATCTCATCCTCATGCCTCCTAACACTTAGACCTGGTCTAGATGAACACCTGAAACTTGGTCTTCAACTTGTACTTGTACCCTGAATCTTATGTGATTACCTAAACACTCCCAAAACATCCTATCCATGATTTCAACATGCTCATAAATATATCAATAATATCATACCATCATGCACCATCACCTAGGCTACCTAGGTCACCTGACTAGGCATGCTAGAACAAGCCAATATCACTTAATCACCTCATACCATCAAGATAACTCATGAAACTCCATGTCACAATCATATTGAGAATACTCTTTTTTTTTATTATTGGTAAATAGTTTTTTGAAAGGGACTATACCCTTGAATACAAAAAGGGGGCCTAGAATCTAGAATAGGAATGAAAAGCATTACAAAAAGCATCAAAATCCAGATGAGACACAGAAACCGAATGTAACCAAAGAGTATTTACCCCAAAACAACAAACCAGTTCAAATACTGTAGAAGAGCAGCCAAAAAACAGCAAAAAAATAGCAAAAACTTTGAAGGAAGACAGCAAGAGTAGCGCAGACCCAAAATTACTTCTTGGCGGCTTTATCAATTCTGGATTTGATAGTCTACCAGGAGGTGAACATAGCCAATGTCGTCATATGAGAAGGGTCAAAAACATCTAGTTGTTGGATGGTCTATTTGCTTTCCTTTTCCATGCCCCAAAGATTTGCAGGTACTCCACTGAGATTAGAAACACTACGGACATGCTACTCAATAAATTCTTTGATTGCACTAAAAATAGCCAAATTATGGTCATGGCGAGTCTTGGCTTTCCCAAGACGATTGTCCAAGGAGTTTAGTTTTTTGTAGATATCTTCAACCTATTTATTATCAATATCAACCTCCTCCTCCTTCCTCTTACCATTTTGTTTACCAAGTTTTTTTAACTTCATCTTTTGATAGTAAGTTATATTGAGCATACTCTTACTCTAATCCGTCATCCTCTTTTTCATTAATGGGATTTTACATAAATGACAACACCTAGAGCACAACATGCCAACAATCTCCACCCTTGTAATTAATGGAAAACCTCCTGAACTTCTCCCCAATTTTACATTAATGATAAAGAATACATGTATATGCATGTTCTTAACCTTTCTTATCTTCATAGGGTCATATTTGGGTTATAAACATCAACAAAATACTTCATACTAGCTCACAAATTTGAAATTTATTCACAAAATTCTGATTTGACCTTCTTTCTAAGCATAGAAACATTGTGCTCCCCTGGGAAGAAGCATACACAACACATAAACATGCAAAAAATGATGATATATGGGATTATAAAATCAGCTTACCTTTCACATGATCTATCTCAGCTTGATATAACTCATAGCTTGAGTTATTTCTTCCATTTTTGACTTCATACTTTCTCATGAACCAAGATCCCTAAATAGACTTTTTAGAGTTATTTAGGCCATATTTGACACACTCTAGAAGCATGTACATACAATGACATGATGTCTCACTTCTTCCCCTATACTTATGACTCCCTTCTCTAAAGGGAATACCTATTGGCCTTAACAAACACTTAACCATTTCCCTAAAGCACCATCTCAGGCTTCTTTACCTTATTTGATTATGAAAGGATCTTCTTGGTACTTTAACTCATTAAAATTTATATATCCCTTGTAACATTCCTTCCAATCATTCATCAATCACTATTCAAATCCCCTGATAGACACTCCATCAACACATTGAGCTCAAAGTAATTTCATACTCTGCCTTCACATAACTATAGGTCTTCATTCTCCTACTATTTGAGAAAAAAAAAAGACTTGGCTCAGTCCTACTCACCTTTTTATTTTTCAACCATGAGTGATATACCTATATTTGTACCACTAGATAACTTAAAGACATAATATAAAATTTCAAAATGCTCCCCCTACCTTGGGGAGAAAATAAAACTTGTGACATGCCTCTAATTTCTATACCATGCTAAAATACATAATAGAGTATCAATTATTCCCTTGTAGTCTTATAATCCTTTCATTTTCTCTCAAATATTTTCTTAGGTCAGAGAGACCTTGTAGCTATCTTAAAGCACCTAAGTCATTTGGACAAAGTCTATTATTTACTCCCTCTAACTCTGAGTTCACAAAAACAGTCATGTAAGTCCCTATTTGTTCTCCATATAACACAATAGCATCATAAGAATCTTTTGAACTTACCTTCACCCTTCTTTTCCATCCTTTTGACCTCCTCTTAGCAACCTCACACCCTTTAGACTATCTAAGATATTCTCAACACATCATATAAGATATTGACAACCACTTCATACCTATAGAAGCTCATATCATATCTTTGAGAAAAAAGTACTTTGTACCTTACCTTTTACCATATATACTTAATTTTCTCCTTTTCATTAATATTGCCTCAGTCAACCTAGGATTGGAAACTTTCGTGTAACTTTCTTCGCTACCTTCTTGAACCCACCATGATATGAGAAACATGCTAATGATGACTCATATCAAGTTACCTACCATACATACATGTAGCATCCTTTTTCTCTATGTCTTAGTCATGAATATCCTCATACCTGATAAAGTCTAAACATGACTCCTTTTGACTTAATGGATCATCACATTCCTATAGCTTTCATACTTTGAAGCAAATAATTAACCTAGGCCAGCTTGCTTTATTTTGCACAACCCTTGTCTCTCAATATTACACCTACCAATTACACCTTCTTTTACATTACTTCAAGTCCTTTTATAACCTTTAGGAATTCTTGAACCAACAAAAATAGGAGGAATTTTTCAAATAAGTGCCATTTTCATGCCAAACGATCACCTACAGGTCTATAGGTATACATTCATACTCAATCACTGTATCTTTTTGCTCAAGGGAGAAAATATAACCAAAACCACACATTTTGATCTTGCACAACTCCTAGAATCCATACAAATATTTTACATTCTTATTCATACATTTTCAATCCAATTAAAGTATCAAGGAAGACTCTATACCATATTTACTTATTTATATTACGTACATAGACTATTAGGCATGCATTATAAGGTATTCATGTCTAATTTTAGATGCTCACACTTTTATTATGAAACCTTACCATTTATGAGTACCCATTAATCCATTTGATCACCTCCATAAGCCTTGATATATAGTCTTGAAGAATCACTACCCAGTTTGCAATTTCACTCTTTGTCAATTAGGTCTCTAACACTCATTATTGAAAAAACTGAGAACTGACATGAATTCCAGAGAACCTTGACTTTTTCAAGGTATAAAACCTCTTGAATCTCAAATTTCATACTATCTCTATGATTTGTTTCAAATCTTGGCCTTCAATTCAATCATTTACTGCTTCAAACACTAACCTTCATTTGTATCGCTTCATATAACCTTCTGCAACCTAGTTCAAGTATCAACAACTCAAGATGCCCAAAAATTGTGCTTCAAGAACTCAAACTCTACCAAACTTATTATATCCACATCCTCTATAGTCTTGAGTATTCTTAAATTAATTAAGAACCAAAACACTACTTACTTTCTTGAATTATCCTTAGATTAAACTTATTATCCTTTAGGAACACTGCCATGGACCTTCTTGAGATTATGGTCTAATAAATTCATCATCCTTGATGACTTATTTCATCTTCAATTCACCTTTATGAAGCAAGAACTTTCTCAAATCCTTTTCAAGCATGACACTATAACACTTAATCCAACTGATGACAGTGAATCAACTCTTTTGACTCATACACAAACCTAAACATCTTAAACACTTGACAATACTCCATAACATGACCCAAAAAAAATTATATTTCAAGATTGTATTTCATAACTCACACATAATTAACCTTCATTTAGTCTTCATGAAAGAGTATATTTTGTTAGATTTTTACATGACATAATATTCTTGATTCAAACAACATAGACTCAGAAGCATCTTTCTAAGGTAGCACAAACGTTTATACTTGTCATCAGCACTAATTAGTGACTCAGACCAAGAAAAGACTCTACACTTAAATGTCATGACTTACAAGAATTATTTTTAGGTACCAACATGACCTTTACACCAATTGATTCATCCCAAATTGACAATACCTCATAACATAGTAGATTCATACTTAAGAGCACAGACATACACATAACGAAACAACAAGATAGTGACCTACTCATTTTTACATCTTGAATACCAAGAAGCACCTCAATAACATACTTATAATCTTGAAATCAACATAACTTGACACCTTGGATGAGATACACATAGACTAGACATCTCCCCCTCGCTCCAATGCTTCATATGAACCAATATATCTCTAATAATCCTAGTATAGGCATATGACATCATGGAGGATCTAGAAGAAAGACCTGAAAAGGTCCCAAATCTTCTTGGACACCTGAGAGTCTCCTTCGTCACCTTATTTTAGACCTATTCTCTTAGTCATACCTTGATTTTTTTCAAGACCTTCTCTTGATGAGACACCATTATATCTTCTAGGCTCCCAAATCCTTCCTTGACTGTTACCATGGATCCTAGATCTTTAGAGGCTTATTTCTTGCACCTTATGTGCCTAAAAACTATTTTTTTTCCTTTATTAGTCATAGTGACACTCTCTAGCAACATTACCAACTTTGTTGCAACTGAAATTCTTCCCTTTGTATCCCTCAAATTGTTTAGGTGGATTATTCAAACATAATCTAGAAAAATGACCTCTCTCAATGCAATTATAACATACCACACTCTTAGCATGCTCATTCCTACTATCTCTCCATGGATTATCATCTCTAGCAGACCTTCTACACTATTTTCCCTATGAACAAATCGATTACAAGTAAATCAATAACCATTGAAAGATATTTCATACCTTGAGACATTAGGCTTCCTAATAGGCTTAGTCTTCTCATTATCCTTGATGAAAGAAACCTTCTTTTCTTCCTTGACGTTTTGTTCACCTACTTCCTTTCTTAAAAATCAATCATCTTGCTTCATTTATTTGTCCTCGACTTCAACTTTGAAGCCCAAACTAGCTCTATCACCTGCTAATTTATGATTTCTCAAGATATCATCAAGATCCTTGGAAATTTTCTCTAACTCTTGAAATGATTTCTCTTTTTTGGTAGCATCATATAACTCCTTCTTAAGAAGAATCACTTCTTCTTCCTTATATTACAAATTTAGAGTCATGGTACTCATATATATCTCTAATATTATTACTATTTCATCACTATTTTATGTAATAGCCCAATTCTTCTCTTTTAGTTCTTGAATATTTTCCTCATATTATTTGACTTTTGATTTCAATTTCTTATTGTTCTTCTCAGCATACATCAATTTAGAATGAACACAAGTTAATTAATTTCAGCATCACTTTCTTATTCACAATCTTTGTACGAACCTGATAGGAAGTCACCTAGAAATGTAGAGCCTCCACTATTGGATATCATGGCATATTTTTTCATAAGCAAGACCTCATCACCTACATATTTGTGATCAAATTCATACTCAAAATATGAACCGTCATTCTCATTTCTTTCTTTAGAAGAATGATCCTCTTCCTTGGTGTAAAAACTCTTCTTACCCTTCTTCTTATGATCAAAATTATTGAAATCCTTCTTCACTCTACTATTTCTCTGATTTATCTTTTCATCATCATCAGTATCTCTCTTTTCATGCCTATGAGGACACTTAGCAACAAAGTGACCTACTTTACCACAATTAAAGCATTTAAAAGGAATTTTCCCTTGTACTTATCAGTTCCAACATTCATCCTTCTAACAACCATATAAAATAACTCTTCATCATCTAACTCATGAGTAACATTATCAACCTCACTCTTCATGTCCTTTGGCATCTTCTCAATCTTGAAATATATCTCTTTCTTAATTTGTTTAGAATCAACAATCCTCATTTCATACGCAGTCAAATTCCTATGTAAATCATTTATCTTCAAATTAGTCAAATCATTGGCCTCTTCAATAGCAGATACATTGGAATAAAACCTAGGAGTTAGGGATATCAAAAAAAATGGACTACAACTTCTTATTTCACATATTCTCTTAAAACTTTCATGTTGTTGAAAATATTGTCAACTCTAAACAAATATGAAGCAATGGACTCATCATCATTCATCTTAAGAATTTCAAACTGATTTCCAAAAGTCTGAAGTTTAGCAATTCTCACCTTAGAACCTCCTTCATGAATAACTTGAATTTTCTCCCATGCTTATTTTACTAAATTACAATGCATTACCTTTCCCATCTCATATTCTCTTAGACCACGTATGATAGCATTCACTGCCTTTCAATTTTCATTACATTCCTTATTTTCTATAGCACTAGTTGGTGTAGTGGCAGGAGTAGTATAACCATCCTCCACTACTTTCTTAATATCAAACTCTAGGGACATAATGTGATTCTTCAACCTTAAACTCCAAAAATCATAATTCACAGCATTAAAAAAAGGTACCTTGATGGTAAAAAAACAAATCTGTTAACTATCCATTTTTTTTGCTTCAAAGTATCTCTTTTCAAGTGATCAAACTTCTCCAAAAGGACCTTCTCTAATACCAATTGTTAGAATCACAATGGACTAATATCGGGGGGTGAATCATTCCTTAAAAAAATTAATTTCAGTTTCAGATTACTCACTTAAACCATTAATCAATTAGTCTTTCATTAATGTTTACGCAACATCATATAACATACATTCAATCAACCATGAACAAGAAAAGAAACACCATGACACAATATATAAGTGGGAAACCCTCAAGGATTAAAAAAAACCCCACTAAAACTTCTGATTATATTACTCAAATCAAAATATTTATTGAATCACCAAGTTCACAAGAAGCACCAACCCCTAATTTTTTGAAATACCCACTCCACAAGGAGCCAACAACACCCTAATATGATCACGAACCAGCTCAAACACATTTTTATGAAGATATATTATGTCTTTATTTCTTCCACAACTGATAGAGACCACCTATTCAACTCGCCCACCTTAAAACCCTTATTCAAACCCTGGCTTCTCAAACATACTCTATCTTTCAATTTCTTCACTTCTCTTTGCTTCAAAACCTTACACACACTATTAAAAACATTATTCAGCCTATCATACACTCTCTTAGATATAAAAACATTCTTTTATACCTCAAAAATACTCTCACATAGGTCGCATTTTTCACACACAAGTAACGTACTCCAAAGTACACCCAAAACATCACTTTTATATGCTCGCCATGATTCAAATTAAAGATAAGTATCTTTCCCTCCTTTTTTGACCAATAAAACTTAAAAATTTCCCAAATTAATCACTAAAACATTCACATATTACCCGTATAGGTCATCCATTCCCAAAACCACTCATCTTGCACCAAATAGGCTAAAAACCCCGTTAGTAGGATGAGCTAAAACAACAAATGCCAAAAAAATGATTATTAAAGCTCCCAAATTCATCAAAAATATGTAATATGATATATAATAATCATCCATGGTCACACATTTTCTTGAACCAATCAAATTATTCATAACATAAGCCAAAAGGTTCATATCCTTTACTAAGCAGGTATTTTTAACACCCTGTCTTCACCTTTGGGAATCAAGAACACTCTAAATAAACTAAAAAGTGGTATTCAAACACTAAATTGAATCCTTAGTACCTTTATATTACATACATTAATGTTAGATATCTTGAAACATCCATGTGTTCAATCCATAACAACTTTCCTCTTCTCCAAATCATGCTCCCCATAAACCAGTTTTACAAACTAAACTAGTTTGTACTCTTTATTCCACTTTCAAGACCTAAAAATGCCTTCAATATGAACAAAATTCATCCCTATTCACTCTCTAGGTGATATCAAGCATCAACTCATTCATCTCATGCTTCAATCACTTCATTCTTTCAATAAGAGCAGTTTTGTCCTGAAAACCAAGAAATATTCTTCTCCACAAATTAACCTGAATGACCTATAAAATATCATCATAATGAGACAAAACCTATACCAATTTAAATCCATTTTAATCCTCTTTCCATAACATACTGTAACTCCCTCCACATCCAAGTGGAAGGCCTTCAACCAAGCCTATCTCTGCAAACTACATGAAAATTCCCCAAAACTGCCATGTTGGGGTTAGCACACCAGTTGTACAGACAATATATTAGATCTAAGCATACATGCAAATAAAAACGGATATTTTACCAGAATAAATATACAAAAAAAAATACATAAATCAACACCATATTTAATGTGGTTCACCCAGTGTGGGCTACGTCCACCAAAAAAAAGTCAATCTCTTATCCAAAGCTTTGACAAGATATACAATGAAGATTTACAATCTTCCACACCTCTCAGATGTTTAGTACTTTCTTCCTTTAATATTTTCTTCCTTTCTTTTCAATAATTCTCTCTCACATAATTATCTTGTAATTATGATCCACACCCTTACTTCTAAACCCTAATTTTAACTTCATATAGTCGTTTTTAGCCTTAGGGCACTTAGCCATGCAATTCCAATTAATAAATCTATTTTAATGCTAAAAATAGATATAATTCCTGAGAGTTAATTAAAACTTCGTCACACAAGTAACTGACGCTAGTTCTGCCTAACCTTCTTTGGTTCTTACTTGCCCTTGATCGATGTCAGTCTTCCCTTAACCGATGTCGGTTACTATGTTTTTCCATCAAGTTCCAATTGCATGCTAAAATGAAGTAATTGAGCTCCACAACTCAACAATATCCCACTTGGAGTTTAATTACTACACCATACCTGTACAACATCATTCTTGGATTCTTCCTTAGTTTTGTTTCTTCCTCTTCAAGTCTCAAACTCGAAGACCAACAGAAGTGGAGTGTAGCTCCAAATTCTCCTTTACTAATGGCTTCGTTAGCATATCCGCAGTGTTCTTACTCGTATGAATATTTTCCAAATTCAACTATCCATCCTCCAATATCTGCCATATGAATTGATACCTCAACTGAATGTGTTTCGTTCTTGAATGAAACGTTGAGCTATTTACCAAATGAATTGCACTCTGACTGTCACTAAATAGTTTACAATCACTTTTCTCCAATCCCAACTCTTCCATGAACCTACTCATCCATATCATCTCCTTGCTAGCCTCTGTAGCTGCAACATACTCTTCCTCTGTAGTAGACAAAACCACAACCTTCTACAATCTTGAAATCTAGCTAATTTTTGTTCCACCTACTGTGAAAATATATCCAGTAGTGCTCCTCCTACCATCCAAATCTCCAGCCATATCTGAATCAACATAGCTATGTAATGAAATATTTGAACCTACATAGCATAACTGCATGCTAGATGTCCCTTTCAAATACTTTAGTATCCATTAGACTACTTTCCAATGCTCTTTACCTAGATTATCCACATATCTACTCACAACTCCCACTACTTGTGCAATGTCTAGTCTTGTACAAACCATAGCATACATGAGACTTCCAACTGCTGAAGCATATGGCACTCGTGTCATATATTTGACCTCCTCATGTGACGAAGGACACTAATATTTGCTCAATTTGAAGTGTCCAGCCATAGGTGTGCTAACATGTTTTGCATTCTGCATGTTGAACCTTTCTAACACCTTGTAGATGTAATCCTCCTTAGACAAATACAATTTCTTGTTTTTCTTGTCTCTTTGTATTTACATACCAAGGATTCTTTTTGCAGCTCCTAAATCCTTCATAGAAAATGTTTGAGCTAGCTTTCTCTTAATCTCACCAATGTCATGCATACTATATCTTGCAATAAGCATATCATCCACATACATTATCAAAATAATATAGCTCCCATTTTCAAGCTTCTTGAAATAAACATAACGGTCAGATTCACATCTCAAGTAACCATGCTTATGCATAAAACTATCAAACCTCATATATCATTGCCTTAGAGCTTTCTTGAGCCCATATAGGCTCTTTTTCAACCTACACACTAGTTTCTCCTTACCCTTGACTTCATACCCAAGTGGCTGTTGTATATAAATTTCTTCTTCCAAATCACCATGAATGAAATTTTTCTTCACATCTAGTTTCTCTAAGTGAAAATATTCTATTGCAACTAAACTCAATATAGTACAAATAGAAGTCATCTTAACAACAGGATAAAATATTTCACCAAATTCAATACCTAATTTCTGTGCAAATCCCTTTACTACAAGCCTTGTCTTGTACCTTTTTTGTCCACCCTCTTCTTCCTTAATTCTGTAAATTCACTTGTTCTACAATCTCCTCTTACCTTCTGGAAACTTAACCAAATCCCAAGTATAGTTCTATTCCAAGGATTCGATCTCCTCATCCATTTCATGCTCCCATGAAATGTGAGTTTTATCTTGCATTGCTTCTTCAAAACTCTCTAGTTCACCACTATCAATCAACAATAAATAAAATAGAGAAGGTGTAAATATTTTTGGAAGTTTACTTACCCTTTGTGACCTTCTCACAGGATTTTGGGGTATCGAAGGCTCAAAATGGGCCTCCTAAACATTAGAATCCACTTCTGACAGTGACTGACACCAGTCACCTCTAACCGACGCCAGTTCTGCTAACCGATGTTGGTTCTGATCCTCTGTAACCGTCGGTGGTTCATCTGACCAATGTCGGTCAGGGACTAACCATCCACGATTACTATGTATTTCTATAGGTGTTTCTTTAAAACCCAAAAGTTCATTTTCATCAATAAAATTCTCAATTTTCTCATCCTTGGGTACCAAAATTTAATCCCTCTACATTCTCTTTTCATTCCATTCAACATCACAACTCCTAATAATTTTATAATTATCTAAATCCTAGAACAAGAAACCAAAATCACTAGATCCATAACCAATGAAAGTGCACCTCTTGGATTTTACATCCAAAATTTTTCTATTTTCCCTATCAACATGCACAAAAGCTTCTAAACCAAAAACTTTAAGAAAAGAAATATCTACCTCTTTTCCGATCCAAGATTCCTCTGGTATTCCTCCATCTATTGAACTTGAAGGCCCACGATTAATCAAATAAACTATTGTATCAACTGCTTCTTCCCAAAACTATAAGGGCAATCCATAATGTATCCTCATACTTCTAGCATGTTCCATGATTGTCTTGTTCATTCTTTCTGCAACACCATTCTCTTGTGGTGTTCTTGGAACTATTTTTTCTCTACATATCCCATTCACTGAACAATAATCATTGAAATCCTTGCTACAGTATTCACCACCATTGTCAGATCTAAGGCACTTTAACTTAGAATTTGATTCATTCTCAACAAGCGCTTTCCATCTCTTAAAAGTCTCAAAAACATCATATTTATGTTTAATACAATAAACACATTCATTTCTTGTAGAATCATCAATGAAAGTTATTATCCCATAAAATTGTCAAGGGAAATTTTACAGATAACCCTACCAAAAAAAAATTCTGGTCCCTCGTCAGGGACCCCTTGCGTTCGAAACATTGCAAAATCCCTTCCCGGGAAATCTAGTTTTCCGAACTTAGCCATTTTTGGTCTTTTTTGGTCGGGCGCACATAATGACTATGTAACATCAAGTATTCATGTGTCCCCTTTAAATCCTTTGGCGCACGGTTTGAAGTTTCAACAAGCGTTTTGATGCGCCTCAATATGTTGTGTCTTTCTTGCATATGCCAGGGTGCATGCGCCTTCATGTCAACAATACTTTTGTTGCACCACTATTTGGTACACCAAGGGCGCACATATTCTTGTGTCAAAAAAAAATTCGGTGCGCCAAAGGTGCACATAACTTCATGTTGGTAGGTGTTTTGATGTGCCAAAGGGCTCATGCTTTCCGTTGTCAACAGTGCTTTTCATGCGCCACTTGAAAAAGTGGGTGGCGCATTTATTACCACCTCTCCTATATAGGCACATCTGCACTGTCATTTTCATCCATCAGAATCACGTGATTTTTTCTCTTACCTCTGTACCTGTCAGCGCACCTGCCCTGTCGTTTTCGAATCACTTCGTGGACCCGGTTTCACACTTCTCCATTATATAATCCTGGTAAGAGGTCCTCATTTCTTTTGTGAGTTTTTTGTTTTGGTTTTTGGCTGCTCGTTGGTGTGGATTGGGTTAAAAAAGATCTGTCAAAACCATGAACTCAACCCCCTCCTTGTTGTTTTTCTCTATTCTTCCCCATGCATTTTCCCCCTCTTTCCAGATCTGCTGATAAAGGGGACTCTGTCCTGAAAAGATGGCTTGGAACTCTTATTTTTAGCTTCTTCATCACCCAAAGATACCCTTAAAAAGAATCTTATCAACATGTGAACACCTCAAAGAAGAAATAAAGCTTCAAAGAAAGACTCTGATTTTTCCTCTTTTGGCACATTTTTCACCCCTACAACATAATATACAGTCACGCCAATGGCGTATATACCATGCCTGTTACATAAAGAACAGCTGCGCCCTCAAGGCACACTTCCTTCACTTGTTGCAACCGCTTTCCCTGCGCCCTACTTGGCGCACCAAACTCATATGTTGCATCGTTGAAACTTGCGCCATTGGCACACCCTGCATCTATACAACACCAACTAAATCTGCTCCAAGTGCAAAGCTGTAAACAGCGCAGGCACATCCATTGTCACAACAAAATTATGTTATGCAGACCTTCTATGCACCGCACCAAGTTCTCCTGTGGCGTAGGAAAAAAATATGTTACACGCATTAAACCTGTGCCCTTTGGCACGTCCTGTACCCGTGTAACATGAAAAATATTCGCTCCCTTTATAAAATGTATACCCATGGCGCAGGGGCACTTATGCTTACAACAACAAAAAACGCAACCTGTAGTGTCCATGCACCATGCGCCCTTTGGCGCTGATTTATCCCTTGCAGCAGCCCTTTTCTATACGCCATACCATATTAACCCTGTAATCTACAATATTCATGCGCCCTACGCCCTAAGGCCTTCAAATCACTAACTCTTTCTTTTTTCAACACTTTAATGGAAGATCAAACAGCTGATATGACTTTCTTGCGCTGGGTTTCACTTCTTATTCTTGCAGATCAGCAACTGAGTTCAAAGTTACATATGTCAACATCAAGCAAGAGACCTACCAAATCTAAGGGAAAAGCCAAGCTCATAGAAGAAGAAATTAAGTACAAGTATCAGAGGGTCAGGATGCCCGAGTCCTAAGCCGAGTGCGACCTAGACATCAGAGACTTAGAACTGGGTCATATTGACATGGAGGATTTCTGGGCCAGAACCCAGAGGGTCACAAGAATTCCATGGATGGAAAAACTGATGGGCATTGCGCTACACTTCGCTGGAGGAATCCCAGTTAGTGCCGTGAACAACGAGTTTATGATGGTAGTAGCCCGCTGCTACAACAAAGACACAAGATGTGTCCATAATGAGAAGGGCAACATCATAATCAACCTCACTGCCCATCACTTTGAAATAATGCTTGGCATCCCTCACCACTGGAAATTTGTGGCCATGAGCTGGGAAGATTGCATCAAATATTGGGACGACAATGAGGATCAGTGCATGTAGCTGATGAACGAAGTATACCTAAAGAACAAAAAGGTGGTGACCTGATGGCCACAATTCATTCATCGTAGTGACTTTTCAAAGGAACTCAGTGACACAATCACGTTCTTGAGCAGAGTATTTGGGCTTCCTGATGCCCATTACTTTCACAAGTGGATGCTGAGGTACTTAGAAACAATGAAAAAAAATGTGCCCAATCAACGCTTTAAGTGGGCAGAAATCATAAGCAGCACAATATCTGAGCAGCTCCAACAACTTAACACAACGGGGAAGTTCTATATGAACTACGTAGTCTATGCTGCAGCTTCAGAGAGAGACTATCCAGCTCTGATGCGGTGCAGGGTTTGGCCCCAAGTTAAAATCTATGAATACTATCCAGAACTGAAGCTGGAAAATAGTATCCCCCAATTTATAAAGATCAACGATGCCTTCTTCTACGGCATCATTTTCCTTTTGAGGCTGAACATGACTCACGATCACACAACCAAGAGTATTGTAGCAGCTACAGAGAAATGGGGAGCCTTGTTCACTCAATTCTCCACCTTCACCTATCTGAGGGCAGTTAACTTCTTGGGGGAACCAACTAAATTGCTGAGATATGTCGGTCCCAAGTTGATCCTGTTGGAGCTGTCGAGACAGCTTATCACCTACCACGAAAAGTGTCTCAAGAGAAATAAGGGTGGAACTCCTTTCCCCCTCACAGTGGGCATATATACATGTCTCTCTCACCACAAGGCGAAGGATATGTTTGCAGAACTGGAGCTGCTGAATCTAAAGCATAACTTCCCAGCAAGGCTCACCTTCGACCCAAGAAATTTTTTTCTCATGGCCAAGCTCGATCCGATCCACATCCCTCAAATCAAGGATATTTACATCGACTTATATAATGAGGTCGAGCTCAGGAGGAAGGATCATTCCCGCTTGGCCTTAGCAGAAATCATCTAGTACGGTGTGGCCATCGTCCCAAAAGGCTATCAAATTGTTGATCAAGAAGTTGATCAAGTATATCTCGACACAAATGGGGATGATTGGCCTTTCGCGGTGATCGAAAGAAACAAAGCTCCTCAAAAAATAGAGGAAAGGGTCAAGAAACTATGCAAAAAATAGAGCATTGGTGCCGAATGAATGGTCTCATCTACCTCAGAGTTGATTTCATCACATCTCCATTGGGCAACGCACCTCCTCGGTCAAAACAGCTACCAAAGGGAAAGGAAAAAGCTAAAGAGGGTGATTCCAGCTCCACCCAAGAGGAAGCTCCTAAAATCCCTCCTTCCGCTTCACAAGAACGGGTTGTAATCCTGGAAAGCTTAGAAGAAGAAGCAGCAAAAGATGTTCCAATAGGCACATCCACTCAGGATGTGGCCACAACTGTAAAAATTGAGGTCTCTTCGGTCCCTTCTCCTCCTCCTCCTTCCCCTCCTCGAGTGACCCAAGTGACCATTCCTTTGGTCGTATCCTCTCCCCCATCTTCTCCTCTCTCGCGGAGCTGTCCCCCTCCATTTCTTCCCTCATCTCTGAGCTCCCTTCCATTCCTATGTCTTCCTCCCCTGCAGTGTCTCTTCCTCCCGTGAGCACTTCCTCGGCTTTCCTCTCAATGCCACCTCTAAGTGTCTCCACTTTTTTCCCTTCTACTACTGCAGCTGCTCCCTTTTCCATTTCTGGTCCTTCTCCCATAAGTCCAGCCTAGATCTCCCAGCACCTGAGTCAACAGAAGAGGAAATTTCCCATCACACCAATGGACTTCTCCATCTTCCCATCAAAAGGGACAAAGAAGCAAAATCCTATAACTCGCTTCTCTCAGAGTGCATCAGGGGAGAGAGTGATGGAGATTGCATACCCCAATCCTTTGAAGGATAAAAAGGATCTGTCCTCGACAGATTACACAGTGACTCAAGTCACAATGGGGACATCTTTAGAAAGCCTACAAGGAGAGGCCCTATCTGCGGTTGACGCCCTTTACAAGAAACTCCAAGAAGAAAAGGAAGAGAAAAGGTTGTTAAAGGAGAAAAACAAATATCTTCTCCACACCTTGCAGAAAATGGGCAGTGCGCCTCCTAAAACTGCCGTCGAAACTCCTGAGCCTCTGAGCCATGATAAGATCATTGAATATGATAAAATCGGCAAGCAGGGCATGGAATTTTCCGCCTGGAGGAGCCAAATCCTCAAGGAAAGTGAGGGAGTGATCGCTAAGTTCACCAATTTGTACCAGAATATCAATCAAATGAACAAAGAACTCCAGGCAATAGCAGGACCCATCTCCGAAGATCTTGATCATGCCAGGATGCAACACGAGACCTTTCAGAAAATTCTCGACTGTTCAGTCGATGATCTGGTCAAGTTCGGCGTCTTTGGACACCCTAGAGCCCTCAATAAAATCCTTTCCACTTTGGATTATCAGGTTGATCAGCTGGAGTTCGTCCTAGAGAAGATCGACAAGGTAAAGGAGGAAGCCCTAGATGCAATGCATCAAATGGAACAGATTGTTCTCAGAATGTCTCTAGGGTTTCTCACTCCTTCTTTCACCTTAAGAAAGGTCGAGGAAACTATTCAGTTCCTCAAGGAGATCGTTTCACATGGGCTGGGGCCAGAGGTCATGTTGGATGCTGAATCCATCAACAACCTGTTGGCATGTCATGACTTCATTGGGTACCTTATAGCGGCAGAGAACAATTATTCAAAACTCCCAGAAAATCTCACAGACGAGCGGGAGACCTGCGAAGCTATCAGTGATAGACACAAGGATCCTTCCCAGGATCAACTTCAACCCATGATTAGTAAGTTCATGGAGTATCGTTCCCAGTTCCACATCTCGTCACCCGAGCAGCAAAAGCAAGATACCCCCTTTCAGTCGTGGGACGACGATGAATAGTTTCCTTCTTCCCAACTTTCTCTTTGTAAATATCAAAATCATGTTGACACAAATGATGACATCATCCATGTTGCACCATGGGATGATGTCATCCACTAAGTTGTAAAAAAGTCAACAAATGACTTTGGAATCCTTTGTAAGATATTTTTGTAAATAAGTGGTTTGTTTGCTTTTTTTTTCTCTTCTTCTCTCTTTCTATATGTACTTGAATACTTGTTGTATTCAAGTGGTGGATATCTTTTACATGAAAAATAGAAGTGAGAAGAAAAGGCTTTGTACTTTTTGTAACAGAAGATATTAATGCAAATATTAAGACTTTGAGCTAAATATGTGTGTTATGGGCATCTGATCTTTCTTATGTCAGATCCATGCGTTCATTCTATTGAAATCTATCTCTACTTTTTTGTCATTTATTCATCAGTATTGCTTTATTCGTTTATGCAAGTAGGTTTGGCTCTGTTTACTACCAATCCCAAAACATAAACCTTCCGACCTTTCTGCTTTGGAATTCATTTCTTTTCTCCCTTCGGACCTGATCTTTCTTCATCCTCTACTTCGTTCCTTTCTTTTCGTAGTTGGAAACACCCCTACTGGGATGAGATCCCAAAACCCCAAAGGTAGAATATTGTGAGACTTGCACAGATTCCTGCTGGTAGAATAGCAATAAACCAGTTTAGCTTTGCTGACTCAAAGAGGGGCAATGCCCTGCACACTGTTGGCTCGTCTATCCATAAATCTATCCAAGCGATAGATTTTCAAACCAACAATTTTTGGTGACTCTACTGGGGACCAAACAGATCTATCCAATCTATGATGATGGTACGATAGAAAATCAGTAAAAATCAGAAAAATCACTACCTGTTTGCAAATTTTAACTTTTTCTAAAATCCAATTTTTTTGTAAAAAGTGATCCAAATTGAAAATTTTCTTCTGAGATCCATAGATCTAGCCTAGTTGAGGATCTTTAGTTCGCTAAGTTTTTATAAAAATTTATATTTTTCCGTAGATCTAAGTTCTTGACAGTTTACCAAAATTTTCAAACTCTTTGAAAAGTCAACTCTAGATCTTAAAATCAGCTTACTAAGCTTCGCCATCATTTTATCCTCATTGTTCTTTGTCATTAAACCGCAATCGGTTTTCAGAAGAGGATAAAATTAAATATTCAGAAAAGTACATGCTGCTGATTTTTGACAAAAAAATCAGAAAATCAGCAAATACAACTGAAAAGAGTTTTTAATCTGCTCCACAATATTACAGATCGGGAAGGTACACTGGCAGGTAAACTGTTTACTCGTAGCAGGAGAGCTCGTGGAGAAGTCAATCCTACTTTCAATCTACTTCAAAGGCACAACTTCAGTATAACGCCAGCGTGCTTTTCATCACTAAGTTCAGCTGATCGGTCAGCCAGAAGTGCCTCACCTCCATGAAAGAACCGGTTTTCACAAGGAGCCTCCACATCCCTTTGTAGTGCCTTGCTGCTCAATGGAACTGTACTTCCAACCTGTTTTCTTTTTCCACCCGTCCAGATGGCAGTACCATGGGGAAATGCTATGGGTCCCTTGGCTTTGCCGCACTCTATTCACGCACTCCCACATGGAAACCGAAAGAATTTTTCCAAATTTGACGGGAGCGGGAACCAAAGCATGGATTCACACATATCTGCATTCATCATGTCATGCAGTATCCTGGATGTGACCCATGAAGATGTGTCGGTTCGTCTTTTTCTAGAAACTTTACAAGGGCCCGCAGCAGAATGGTTTCAGCATTTTCCGGCTGGATCTATTACCAATTGGGCCACCTTGCGGGATGCTTTTGAAGACAGGTACAAGCCTTCGGAAGATGCATTTACATTATTATCTCAAATCACTCACCTAAAGAAGGAGGCCAGTGAGACCATGCGTGATTTTATCGCCATGTTCAATGCATTAATCAACTGTGTGCATGTTGTCATGCTTCCAACACTGAAAAATTAGAAGTGTTTCTTCGTGAATGCTATGAGCTCGAAAGTAAGTTTCTTACTCCTGAAAGAACAAGTAGCTACCTTGATTCTCACCTAGGCCATTTCCATCTGAATTGAAGATAACTTGCTAATATCTAGTGAATTAACAAGGGAATCATCCAAGCTTAAAACTTCGGGCCCTTCTCCCGCTACTTCGTCTGATCTGGAATTTCAAAAGATGGCAAATGACTTACTTGCATTAAAGAAGTAGTTAGCCCAAGCTTCCCCCAGTTCCTCAACCAGGATATCCCACGGAGGAATTTCATTTCCAGCCATGTTCCTCAAAGGCCGCGCTTGCCTGCAACTGCTTCACGGTTGGAGCTTGAAGCTCCTCTGATCAACGCTCTAGTTGAAATCGAAGAAGAGGAACAAAATTATGAAGAACCTTCGTCTCAAGGTGAAGATGATCAAGATGTCGGTGAACCGACTGGTGACTCTACAATTGGGTATATGGAATTTGATGAGGAAGAGTCTGATGAAGAAGAGGGTACACAAGGATATGCAAGTGGACAATCATATGTTGTTTTTACCCGCTCGCAAGAAAAAGAAGCAAAGGCCACTGCCAATGTACAGAAAGAGAAGGATGTTTCGAACATGCCTCCAACCATTGCTAAAAGTGGTAATCCTCTCCCTACTCAACCCCCTGCTAAATATTTTGCAAAGAAATCTTTTCCCCCCATCTCTCCTCCAAATCAGCCTTCTCCTATTTCCATAAAGACCAGTAATCCTACTCTACCATCACAAAGTGAAGGACTCATTCCTTCACCAGCACAACCCTTAGCCGCGTTTGACATCATAGATCATGCTAAAAAGACTAAGATCCAAATGTCTGAAGTCGAGTATCTTTAGTCGAACCCTGAACAGCTTGTAAGGCTGACCAAGTATATTCAAAGCCAAGTTGTCGTATCTCCCCAGGTCCCCCTAAAAGGAATCCTTTCCACTCCTCCTGTGTCCCGCATAAATGTTGCCTCAACATCTGCATCAAGCAAGATAGAACCTTTCTATCTCTCCCTCCTAATCAATGGCCACAAGTTAAGTAACTACATAATTGATTCTGGAGCCTCTGATAACATCATGCCGGCAAAATTCACCCATGCTTTGGGCCTCACCCTTACTAAGCCTTTTGGCAGATGTTATTCCTTGGAAACCAAGAAAGTTCCACTGATTTGTCAGATCAAAGACACGCAGTTTGCATTTGTGGCATTCCCAGAGAAAAGAGTAAATATGACCGTCCTTGTTGCCGATATTCCAGCGGCCTATGGAATTTTGCTGGGAAGAAGTTTTTGCAATGAAGTTGGTGGGGAGATTCATATGGAGTGGTCTAAGGCTAGAATCCCTGTCAAAGGTGTAATACAGAAATTGGAGCCAGAATCACAAAAGAAGTACCTGGTTACTAGCTCTGAGGACCCCAAAGCCCAAATTCTTTTCGAATCATCAGGAATGGGGAACTATTTCTTTTCTACCGAGTCTGACAAAATGGTTGTTCTCGTCCAAGAAGAAGATCTTAACAAGATCTGGACTTTGTTGTTTGATGGCAGTTGCGCGACAAGTGGATGTGGCGCCGGAACCGTGCTAATATCTCCCAAAGGGGAGATTATTCCTCTCTCTTTCAAGTTGCAATTTTTCAACACAAATAATACTACTAAGTATGAATCTCTGCTACTTGGCATGCAAGCCGCGAAGGAAAGAGGGATCAAAATTTTGAAAGTGCAAGGTGATGCAGAGCTAGTCGTGAATCAAGTTAAAAGGATATATCAAGTGAAGAATGAGAGGCTCAGGCATTACCGTAATGCGGTGTGGGACAGCATCGAAGAATTTAATGCTTTTTCAATAGAATCCATTCCAAGAGCTTGGAATGACATGGCCGACTCATTGGTCGTTTCAGCATCCCTTATGCTCCCTCACCCAGGTTTGAAAACAGATAAATACACCATTGAGGTGGTTTTCCGCCCAAGCGTGCTAGACAATTCTCAGCATTGGCAAGTATTCAATGATGACAATCAATTCATTTCCTTTCTAGAAAAGGTGGAAAATTTTAAGGAACTTCACTTTGAAGGATCCACTTCTACGTGTCGTGAATCAGTTACCGGTCAAAACAATGAATCCGAAGGGAACGACAGCATATGTCAGCTCAAAGGAAATAAAATTATGAAGGGCTTGGTTTCTTTGGAACGGTTGTTCGACAGGCATGACCATTTTTTAAAAAAGAAAAGGCAAGATGATACTGCTCCTCCCTAGAAACCGAACTGGTTAATTTAGGTTCGGTAGAACATCCGCAGTTTGTGAACATTGGAAAATGTTGCACACCTGAAGAGAAGCGGAAGTTTTTCAAAACTGCTGAAGAAATACATGGATGTATTAGCATGGTCCTATGCCGATCTAAAGTCTTTTAAGCCAAAGGACGTCCAGCATGACATCCCCGTTGAAAGAGGACATCAAACCCTTTCGCCAGAAGTAGAGACAGTATAACCCTAAGATTTTAGGTACTATCTAGGCTGAAATTTAGAAAATGTTGGATGCGAGAATCATTTTTCCTATCCATCACAGTACTTGGGTGGTAAACATTGTGCCAGTGTGCAAGAAAAATGGTGAAATACGCATATGCGTAGATTTTCGAAACCTGAATCAGGCTTCCTTAAAGGACAACTACCCACTTCCTATAATGGATCAAGTTCTACAAGCAGTAACTGGATCGGAAATGTTGTCCATGCTTGATGGTTTTTCAGGCTACAATCATATTGAAGTCTCACCTGAAGACCAATTTAAAACAGCATTCACTACCCCATGGGGCATGTTTGCCTACAGCAGGATACCTTTTGGCCTGACCAATGCTGGCGCCATTTTTCAGCGGGCCATGGACCTTGCATTCAAAGGTATGATGGGGAAGGTCATTGTAGTTTATCTGGATGACTTAACTGTGTTCTCTAAATGATGAAATGATCATTGTGATCATCTGGAGCAAGTATTGGCCAGATGCAGAGAGCATGGGATTTCCCTGAACCCGAAAAAGTCTGTTTTCGGAGTCACAGAAGGAAAGTTGATAGGACATGTTGTTAGCAAAGAAGGGATGAAGATAGATACCAAAAGAGTTAAGGCTATTCAAAGCCTTACTTTGCCTACAAGCAAGACGGGCATTCACTCTTTCTTCGGAAAGGTAAATTTTCTCAGGCGCTTTATTCCTGACTTTTCTGAAAAGACGCGTCATATATTGGACATGATGAAAGGATCACCAACTTTCTGATGGAGCGAGGAAGGGAAGAGGTCGTTCGAAGAAATAAAAGCTTCTGTCACTCACGCACCAGTTCTGGCGTGTCCCGATTTCTCCAAGGATTTTATCATGTATAGCTATGCATCTGAGCATACTGTATCTTCCATCTTGATGCAAAAAGAATCCTGAGAATGTTGAATCCCCAATTGTGTTCATGAGCTCTCCCCTCAAGCCTCATGAATTAAAAATGTCTCAGTTGGAGAATCATGCCTTTGCTGTTGTCAAAGCAGTCAAAAACTTCAGGTATTACATTTTAAATTCTCATACAGTAGTGTTGGTCCCTGACACGGCAGTCAAGTCAATTTTAACTCAATAGGAGTTAGGAAGCTTGCGAGGAAATTGGATTGCAAAGGTCCAAGAGTACGATCTGGATATAAAACCAACTAAGTTGGTAAGAGGCAAAGGCTTGTGTCAACTTATGGCTGAAAACCAAGGGTCAGAAGTTTCCGGAGAAAAATATGATTGTATCAATAAAGCACAAAGTCAACTGGAGAAGCCCAATTCACTTCATATGGTCCTGTTTGTCACAACCAGCAATGAGTGGTATTCCGATATTGCTTTCTTCCTCACCTACAGCAAATGCCCAGCTCACTTAACTGCAAAGGAGAAGTACACTATAAAGCTCAGAGCAGCCAAATATGTCATCTGGGATGACGGTTTATACAAACATGGGATAGATGGCGTCTTTCTGCGATGTGTTGACAAGCCACAGCAGGTGAGGTTACTTGAAAGTTTTCATAATTCAACCTATGGGGGCCATTTCTCCTCTTCCGTGACAGCACACAAGATCATCCGGGCCAGGTACTATTGTCTGATGCTTTTCCAAGATACAGCTACCTGGGTAGAAAAGTGTGAGCCTTGCCAGCAGTTCGTCAGCAAGCCCAAGTTGGCTACTTTTCCCCTTGGGCTGGTCATTGTCGACGAACCATTCAAGTAGTGGGGAATTGATTTTATCGGTGCACTCAATCCCCAATCGAGTGTCGGGACATAGTTATGTCCTAACAGCAACAAATTACTTCACCAAGTGGGTGGAAGCCATACCTGTCAAACATGCCACTTCCGAAGTTGTTTGCAGTTTCATCAAAGAAAATATCATTGTCAGGTTTGGCGTTCCAAACAAGATTGTTGCTGATAATGCTTCTAACTTTTCTTCATGGGAAGTTATTAGTTTTTGCTATGAATACGGGATAACTTTATCTCACGCCTCAGATTATTACCCTCAGGGAAATGGTCAAGCAGAATCCAGTAACAAAAACTTGGTGACATCATACGAAAGCTAGTGGATTAGAATCAGCGAATGTGGCACAAGTCCTTCTACGATGCTTTGTGGGCAGATCACATTACTCCCAAGAGATCTCTCGGTATGTTTCCTTTTCAAGTGTTATATGGCACCGATGTCGAGCTTCCCATTTCCGCTAAACTCCCTGCTCTGCACTTGGCACGGGCAATTGAAGATGAAACTTTTCAAAATTCCCTTGAAAAGAGGATCATGTATCTAGCAAAGCTTAAAGAAAAGAGAGTAAGGGTGGTCGACAAGATCACCAAACATCAAAATCAGGTCAAATATTGTTCAATTAAAAAGCTAAGCAGAGAAGTTTCCAGGTGGGAGACCTCATCTTTTGTGGGACAAACGAAGAGAGCCAAAGGGTATGCACAGAAAGTTTGATTTCCTATGGAAAGGGCCTTTCAAGATCAAGCAGCTCAATAGAGAGAATAGTTTATATCTCTTGTATCTGGATGGAACCGATCTCCCACTTCCCTACAAGCGGGAAAAATCTGAAAATCTTCAGGAAGTAGAGCTTGCTCTCTTCTTTGTATAGTTTGCTTCAGTTGTGTGTTTTTTTCGTGTGTTTGCTTTTGTTGGTTTTGTGTTTCCCCTTCCGGTCTCCCTTGTTTTTGACTCTGTTACCCAATGGATAGGCACGTGAGATCTGGGATTCTCTACCCCCGAGGTTCGCTCAGAGATAGTCCCAAGAAAGAGCCACCTGTTATCCCGTAAAATTTTCAAGGGAAATTTTACAGATAACCCTACCAAAATTTTGTTCTGGTCTCTCATCAGGGACCCCTTGCGTTCGGAACGTTGTAAAATACCTTCCCGGGAAATCTAGTTTTCCGAACTTAGCCATTTTTGGTCTTTTTTGGTCAGGTGCACATAATGACTATGCAACATCAAGTATTCATGCACCCCCTTTAAATCCTTTGGCGCACGGTTTGAAGTGTCAACAGGTATTTTGATGTGCCTCACTATGTTGTGTCTTTCTTGCATGCGCCAGGGTGCATGCGCCTTCATGTCAACAATACTTTTGTTGTGCCACTTTTTGGTGCACCAAGGCCGTACATATTCTTGCGTCAAAAAAAAATTCAGTGCGCCAAAGGGCGCATGCTTTGTGTTGTCAACAGTGCTTTTCATGCACCACTTGAAAAAGTGGGCGGCGCATTTATTACCACCTCATCTATATATAGGTGCATCTGCACTTTCATTTTCATCCATCAGAATCACGTGATTTTTTCTCTTACCTCTGTACTTGTTAGCGCACCTACCCTGTCATTTTCGAATCACTTCGTGGACACAATTTCACACTTCTCCATTATATAATCCTGCTAAGAGGTCCTCATTTATTTTGTGCGTTTTGTGTTTTGGTTTTTGGCTGCTTGTTGGTGTGGATTGGGTTAAAAAAGATCTGTCAAAACCATGAACTCAACCCCCTCCTTGCTGATTTTCTTTATTCTTCCCCATGCATTTTCCCCCTCTTTCCAGATCTGCTGGTAAAGGGGACTCTGTCCTGAAAAGATGGCTTAGAACTCTTATTTTTAGCTTCTTCATCACCCAAAGATACCCTTAAAAATAATCTTATAAACATGTGAACACCTCAGAGAAGAAATAAATCTTCAAAGAAAGACTCTGAATTTTCCTCTTTTGGCGCATCTGTCACCCCTACAACATAATATACAATCGCGCCAATGGCACATATACCATGCATGTTACATAAAGAACAGCTACGCCCTCAAGGCACACTTCCTTCACTTATTGCAACCGCTTTCCCTGCGCCCTACTTAGCGCACCAAACTCATATGTTGCATCGTTGAAACTTGCGCCATTGGCACACCTTGCATCTATACAACACCCAACTAAATCTGCCTCCAAGTGCAAAGCTGTAAACAGCGCAGGCACATCCCTTGTCACAACAAAATTATGTTATGCAAGACCTTCTATGCACCGCACCAAAGTTCTCCTGTGGCGTAGGAAAAAAATATGTTAACGCATTAAACCTGTGCCCTTTGGCACGTCCTGTACCCGTGTAACATGAAAAATATTCCCTTCCCCCTTATAAAATGTAACCCCTGGCAGGGTCACTTATGCCCCCCCCTTAACAACATCAAAAACGCAACCT